>JAPFRF010000017.1:1390000-1437500 GCA_029282475.1 Phrynocephalus forsythii
GAGCTTCTTTTGTGAGGTGGCCACAGAGGGAAGTTCACACACACACACACACACACACCCCTTGTGTGCGGTGGAGGGGGAAAGAGAAGAGCGTTGTTCGTTCCGGTTTTCTGGCGATCAAAAGTCGGCAGAAACGGGTGCTTCAGTTTGGGAGCCATTATCCCCCACCCCACCCACCCCCATCATCCCAGACCCCCCCTTTTTGTCGAGACCTGCGACAAAAGTGTCACCGCACCACGGGCGTCCACCCCGATGAAACCCTCTTGGGTGGAACGCCGTTTGATCCCACCGCTGCCACCACGTTTTTGCACCCGAGAGGCAGCCAGTAGTGGGCGTTAGGTGCCTGGTGGGGGAATCCCCCTTTCATTTCTGCATTGCAAAATTCAGGAGGGGGGGGTCGGTCTCTTTTGAGGGGAGGGCTTGCCCCTGCGGATGGGGTGACACTGTTTTGGCCACACCAGCCTGCACCTCTGGAAAACGAACAGAAGAGCGGAAATCAGGCTGCGTTTTGAAGGGACTGCCTGCAGTTATATGCAAAGACCCACTTCTTAGCACACACACCCCAAAAAAACCCCAAGAAAACCTGTGTGTATTTGAGGGGGGGGTGACACCGAAATTACACATCTCTGCTTCCTATTGCACATCCAGAAAGGTAATTTCTTTATTTCTCTTTATTGGGTGTAGAGAAAGCCTGGAAGCAATTTCAACAGCAGTTTATTGAGTTTTAAAAAGAGGTTGTAAAGTCCATTTTATTCCCCCGCACGCCTTGGTTGGCCTCGTGACGGCCATCCGCCTGCATTGGCCCTGGCCTACCTCGTAGGGTTGTCGTGAAATTCAAGGTCGGAGAAGGGAGGGAGGGCCGGCTGCCTGTTTTCCTTTGAACAAACACCGGACGCGAATGTCATTTTAACCCCTCGCGGAGTTGACGGTGGAACTCCTGTCTCGTTGAGGTGGGGGCGCCTCGGGTCTGGGGGATGTTTTCCGCTTTAACGAGAAAGGGAAACCCATGTTCTAAATCCTCCGTCCACCTCCTCCTCCACGTCCCGTGTCGCTCCCCTGCTGTTCCCGACATCCCTCCATTGTTCTGATTCCTCGTTAACGTTTATCTCCACCAGGAGAAGGTAAGCAGGGAGGGATCCGGAGGCCTTGGGCAAGGAAGCCCCCCCCCCTCCAATAGCCCGGGTGAAGGACAACGGAATCCTCCCTCGGGAACAAGCATGACCGGGCTGGGTGGAACCGCTGTGTCCTTGAACCTGGGGGAACCCCAGAGGTCATCCGGACCACCCCCTGCCGGTGGAGGGATGGGCGGTTCAAGAACACATGTCGGATTACTGTTCAACCCCCCCCCCATGTTTTCAAAAGGGGGCACAGTTGGAGATCCTTATTTTTTTTGGGGGGGTCCTTCCTCCCCCTCCATTCAGCAGCTCTTCCCGTCAGCTCCTTTCCGACAGGAGGGTTTTTTCGGGGGGGGGGTGTTTCATGGCTGGGAAATTGCAGAAGGAGCGTTCATCCAGGCGATGAATCCGAGGCATTAATTATTTCGGCTGCCCTTGAGTCCTGCTGTTTCAAATTAAGAGGGTGTGGGATATTCGCTCGAATATGGTTATGCTCCCCCTACAAGGCGGGCCAAGGTGAGGGAGAAAGAGAGAAAACCCTTGATCCCGTCCCCACCCAAGAAAATCTCCCTTTCGTGGCTCCATGTTCTGTCACCAAACCGTAGCCCGTGTTTAATCCCGGCCGGCTGGGGGAATCGAGTCCTCTTACCCCGAAACCTTCCCCGTCTTGCGTTGCTGCAGAATTAACCCTGGATCCTCTCGATTTGCAGATACAAGAGCCTGGTGACGGGCAAAAGGGCCCGGATCCTGATCGCCATCCTGTGGCTCCTCTCCTTCGCCATCGGCCTGACGCCCCTCATGGGCTGGAACCGGCGGGAGGAGGCCGTGGCCAATTGCACCAACCGGACGGGCAGCCCTCACCGAGACGGCCGGCCCGGGCCCTGCCTAGTCCAATGCCTCTTCGAGAACGTGGTGACCATGAGCTACATGGTCTACTTCAACTTTTTCGGCTGCGTCCTCCCGCCCCTGGTGGCCATGCTGGCCATCTACGTCAAGATCTTCGCCGTGGCCTGCCGGCAGCTGCGCCAGATGGAGCTGGCCGGCTACTCCCGGGCCACCCTGCAGCGGGAGGTCAACGCCGCCAAGTCGCTGGCCATCATCGTGGGCCTTTTTGCCCTCTGCTGGCTGCCCCTCCACATCGTGAACTGCCTGAGCCTCTTCCGGCCGGACTTCGCCCGCAGCAAACCCGTCTGGGTGATGGACGTGACCATCGTCCTCTCCCACTGCAACTCGGTCGTCAACCCCATCATCTACGCCTACCGCATCCGGGACTTCCGATGCACCTTTTCGAAGATCTTCTGGCGGTACGTCCTGTGCAAAGCGGACGATCTCCCCAAACCCCCGAAAGGGACCGGAGGGAGCCGGCACCTCTCCGTCAGCAACATCGCCACCTCGCCCGCCGGACTCTGAGGATCGACATTTTCTGAGGCCGTCGCTCTCTGTGCCGGTGCGTACGAGGACGTCAAGCTGTTGCCGTCAAAAGTCCTGGGCGGAGAAAAAAGAACCATGGACGCTCATCATTTCTTGGACTTCCGTGGTTGCAAAATATGTAATCCGTTCCTGCTTCGAGCCATGAACGGTAGGGATGTGGCTATGTGAGTTCTGAGATCCCGTAAAACTTGGAATTTCTAGGTGAGATCTAATTTTGGGGGTGCCTGGGATCAATCGTAGGCCTCTTCCCAGAGGCTTGCACAGGGCGGGCCTTTTAAACTGGAGGTTGGATAAGCACTTCCCAACATCCCCTAGGTAGCAGCTCAGGAACGGTGAGTCCGGGGGTTGCCATTCACTTAAACTTCCGGGGAATTTCCCTTCGGAAGGAGACAGACACCAACATTTGATAGTCTGATGTCTTGGAAGTACTTGTGTTCAACACCCCCCCCTTTTTTTAAAGAGAGAGATTAATTTAAATTTACCATCCGTTGCTTGATGCTGCTTGTATCCTCAAATGGGAAAGTGTTGTGGCTAGGCCAGTGATGGTTGAAATAATGTGTCTTAAAAAAAATACATGCATACAGGGAGGGGCAGAGTTAAGGGGAATATGCGGCTGTCGACAGAGGGCCATCTTAACTGGGAAATCAAGGGCCTGTTTGGACACAGTCCCCCCCCCCTCCAAAAAATAAAATCATTGAGGGGAAACTCTTTTGTTATGATTGATTCCCGTCTCACATACACACGTCTCGATTTATAGGGGTCCCAAATGCAAGTAGATCTTAGATTGAATCAAACCTGAACTATTTCTAGAGACAGAAAGGGGGAAATGTTAGCTCTCTTCCTTTGGGTATATCACGAGAAGCTGCGATTCTCCGGAAGAGGCAACCAATACTGGAAGAAGTCAAGGGCAGTAGGAAAAGAGGAACACCACCTATACGAGATGGACCCACTCTCTCAAGGAAGCCACGAGCTTACGTTTGCGGGAGCGGACCGGCACTGCCGAGGACGGGAGCGTCTCGGCATCTACCATTCCTAGGGTCCCCCCGGACAACCGGACGGCACATAACAACAAGAATGTAGGCAAACATTTAATTTGTGCCCGTCACCCTAGGGAAACAAAGAAACCCAGCCAGGGATACACAATTCGCTCAACACAAAACAAGCGGAAAGCCAGCTTCTGGTTATCCCTTGTGGGGGACAGGATATACGCTCAGGGGGAGACCCAGACCGGGCCAGAGGCATTCCAGCAGGGGTGGTTATAATAATATTAATAATAATAATTCATACATACTGTTTGGTGAGGGGCTTAGCTGGCTCTCCGAGGCTTTGCGGGTGGGCTGTGTCTTACTTTTCAAGTCCAGCCTGGGGTGTGTGTGTGTGTTGGGGATGTGTGTTTCCCCCTTCATCCTCTCATTTCCTCCGGCAGTAGCAGTCTGGTCAGCTCTTGGTCCTGCACGGTCAACTCCTGGCACGATCCCAGCGCCCGGCTTAGATAGACGGCCAGAAGATGCTTACACTGCAGAGAGGAGGAGGAGGAGGAGGAGGAGGAGGCCTGTATTACAGACCGGCCCAAAGGGAGCAGACATTTCGAATTATTTCCTCCCTCCCTCTCCTGCGGGGCTAAAAGCAAGGTTGACTTGAAGGGAAAGCTACCTGCCTTCCCAGGATGTCGGGCTGGAGGAAAAAGTGGCCAGCAGGAGGAAATGAGGACCCCCCCCAAGGCTCGATGGACTGACTCCTACAAGGAAGCCACCGGGTTCGTAGCTGGGCAGTGCTCCAAGGAGGGCCGAAAGAGCCCAAATCCCAATAAGGCTTAGTTTGTTCCTTCATTAATTAGATTTTTTTTTTTGAGCTGAGAAGGGGCCAACTCATTGTCCACCGCCAGATCTGCATGATGGGGATACTGGGAACTAGAGTGACTGTCTTAAAATAACCCCGTTGCTGTGCCCTCCCCCCCCCCAGGAGCTGGGGGAAGTTACTTTAATAATAATAATAATAATAATAATAATAATAATAATAATAATAATAATAATAATAATAATAATAATAATAATAATAATAATGCATTTCGGTTCCTTCCCTCCCAAGCTCACCACTAAGTGGTCACCTTTCCGAAGGACCGAAAACGTGAAAGATGGGCAGGTACAGAAATGGCAGGAGGCGTAGCATGTGTAGATCTTTCCTGAACTACCAGCGACCTGCGGGGAGAAAGAAAGAGCAGGACAAAATAAAACACATGTTTTGATTGATTTGTTTGTGAAAACCAAGACTTGGATCAGTATAGCAGGGGAAAGAAGACTGGAAATTCAATGTATTCTCGAAGGCTTTCACATCCAGGATCTGATCGCTGTTGTGAGATTTTCGGGTCTGTTTGGCCGTGTTCTGGAAGTTTTTTTCCTTCCTGACGTTTCGCCAGACTCTGTGGCCGGCATCTTCAGAGGGCAAGGAGCTCCGGGAACTGGGAGCTTCTCTCTGTGGTTCAGAAGCTGAAGATCGCGGCCACAGAGTCTGGCAAAAGATCAGGAAGAAAAAACTTCCAGAACACGGCCAAACAGACCCGAAAAAAACCTCACCACAACTACAGGACTGGAAGTTGTGCCCCCCCCCCGAGTCGCAAAGGTGCATGGCTCAGAAATCAAGATAAATATTTTACTTCCATCAGAACTTGGACACAAACCTGTCAAATCGCCGAGACTAAACGTCATCTTCAAAGAATAACATGGGTTAACAGTACAAATCATTGTGGGTCAAGTCGCCCATCGGGGCGGTGCCTCTACGACAGGCATGCCCAAACTTTGGCCCTCCAGATGTTGTGGACCACAACTCCCAGAAATCCAAGCCTGTATTGCTAATGGCAAAGGACTGTGGGAGTTGTGGTCCAAAACACCTGGAGGGCCGAAGTTTGGACATACCTGCTCTACGATGACACCTGAGTTAGGAAGCATGATTCACCAGGCTTGGAAATGTTATGCTTTCTTGGACTACAAGTCCCAGATTCCACCGGCCAAGTCCTGCTGGCTCGGGAAGCAGCTGGGAGTTGTAGTCCAAAGGAAAGCTGCTTTTCTCAAACGGTGTGTTTTCAAAGAGATTGGGGGCGGGGGGTGGGAAAGGCCCTACCTGGTAGACCATCCTTCCACTCGGAGAAACAGCACAGGTGACAGAGTGGCGGTCGACCAGGTCCAAAGCCGGGACAGCAGACGGCCCAAAGACAAATTTAAGCCTGCAAGAGAGTTTTAAAAGGCTGGGTTTATGTTTTGCTGAAGATGATCGAAAGATCCTTCCAGGACTACAGCCTCCAAAACAGTTTTTTCTTAAATAGAGGTTATAGAACAGGAAGGTCTTTGGGAGGGCATTTTGTGCCATACAGAAAATCAGAACGGCCTTAACTCACTAAACGTAATATTCAACAGCGCCCAACCGACCCCGAGATTGGAGGACAACAGGAAGTGGTTTCTAAAATCAAGACCCTAGTCCTCAAGAACAATTGATCTCAGGATGTCAGTGCTGGTCTGTATGAGTTGAGGACTATGCTTACCTTTTCCCAACCTAGTATCTTCCAGGCGGGTTGAACTACAATGCCCATCATCCCCTGCCATCGAACTGATGAGAACGCCAAGGTTTGCAGGAGTGCGTTATTTTTTAATTTTCTTTTAAGGAAATCAAACATCTGACCACTCAGAGGAAGCTGCAAGAAACACAAACCCATTGGGCCTGAGGGAACCGAGAAGCATGGGCTGTGTAGTGGCAAAAGAAAGAGATGGAAAATGGAAAACCAGAGCCCAGGAAGAAAGGCTGCCAGTTATAAGAGTTTTCACTGTATTTAACACTCCCTAACATCCTGACTGCATGTTGGGATGCTGAAGAGGGCAGGGCACTCCAGCTGAAACAAAGTCTCTTCCTGGTCGCCTAGGGCGAATTCCGACTTTTGCTGGGTAACCCAACAGGGATGCCCAGCTACTCCGGCAGCGATTTTGCGGGCCCCTTTTCCGCGGGGAGGGCGGCCAGAGGCAGCCTCGCCGACAACGGCACCATCATTCCCACCACTGGCTCGTGAGTTGATCCCCGAGCAGTCTCGTTCTGTCGGCCTGGGACGGGAAGCTGTTCTTTGCCCGCCAGGGCCGTCATCTCGGGCTCTGAAGAGGATCGTGAGCCGGGAACGGACGAGGGTCAACTCTCCCGGAGCAGCACAAACTGGCCAGAGGAGGATTGTTTGGAAAACAAGACCCAAGAAGACAGAGTTTCTATTCTGGGAAGAAGCTGATCTAATTCGACTCCCAGGCAGAACTCAGGGGATTCTCGGCGGCATCCAGTACAGCTGACCTTAATCTCCTCCGAAACCCGTGGCAGATGGCCTGGACATTGGAAGCCAAGAGCGAGAGGACGCTCGGGGAAGCTCCGAACGTCCCCCGGATGAAGGGGCTGCTGCCTGTTTCTCAAGCCGCCAGGCTCTGGAGAAAGAGGGTGCCAAAGAAATGAATCCATAAAAGAAACCCCAAGATCCTTCTCGAAATTCGGGATCCAGGCCTCCTCTCTTCTTCCTCCGGCTGCGCTCCAGACTCAACCTCCTCCCAGTCCACCCCCCGGTTCCCTCAATTTCACTCATCAAAGGCCTTTTTTGTCCTTTTTCATCGGCAGGAAGTTGGACGTCCGGGAGAAACCGGGACAGCTGCCGGAAGAAGAAAAAAAAACAGAGCGAAGACGTGGGAAATGACACAAGACGGATAAAGAAAGATGCCCGGAGCCAAATACGTGAGGGGAGGCCCGTCAGCAGGTCAAAGCTCCCTCCTCGAGAATCGGGAAAGGTTCGGCCGAAAGAGGGCGAACAGCGTGACAGTTCCGCTCATGTTCTCCCCTTTCTCTGCTCTTTCACATGTAGATTCCTCCTGTCTAAATTCCAAGCGTATTCCCATTCTAATTGTTTTCCAGCAGCCACCTTGCATCCCGGACCTTGGGGGTGGGAAGCAGATTGTCAAATCAGATTAAATAGAGAAAACTGCAGTCCTTCTTTCGTGGCTGTTAAAAGGAATACCATCTGTGGTCTTCCCCAGGCGATGGCTGAGAGAGCAACCATGAGGACTAGAAGCAGCTTGTATTTCTTTTTTTTTTTTTTGAAAAAAAAGTAGAGAAGGCCCAAACAAACCAGCAGAAGAAAATCACGTATTTGTCGCTGCGTTGCATGAGAGAAATGTTCCCAAATCTTGTGACGTGCCCTCACTGGAGAGTTTTCAAGGAAAGGGCAATGTTTATTTCACAGAATAAAAACATAATAATCTAAATTAGTTCTCCCCTTCTCTGAACTGGTAGGAAACAGACAAGCTGAAGTTTAACAGGCGTGAAGCACCCCCCCAAAATTGAATTTTTAAAATGCCTCGAAAATTTAACCAAGTTGCTGACCGAGCAGGATCTAAATATGTGCCATGTTTTATCTGTAATAATAAAAAGGGACGTGTACCCTGCCCATGTGCATTTTGAGGGGAGGTATTTAATTTTTTTAATTGATTAATTCATTTTAATTTCCTATACCGTCTTGCTACTAGATGTCAGGCAATCTCTAAGCAGAGTAGAGGCAAGGGCAGACAGGCCCTGGAAGACACGTGTGAAGGGGAGGCTTAAACTTCAGTATTAAAAAAGGAGCAAAAAAAAATAGAAAGGGATACTCACGCGGAGAGCAGGTTATCAGGAACTGCAAAAGAGAGAGATGGGGGAAGAAATTATTATTATTATTATTATTATTATTATTATTATTATTATTATTATTATTATTATTATTATTATTATTATTATTATTATTAAAGCTGGGGGAGTTGGAAATTGTCTTCACACGGGGAGGGTCAAGACTGCAGCGCCTGTCAGCCCAGGCCACTGAGCCAAGAGCTGATGGAATATGTAGTCCAACCGCTTCCACAGGCCAAACCCTGTATTCTCCATCTCGAGGATCTCTCTCTGCACAACTGACTTGTTTAACCAAAGCCGTGATCCGAAACAGCCTCCCGAGACCCTTTTAAAAATAAAACGGCTAGAATGAGGAAAGATGGGTTTGACCCGGCGACAGATGGGTTTGACCCGGCCGCCTCCTGCATCCCTGGCTTAATTTTCTAAGCTGGCCGTTCTCCGTCAGCTTCCTTTCTAGAATGAGAAGCTAATAAACCACTGACGCTAGCCCCCTTCGAGGCTCTGGTGTCACCGTGTCATGGGTGGCCGCGTCACACCGGAGGCAGGCGTAAACGGATCAGAACGGCCGAAGCTTTTGCTTTATTAACGGCTTATCTGTTGGGGGGGTGAGCAAAAGATGTGCGAAAACCTTCACAGAGGTGTCAATGTTGGCTGCCGCGACACAACGAGACACGTCGGTGAGCCCCACCTGGGCATACGTGCACAAAGGACAGGCCGGCTGACCGATCAAAAAGAGGCAAACAACCTATCCGATGCTTCTCATTCTGTGCCTCAAAAGGGTGCAAACAACCCATCCGATGCTTCTCATTCTGTGCCTCAAAGAGATGCAAACAACCCATCCCATGCTTCTCATTCTGCGCCTCAAATGGATGCAAGCAATCCATCCCATGCTTCTCATTCTGTGCCTCAAAGAGATGCAAAACAACCCATCCAATGCTTCTCATTCTGCCCCTCAAAGAGATGCAAACAACCGATCCGATGCTTCTTGTGCTTAAAAGCCTCCACATCAAGGCAGCTACTGGTATGGCTGGGTGCCCTGCATGCCAACAGCTGTTCTCATGGTCATTCTGCCCCCGGACAGAATCTCAGCCTAATTTGGTGTCTCCAGGGAAGAAAACCCAGAGAGGGACCCTCGGGATCAATTCTGGGGGTGGGGGTGGGGCAGTGATTAGAGCTCCCTAAAGCCAAAAAGGGAGAGAAAGAGGCAACCCAACCAGCTTGTGCCTGATCCTCTGTTGTTGTCAACACTCGGGCACCCTCTGGGCCAGCAGAGGGCATTTTACACCCCTTTCTCTATGGGTTGCCCTTCAAGCTGGCGCCAAGCGAAAAATTCTGGGTTTCTTACCCCGAGCCGACTCTTGGAAAGCCCTCCCGATTTCTTTCAGCAGCTCCTCGGCCACAGCCGGCAAGGTGGCGTCCATCCTAAGAGGACCCCGCGAGCGTTCCTCCCTCTGGGAGAAGACAAAACAAACAGGCGCCAGGTTCTTATTAAAGGATAATGCGGTGATTTCAATTATCCCAGAAGAAGGAGACGAGAAAGAGGAGGGGAAGGCCCCTATTTATTTATCCGGAATACATCTCAATTTCCTTTGCTTTGCCTTCCCGGGAAAACAATGTGGAAAGGGGGGGCGCGTTAAAAATCCCACAAACATTTATGAAATGCCAAATTTCGGGGCCGTTGTTAATAAAACCGATTAAATGTCTGGAAGGTGCCAGATCGTATAAATCATCCCCGATCTTAAGCAGGCTTCCCAGAGTCTAAGAAAAGCTCCACACCAGTGCTTTTTTTTAAAAAAAAAAGAAATATAAATCTCATGCTGCCCAGTGAAATCTCGTGGAAATCTTCCACGGGGTAAAACGGTCTCCTTGTATTAAATCTGGCTGGTTCCGGGGCGCGGGGGATCCTCCCCAGTAATAAACTTCATCTCCCCACCCCACCCCCGTCCATGCTTCTGGCCAATATTAACTCAGTTCAGACTTAACAATTTTATCTCCTTGATTTTCTGCTAGGTTGCTGCTGGCCAACATATTTCACTTATTTTATTAAAAAACTGTCCGTTGGGGGAAAAGATTTTGGTGTAAAAAGAAAACAAAATATAAAAACCATCTATCTATCTATCTATCTATCTATCTATCTATCTATCTATCTATCTATCTATCTATCTATCTATCTATCTATTCTATCTCCTTCCTTCCTTCCTTCCTTCCTTCGTTCTTTCCTTCTTTCCTCCTTCCCTATCTATCTATTTATCTATGAAATTAAGAAGAGGAGGTTATAAAGACAGCCAAGTTTTCCCCGGCTACTGCTTCTCCGATTAAATCCAAACGGTCGCTTAAAAATAAACAAATAAGTAATTAAAAATAAATCCCAGATGGCCCCAAGGGGCTGTTTGTGATTATTTCAATACTCTGCATGCTTGGCCGATGCCTCAAAAAATAAAAAAAGAAGCCCTTTTTGGCAGCCACAGGAAAAAGTCGAGATCCTGGGATTCTGACCTCGAGGGATGTCAGTGTTTAGAAAGGAACAGACCGAGGTCTGGCTTGGGTCTCTATTTTGGCTGCCTCACCGGCCAGCAAAACACACACCAGCCCCAAAAATGGAGACGGATGGGAAAAAAATCCCCTTGAAAAAAGCACCTCCTGTCAGAAGGAAGCAGATCTTCAAATCCAGCTGGTCTGGGTGTGCTGGACTACATCTCCCATCGTCCAGATGTTACCTAGTCAGGGTGGTCCTCCGGAGAACACCGAATCCAGCCGTCCATCTGGAATGGAGCTATTCAAAAGCTGAATTACTACATTTTCCTGGGCCTGCCCTAATTTTACTTCATGGGAGTTTTTAGCGGGGCGGATGTCCCTGCTTTAGACTACAAGTCTCACATTCCCCACCCCACCCAAGACTGTATTTTAAGGATTTTTTTTTGTTTTGTTTCACTAATAGCTAGGAAAGTGATCTCACTCAAGACACCTTAGTTCCTTGATCATTTTAGGACACAATCCGGCATGCATTTCCCTGGGAGTTAAGCCCTAGTGACGAAGGAAGAACTTACACCCACAGAAACGAGCCGTCCGTTGCTTGTCGTAAACCTGCATTAAAACAGCTTAGAGGAATGGGCATGTTTTGGATTTCAAGACCCTAATTGAGCATGTACAGAGCTTATTTGCCTAGGGACTTGGGGGTATTCATTCTCTCCTGACTATCCTAACTTGCAGGGTCCTTGTACGTTGGTCTGATGGCAAGGTATAAAAATCAATCAATCAATCAAATAAATAAATAAATAAATAAATAAACTGAATGCAATGAACTGTGGGTTTTACCCCTGAGTAAACATGCACAAAAAGGGTGCAATGCAATTCAGCTACATGCTGCAGAGACTTATTATTAGACCCAAAAAATCCCACCTATGCAATCCATAATCTACCAATCATGAAAAAATAAACAACAGCACAGAAACTGCCATGTTTTTATAAATAAAACCGAATTATCTTCTCTTCATCCCAGCTGTTTTTCCAATAAAAGTTTTCCATTTGGGTCTTCTTGTGTTGACTCTGCGGATTTCCGTGTCTCCTATAAATATTTTGTCGGTTTTATCTACTTCTGCTATGCCCGGACTTGTAATCGATAGGATTATAGCATCTTTTATGGTATTTGAAATAAATTAAAAACAAGCAGTGCCGGAAATGTGGATTTCCTTAGGTTCCCTGGTGGGGATTCTTAACATGTCTTGATAGGAAGAACCATGGACAGCTTGATAATAAAACCAGGGAAGAAAAGGCAGAGCGGAGGGATTTTTAAAAATGATCTTAAAATGTAGGGGTCAGAACTATATTTTAATAGCCCTGCTTGAACATTAATTAATCAGCCCTCTTAATAAAGGAACAATTAAATAAAAATTAATGACATGGTTTCTTTTAGCTGATTGATCCATCTCACATCCACTCTTTTCCTCTTTTCCTGCTGCCTTTGACTTTTCTTAGCATTATCTCTATATGTATCCAGTATATATACATGCCAATAAATAATCATGCTTTATTGATGCTTGTTTATCACCCAGTATTCTATTTTTTGTGTATAAAATACTCTCAATGAATAACTTGCAATGCAAGTCAGGGCATTATTCCATTTAAACGTGATTTTATGTTTCAACTCCATCTCTATTTAAATATTTCCCTTTTTGTCAAAAATTTGGAAAGGAACTTGAGTCAAAAGCAAAGAAATGTGAGGGTTTAAATGTAAACATTCTTGTATACAATCCCAGAACCTCAGCACGGTTTTTATACCATGTTAACAATGCACAGAATAACTCTGGGCTTCAAAACAATGGAAATGTAAAGAATAAATAAACAGAAGGCTGCTTGAGGCCAACAAGGCCACGACGCCGTCGCCTAGCAACGACAGGGGGCGGAAAAAAGAATGACACGTGAGCCGCACAGCCAATGAGCACCGGCTCTGCCGCAGCGCACTCTGGGAAATAGTACACCCTAGAGATAAGAAAATATAAACCAAATCACTCATCTGTGGGTGAGGAAAAAAACATTGGTTCCGTTCTGGGGTTAATTTATGACAGAGTCACAACTTCTATGAGGGAAGAAAAGCCACTAATTCAATTTATTTCGGCTGCTTTCCCCAATTAACTTTTAAGAAAATTTATCCAAATTTATCCCGGAAGCTCACAGCCTCGTGTCAGTCTAACTGAGGCGGCGCTTACCAGTCTAGGCGGCACGTCTCGTATCACGTGACGGGGCGGACGCTGCGTCGTGAACGTCACGGCTTCGGCGTCTCCTTCCGCTTCTCCTTAAAGGGCCAATGTCGCTCTGGAGGGAGCTGGCGCGGCTCGGGCGGCGGAGGCTGCGGCTGCTGCTTCCTCCGGGCGGCTCCGGCCTCCTTTTCCCCGCTCGGGCTTCGGCTCCGCGTCCGGCGGCGGCGGCGACAAGGCCCAGCCCGGCTCAAGCGAGGCCTCGAAGCCGGCGGGGCCCCGGAGAGCCCGCCCGGCCACAGGAAGCGGAGCCGGCGCCATCTTGGGCGGCCTCGGCCTATCAGGTGAGAGGGGCGGGGCTGGGGGGCGGGGCGGAGAGGAGGAGCTGTGGGAGGGGCGGGGCTGTGGGCGGGGCGGAGAGGAGCGAGGGGCGGGGCGGTGGGCGGGGCGGAGAAGGGGCGAGGGGCGGGGCTGTGGGCGGGGCTGAGAAGGGACGAGGGGCGGGGCTGTGGGCGGGGCAGAGAGGAGCGAGGGGCGGGGCTGTGGGCGGGGCCCCGGGAGCGCTGGGAGACGTCACTGCGCGGACTACAGGACCCCATCGTCCTGGATCAGTAGGGATGGGAGGCGCATGGGAAGTGTAGTCCCCCCCCCAAAAAAAAATTATTCTCCTCAAATTACAGGAAGGATTTGCAGTATTAATTAGGTTTTGATTAGCTCGGTTTATTATTATAAAATAATGTTATAATAAGTTATTATTCCAAATAAATAATACCAAGAGCATTTAAACAGATATTAGAGTATGTATAAAATATGAATAATATACGATGCAAATAAATATACGCCCATTATTATATAAACAGCAATAATGGGATTATTACTAAGTAAAGCAATAATATTTATTCCTTTATTTATTTTAAATATATTTACCCTGCCTTTCTCTTTGGAAAGGAGCTTAGAAAGTACCCAAGAGTAGCATTTACGGCCACCTGGGATGCTTTTTTCTTTGCCTTCAGAACGGGCCCTTATTATTCGGAATAGATTGTAAATTGACCGTCAAGGCTGCTTAATGAAGTCCTGGCCGGGCACTTGAACCCATTGCTTGTGGGGTTTTCGCGGGGATGGGAATGGAAGCCGTGTTCCCCTTCCGTTTTGTTTCTTCCTTCCCCCCCTCAGCTGGTGAGCGACTCATTTGAGCCGGATTCCTTCCTTTTTCTCCAGTTTTTTCCCTTTTCTCTCATGAAACGGAGAATGAGGAGCAGAAGGAGGTGACCCAAGAAGACACCATAATATACTTACTGAAAAAAGCCAAGGTGAGACGCCAAGTAGGCCTGGAACCGTGGTCTGGTGGTGGAAGTTGAACTTGACAGGCAAAACGGACCAGGTTTTAGTTGGTTTCGTTAAAAACATTTTTGCACACTGCCTTTCTTGGCTCACGTCATTAAGAAGATGCTATTCAAAAGCCAAAAATCCGTGAGCATGCAAATCTTAAAAGAGAAACCAACACCGCACTAAGAAAAAAAGGAGATTAAAATCCCATCTCGAGCTGTAACATTCACAGGACAAACATGAGATCCAGTTTTCCTCCCTTTGTCTGTTGGTGGGGGCTACATTGATCCCCCAAAATCCATCCCCAGGTCCTTGCTTGGTGGGTGGTCTTTAATCTGTTTTTTTTCTTCCCCTTTCCTCGTGGCTTTACGTCTCCAGGTGAACATCATGAAAGGAGAGCTGGATGAAGCGGAACGGATCCTGCATGATGCCGCCCGGCTTTCGCGCGAGTCGGACAACAAGGACGCCATCATCTACACCTACGATACGGTTCGTTTAAAAAAACAACCACCCACAGTCGAGTGGCGTACGTTTGGAGAGTCCCCGGCTCAAGTTTCTTTAATAAAAATTCAGAGCAGCGTCTGCCAAGGTCAGGAACAGGGAGGTCAGTTTATGCATTTGAAAAAACAACAACAGAAGGGTAAAGAGAGTAATTCTGTAGACCTTCTGGCGCTTTTTAAAAATCCCTTCAGCTACCCGGCGCTTAAATTCAAGATCTGCTCCACCCTGTGAAAAAGCCTGGATGCCTTATTTCCCCACTTATTTCCTGGCTTTATTAGACTTGCTGTTCTCGTGGTGCCGGCCCGAGTATTGGGTAGAGGAAGGCAGCTGACGGGGTGGTAGATGGACGTAAGGACCCCCTTTCCCTCCCCACATAACCTTGGAGGGTAAGATGATTCAAAATAAAATAAAATATAAATAAATTTTAAAAGCCGGGCAGGTGAGAGTGTTGAAATCATCACCATGCAGAATTCAGCAGCCTGTAAATCTCTGCAAGTGCCTTATCAAGTTTCTAGTCCTTCGGGTTCATGGCAAGGTGGAAGCCGTCGGCTCTTCAGAGGTAGGTCCGGTAACGCTTTCCCCTCTGGTGTGTTCCAGATGGCGAACCTCGCGTTTATGAGGGGAGAGATGGAGAAGGTGAGTCCAGTGTGGGCCCTTTTGCCGGCAGAAAAGGGGTGGGTGGGAAAATGGGTGGGTTTGCCTCCCTCTTGGATCTCACTGGCCATTCTCATTAGGACTCACTCTCCTTTCTCCTTTCAGGCAGAGAAGCTGTTCAAGGCCGCCATGAGCTTCCTGCTGGCCGGAGGGATGAAGGAAGTAAGAGTTTCCTGGATTAGGGTTAAGGTTGTCTCCCGATTCCGGCCCGCTCTTCCCGGATACGCGGAAGGCAACCATTGACGCTCCCCCTTGTTACGAGTTGCATCCTGCCTTTTCTCCCACAAAGTCCAGGCGGCTTCCGTGACCCCGGTCTTGTCCCGTTCCTTCTCACGACAGCCCTGCGAGGTCGCTTGTGTGGGAACGGCCAGAGATAAGCTTCCAGATTATGTTCCTGAAAGAAAGTTTATGGGGCACAGATGGGCCAGCGGGGTGTTGGGGCAATGGCTTCTCCTCGCCAGGACACCCAACGTCATGTCCTTCCTCTTTCCGTTTCTTCAGGATCACAACGCCATCATCGCCATGTCTCTCAAGCTCACCAGCATCTACGCTGCGTGGAACCAGTTAAGTCTCGTGATGATCCCCTTTTTATCTATTATTGTTGTTATTTCGATGTCGTGATTCCCCAACCAGAACGTTTGCCAGCCTGGCTGACACGGGGTTGGTGTAATTGAGATGGCGGGTCTTATTCCCACTGGATTCTCACAACAACCCGCCAGGTAGGCCAGAGGGAGGGAAGGAGGCAGCCGTTTTCGACAGAGGGGAGTACAACTGATCGAAGATTCCTGAAGCCTCGCTCAGTGCTAGGATTTAATCGGCGTGATCCAGTTCGGTTTGGCCCCCATGGCCACGGGCTGGTGGGTGTTTGGGGGCCCACAAGATCTAGAGGGGCCTGATTCTGCTCTCACATCGGCAAGGAGGACAGTGGATTTTTAAACAAACCGGGTTCCTGAGAAATAGGCCCCTGGAGTTGTGCTTTGTGTGTAACAAGCGTGCTTCTCCTTTTGATGACTTGTGAGGTTGTGTTTTCGTGTTGTCGGGCAGGCACGATCAAGCGCAGGCCGGCTACCAGTTCTGCATCCAGACCCTGGAGGAGAAGATCGGCAAGCAGAAGGAGCTGCCGGCCGACGTTCAGCCAGGTCAGGGGCCGGCCCTGCCGTTAAAGCACAGCAAAGGGGGTGGTCTCAGGCGGCATTCTCGGGGAGGCGGCGCTGAGCCCTTAGGGGAACGCCCTTGAGCCGCACTCCTGTGTTTTCACTCTCGGGTCCGACCCCTGACCTTCTGGTTTTTTGTTCCCAGAGGACGAGAAGGCCGATACGCGCCTTCTGCTCGGCATGACCCTGGACTCCTACGCCCGGTACCTACTGGCCAACGGCCAGGCGGCCACAGCCCAGAAGATGTACGAACGGGCGCTGCAGATTGCGACAGAGGTCCAAGGAGAGACGCACCCCCAGGTGAGAGCGACCGAGGAACCCGAGAATGGGGAAGAAACCCCCGTAGGCTCAGCCGGTGTGCCCGCCGAGGAGTATGGGGCGTTGTAGTCCCCTGAAATATTTTTGGCCGAGATGGGGGGGGATGTAGTCCAAGGAGATCAGCAGAGCCTCCAAATTGGGAGTGCCCGCCCAGCGAGAAGGCAGCCGAAGCCGACGACGGGTTCCTTGCGACGATTTCCCTCCTTGCCGCGAGCGGAGTTTTACTCTCCTTCTTTTCGGCCCAGTCGGTGGTCCTGTTGAGCGACTTGGCCACCGCCCTGGACGCGCAGGGCCTGTACGAGGAAGCCTACGCCCGCGGAGCAAGGGCCTCGGATCTGGCCCGCCAGACGGACCACCCCGAGGCCCACATCGTCCTGAACAACCTCGCGGGGATCCTGGTGCATCAAGGTGGGCTTGGGTGCGAATCCGTTCAGGCGGCTGGTCCCTGAAACGGGGGGCGCGGGCATGGCTCACTTTTCCTACCCCACTCCAGGTCCCATCGTGCTTCTGAACAGCACGGTTTCCGAAATCGAGCTTTCAACTTTGGAGAACCCATAGTTCATTTTATTTTTAATTTTATTTTTAGCCGCAACCCCTTTGGAGGTTTCAAGGAGCAGAAAAATGACCTGTTTTCCACAATCTTTCATTCCAACCCTTTAGGGCATTCTTGGGAGGGTCTTGAGCGCATGCAGAGAGGGTCCCTTGAGACAGAAGCTAAACTACTAAATTGAGTTTTAAGTAGATTTTTACAACCTACCGTGCAGGGCTGTTGGGGCCCTGAGGAAATTAAAACAGCAGGGAAAATATTTTAAACAAGTATACTCTATTTGACGTTGTCTCTGACAGAGCTTTGAAATAAATCTGTTTTTTTCATCCGACTCCCAGTATCTGGAGATTGTCCAAGGTTCCGTTCTGTCCTTTTTCTGTCACCACCCAACAAAAAAAATACCAGCTCTTAACTCGAGGGCGTTGAATGCTTTTTTTCTCAGTCTAAACTTGGTTTAAGGATTAACTCATTAAAAATAATTGCATTTTCTTCCTTTTCGCCACCCATCCCCTCCAAAAACAGAGGATTACGCCCGGGCCAGAGAAGTCTACAAAGAAGCTCTGGAGAAGGCAGAGAAAACTGGAGACCTTTTTTCCATCCGGCATATCCAGAAGGAGATGGCGGAGATGCGCAAGAAGCAAAAGCAGGCACGAACCCGGGAGCAGGATGGCGTCGAAGCAGGCAGTCCCTGAGTTTCGGCACGACGCAGGGAGCTTTGAACGGCGTCGTCAATATAAACGAACTCGACCCGTTGACGTCCGCAGCGCCACGTTGGAGCCGAAGTTCGGGATCGGACGCCGAGAAGGCCGGGGCTTGTTATGCCTGGCTGCCGGAAGGGACCAGGATTCTCGGCACATTCGGGAACGGACGAGTTTGCGGCTCGGATCCTGGTACACCAATAAAACTGAAGTTCAGACATGGTTTTTCTCGGGCCCGTTTGCCTCGGTGGTCTCGAGGGAATCCGTCCGCCAGAGGGAAGGGTAAAAAAATGGCACTTCCTGGGAAATACTTCTCCCTTTTGACACCCGGAGGGTGGAGTGCGAGGGAGGCGGCAACCAGTCTTAAAATTGAGAGAGCTTTGTGGCAGAGCCTGGGTTTGAGCCCTCGCCACCTTGGAAAGACCCCAGCCGAGCCTGGAAAAGGGTCGCTCGTCAGGACGAACCAAGCTAGGCTCGCGCGTCCGCCCAGCCTCAATTGGAAACAGCAGTTCCTTCCACAAGGACGTCGATCTGACTTTTAATCTAGACCAGATAGCGAAAGCTAAGAGAATGGGGTTTTAAGAATGGGAGGGGGTCCCCAGGTAGAAACCTCAGCTCAGGTACAGAAAGGGAGGGCAAGGGAGATCCCTGCAGAAGATTTAGGATCGCAGGGGAGGGGATAAACCCGGTCAAGGAAACATCAAGAACGGACACACAGCCGACTGGTTCTGGGAAACAGTTTACTTGGAGGTCTGCCTGTCGCAGAGTAAAATTTGGTTTTCCAAAACAGCACTTGTCAAAGCGAAAGAGTTTACCAGGGTGAAGGGGTCGGCGGAGGGTTTTTCGGCAGCGGCGCCGACTGTGCCGTGGGGGTGTTCTGGGGGAAGGACTCGGCGATGCTCCCCCACGCCCGGGCTGTGTACGAAAGCTTATGTGTGTGTGAGACAGTCAGAGAGAGAGAGAGAGAGAGGCTTCACCACGAGGGTACCCATGCAATCTTAATTTTCACATGGTGCCGCTGGAACCAAACCAGCCCGGCGAGAAGGAAAGAAAATAACCAACAAAATGTACAATCCAGTGCAGAGAAATCGTGCGAAAAGAAAGCAAGAGGTGCGGTTTGGTGTTTGGTTTTTTTAAAAAAAAATATACAAGATTCGGCTGGGAAAAACGAAACAAAATGGACATGGAAATGTCCTCCCCCCCCACACACACACCCTTGAACAACCACGGAAACAAAAAAAAATGGATTTAAAACTCAGTCCAGAGCACAAGACAGACACTAGGTCAGCCGTGCATTGCAAGCCAAGGAAAACTCTTTATGTCGGAGAAAAATCACCTGGGGGGAAATAATTATAAAACAATCCACAAAAGGTTTTATGCAATGATTTCCGACCGTCAAGTACACCCGAGAAAGCTGAAGGAGGGGGCAGGGGGAGGAAACACAGCAGGAAAAAAAGTTGCTCTATTTACATAATAATGGTTTCTTATGGTTGAGACGTTCCGCTGAAGGTTCTCTTTACAAATAAGGAGATCGCTCCGGGCTAGGTTCCTCTTCTGTTCAAAAATAATAATAATAATAATAATAATAAAAACAACAATCCCCCCCATGGTTCTTTACATATCTGTCTTCCAAGACGTCTGGATCTCCACAGGCGGCTGGCTTACAACGGAGTCTTGTTGAGAAATGTGGTGGGGAATCAAGCCGGGTTCCAGGAAGGTGTTTTGCTTCCAGAGACAAACTCTTTCGTGTTCCCTCCCTCCCTCTCTCTCTCTGTGTGTGTTTTGTGTTTCAGTCCCTGAATATCTCGGGAGGAAACGTCTCTTGTTAAAAAAATAAAACCCACAATCCAATCCCAACCGGCTGGCAGAACCCCGGGAAAAAAATGAGCAATTTTCGTTTTTGGTGAGTTTTTCTTTTTACATTTATGGTGGCGGGTTTTTTTGTTTGTTTGTTTTCTTTTTAAAAGGGTCCTTTCCGCCCCGTTGATTCAGTCGTCACTGTCCGACAGGGTCTCGTACTGGGCTGAAAGGAGGGGGGCGGGCTCGCGTTCCCAGATCCGGTTCGGCGGGTGGGAGGCGGCTTGGCTGACGGAAGGGGGCGGCGCGCAGGCGAGGGGCGTGGGTGGGGTGCTGCTCAGCATGCGCATGGTCAGCGGGTTGTAGGGGAACTGTGTGGAGCCTAAAAACGTGGAGGGAAGAAGAGGTCAGACGTCCCGCTCGATTCTCCCCCCCCCGGTGGCCCGCCCGACAGGATTGTTGTGAAACGAAAGGTGGGATGGAAAGACAACGCTGGCTTGATTCGTCCCCCGCCCCGCCGCCCCCAATAGGAAAAGCTAGGTGTCCGCTGTAAAAGGCTGAACATCCCAGACGCTATGGGGAATTTTTTAAAAGGTGAGCTTTGGGGGCGGCACATCCCTCGAACCCACGGCCCCTTTCCCAGCTCACCTGTTGAGGACGGCCGATCCTCCCAGGACCAGACCGGCGTCTGCCGGTGGTAATCGCCTTCCGAGTGCACTGAGGAGACGGACGAGGGCCTCTCCGCCCCCAAATAGCCTTGCCCGGGAATCGGGGATTTGGATTTCCGGCTGCCGGAAGATTTGCCCATCAGCTTCTGCTTGCCGACTCCGCCGCCTGCAAACCAAGAGAAGGTGCGGAAGGAGGGTCACCCGGAGGCGGCCGACGAGAACCCAGCCTTTTGGCACGCCCCGGGGTTCACTTCCCAGCACCCCCAAAAAAGCGTTACGCTCCTCGGCAGGAGGGCTTCCCCGTATCTGCGGGGTTCGACATCCACGCTCCGAAAGTATTATAGAGACGAGATGGCAGAGAAAGCTCAGAAATGCACGTTTCTGCCCTTACGAGAAGCCCCCCCAATCATCTCTTTCCCAGGGCGGACGGACCCAACCCGACCCTCGTTTAAAGGCAAGCATTGCTGTGTTTATTAGAAAACGTTCCCAAAAGCAGCCCGGTGGGGGGGGGCATCAATGGCCGATTATCTGCATGTCGGTGTGGATTGGCACAATCGACTCTTAAGGAGGCAGCTCCAATGCACGAGCAGGCCGAATCGACTCTGTCCGTCCGTCCCTCTGTCTCCGGGCTTTCCCCGCAGCCGTGTCCTACCTGGATTGGGAGACGGGTTGGAGTCTTCCCTCCGGGTCTCGCCGCTGCCTGGCAGTGTGGCATTGGGGCCGCCCGGCACCAGCCCCATCGGCTGGGCCAGGAGGAGGTTGTGGTCTTCCGCCTTGTCGTCAAAGCTGCCCATCAAGGCTTTGCGGATGATGTCCTCCAGCCCGAGGTTGCTGGCCGGGTCGGCGAAGGAATGGCCGCGGGCGCTGACCGCCCCTGAAAAAAAAAGGAGAAACGAGAGAGAATAAGTGGGTCTTTGGGTCTCTAAAAATAAGAAGCCTCGGTGCGTGGATGAGGCGATGGTGTCGAGAGGAGGGCTTTAGATTTGTCAGGAACTGGAGAACATTTTGGGACAAGCCAAACCTCTTCAGGAGGGATGGGGTTGCACTTGAATCGTGATGGGACCAGATTGCTGGCACTCGACCTCAAAAAGGCCGCAGAGCAGCTTTTGAACTCATTAACTGGGGGAAAGCCGACAGGAGCTGAGTGGCATCCAGTGCGGAACACCTCATCCACGGGGAATGAGGTTGGAGAGGGTAGAGAATCACATAGAGATGACATAGCAGGTATTAGCACTGGGAGAATAATGGAATGTGATATGTCTGTGAAGATTCTCAGTCATCCAGGTGAGTTTATCTGGACGTTGAGTCATGGCTACTGGACTTCTTTTTTTGAGCGATAGAAACGTTTCGCTGCTCATCCAAACAGCTTCATCGGTCTGAATACAGCTAGTGCAAGTCCTCCATCTTATGCTATAAGATCCAGGATTGCTATAAGATGGAGGATTTGCACTGATGAAGCTGTTTGGATGAACAGCGAAACGTTTCTGTCTCTCAAAAAAAAAGTCCAGTAGCCATGACTCAACTTCCAGAGAATGGAATGTGATAATAATAATAATAATAATAATAATAATAATAATAATAATAATAATAATAATAATAATAATAAAGGGTTAGGTTTTTCCCCATTTATTGTTTCTATATTGCCGTATGCCTTTTCTTGTTCACCGCCCTGAGTTCCCGTCTGGGAAAATCTGGCGGTATATAAATATAAAAATAAATAAATAAATATTATTATTATTTGGACAGAAAAGTCGTGTTTTTCCCTGGAGAAAAGACAGCCAGATCCTACAAACCTCAACCAAGTAGCAAATCTCAAAAAAAAAAAAAAAAAAAAAAAAAAAAACCACCAGTTTTTTCACACTGTTTGTTTGACTGACTGGTTGATGGATGGATTGGATTTATATCAGAGGTGTCCAAGCTTCGGCCCTCCAGATGTTTTGGACTGCAACTCCCAGAATTCCAAGCCTAGATTGCCAGTGACAAAGGATGATGGGAGTTGCGGTCCAAAACACCTGGAGGGCTGAAGTCTGGACACCACTGATTTATATACTACCTATCTGGCCACACTTTACCATAAAACGGCCAGCGTCTTCCCAGAGGCTTACCTGAGGCCGTGACTGCTGGTAAATTAAATATTTCCGTCCCAGGCTGAGCTGCTGCTGTCGTTCGAGAAAGAGAAAAAAAGAGAGAGAGAGAGAGAGAGAGAATTTGGTCACGGATCTCCAAGTAGCAATCGCATTCAGAAAGACAACGCCTGAATTCAATTTGCCCTGTTCTTAACAAAATAAAAGTAATTAATAATAATAATAATTGTACGCCTTATCGACTTACTTCCCCAGACAAAATCCCAGACCCTTGTAGTATCGGTTAGGTCCAATGTTGGATAGCTTGGGAGGAAGACGGAGGGGTGGGGGGTGGGGGGATCACGGGTTCAACCCAGGTTTGTCCGGGAGACTCCAATGAGGGCAAAGATGGATAGAAAAATGGGGCTCACTCAGCCTTCCATCCTTCTGAGTTCGGTAAACTGTGGTGGCAGCCGTAGACAATGCGTAGCCCACATAAATTCATTGGTAGAACGCCCAGAGAGTGATTTAAGCACTACAGGGCAATATACAAACAGTACACTTTGCCTTTTTAAAAATATATATTTTTAAAAATGGGCCCTCAAATATTGACCCAAGAAGAGGTCAGATCCCAGGAGGATCACAGAATGGTAACTCATGCCACTTTTTCAATTTCCGGGCAAATTCTCTTCTCTTCTTACCCATCTCGGAATCTCCTCCGCCACATGAGTTCAGTTTCCGGAATATCTCCTGCTTTTTGGACTTCACCATGGGAGAAGTGCTTTCCAGCTTGGTGAAGAAGGAAGGTAAGTAACTCATGCTTCCCGGGGACCGGGAGTCCGTCCTGAGAACGAAAAGGGAGGTGTTGATTTCAAGAGCCCCCTCACCCGCACCTCTGGAAGTGACATCCCGCTCAGCTTCAGAAAAAGCAAAGAGAC
The DNA here is from genome assembly GCA_029282475.1 of Phrynocephalus forsythii. NCBI lineage: Eukaryota > Metazoa > Chordata > Lepidosauria > Squamata > Agamidae > Phrynocephalus > Phrynocephalus forsythii. The sequence continues at coordinate 1,413,578 of JAPFRF010000017.1, forward strand.
AGGAGAATCAATCAAAACTTGGAAGGGGTAGAAGCAAAATAAAAATAGATTTAAATTTCTTAATAGACATGAGTTGGGGTCCCTTCCTGTGAGTCTTTGCAAGAGAAACCCCGTGGTGTGCGCACGGATTCATCAGATTCCATTCCAACCTAAACAGGCATGGGACGTTAGACATGCTGCTAGTCCTCAAGACCTCCCGGGCTTGAAGGCCTGAATCCTGCCAGACAGGCAGTCTAGAAATCAAATACATTTTACACCAGTGCAAATTTCAGCCACCATTCGCTCCACGAACCGGCTGTCGGCGGCCGGGTCTACGAGAGCGTGCGTCTACGCCGACATGTTCACCCAATGACCCAACCCGCCTCTTCCGGGGGCGTCGTGCCTTTCCTACCTCTGTTCCGAAGGCTCAGACCTTTGGGGGAGTAAGAGGAGGCTGTCCTGTTTTTCGTGGCCAACCGGGCCCTGGGGCGGAGAGATGGGCTCGTAAGATTCGGAAGGAACGTGGCTCCTCTCGGGGGACTTTCCGAGCCTAAGAGGAGATGATACAAAACAGGGAGGGTTTTTGTAGAAAGGGAAAACTCCAAAACACGCAGGCACCCTTCCTCAATCCCTGCTCTGTTGTTTGCGTGTGTTTGTAACACATCCAGGAAGAGAGAACCATCAATTCTCCAAAGATTCAGGATCCCAGATGCCCCGGCCAGCAACATCCAGAGGCTTAAGGGCTGAGGACCGCTTGACGATTAAAAGACGGGAGAATTACAGTCTTGGCTTCAACGCAAGGGAAGCAACTTCCAAGCTGCCCTTTAGTCATTCTCAAACATTCTCTTTTAGGAAAATCCAGGAGGATTCGGAGAAAAGTCTTTCTCTTGAAACAAACCAGGGAGGCGGCTTCTGTATGCGACCGCACAAATGAACCCACAACGCCTCTAGTCGTAATTATTAAGAGGGGTGTACAGAAACCTGCGCTCTCTTCCCATCCGAATTTCTCCCCATTTCACCAGCTTTGGCCAGGATTTAGGGCCGCAAAGGGGAAGAGAGGAAGGTATTTCCGGAAACAGGCACACCGACTTTTCTCTTTAGGCAAGCTTTCCCGGAATGATGGACTACCTGTTATGTGTCTTTTATATGAACCCATCCTACATGATCACATATACCTTGTGTGATTGCACTGACACTATGTTCTCAAATGTTTCCATCCCGCATAACTTTTACATGGAATTTTTACTCTCTCTTTAACTGCTCGCATTCTCTTACAGCTTTAATGTGTCTTTTAACGCTCTAAGACGCCCCTCAATGCCCTGTTCTCAATCCCTGAATACGTCTTAATTGTATCAGACTGTGTATTATCCCTCATTACTGTAAGCCGCCTTGGGTCCTTTTCCAAGGAGAAGGGCAGGGTAAAAATACTATAAATAAATAAATAAAAATTAATAAGGAGGGTAGACTCCATGGAGGCAAAATCCTAGGAGAAAAATTCCACCTTTTCCACTGGAAAAGCAATCAGCTTTGGGAAATCGTAAGAAACCATTCAGAGCAAAAATATTCTCTTTTGGAAGTAGGGGTATAAATTTCTTTAGGACCCGCTTTTTTTCCTCCACTGAAATCTAAGAGGAAGATCTGACAGGATGTAATTCTACCGAGTGAGGGTGATTCCCTTGCATACGGTAGTCATCAGCCACACAGAAAATAGGGTCTGACTGTCGTTTTTTGCCTTGGCTGGATAGAGAAATAGAGGAATATCGCTCTTTCCCCTAATCTAGCAGAATCTGTCAAGGTTCTGACCCACGGCGGGGTCTGTATAAATGGAGGCGTTTCCCTCCGACGCCGCTTACCTCCCTCTGCTTTTGTCGGGCAGGTTTTCCGGGGAAACTCTGGATCCCGGGCGCTGGTGGGGTGCAGGCTGCATTTCGGGGCTGTAGCGGCTGGAGGGTTTCAGGCGGCCGCCGGCGGTGGCGATGGTGCTGGGCGCCGAGGACTGGAATGTGGTGGCCGGGGTGGGGAGGGTGGCTTGGGTGGAGGCCTGACTCCGGGCAAAGTCCTGGGTGATGATTTGCTAAGGAAGGAGAGCGGGGAAGAGGGGGGTGAGGCGGGGGGGGGTCTTTAGCTCCAGGGCTAAGAGAGCAGCCATGGAAATGGGGAACCCCCCCCCAAGCACCGAGAGAGGCAAGGCAGACACGCATTCCCCAAAGGGTCCAAGTTTCTGCTGACAATCTTTGGGGCAAGCTGTCCTCCATCCCCCTCGGCCTCCGCCCGGCCTCCCTCGCAGGGCGGTTGAGAAGAGGGTGGAAATCAGAAGGGGGGGGCAAAGCCTGAGAAGGTAAACCTACACAGATGTGATCCGCGAGGGTGATGAGGCGGTGCGTTCGGGGCACAGGCCCCATCCCTTCGCCCGGCTGGGCGGGCGGTGGGGGCGGCGGGGCTGCTGCTGCTGCTGCTGCTGCTGGGGCAGAGGGGCCGGCGGGGGCTGAGGCGGCGAAGGGGAGTCCTGCTGAGGCCGGTAGGGGTGGATCGGGCCCTCGTAGGGGCGGCCGCAGTCTCCTGGGAGGGGGAGGGGGTGAGGAAAAGAGAGAGGGGTTTTCTCTAGCTCACGGAGGATAAAAGAAACATCCCAAAATAAAGGTTTTTTTTTTTTTTTTAACAAACAGGTCTTGTGCGGATTGCAACTCCGGTTGCCTGGCCCCTGCCTTTTTTGTGCTTTCTCCCGCCAAACTTACTTTCTCCTTGGCTCATTTTGGGAGGCTCCTGGGGATAGGAGGGTATCTTCTCCTGGGGAGGCACGGGCGAGCTGGCGGGGCTGATCACCTCGATGGCGTCTCGGGGAGGATCGTAGCGATGGGAAGAGGAGACTGCAGGCCGAGAGAGAGAGAGAGAGAGATCGGTCAAGCACAGCTTCCTGTTTCTAATCCCACTTCATCCGTCCATCCATCCCTCCATCCATCCCTCCATCCACCCACCCATCCATCCATCCCTCCCTCCATCCACCCACCCATCCATCCATCCATCCTTCCACCCACCCACCCATCCATCCATCCTTCCACCCATCCATCCATCCATCCATCCATCCACCCACCCACCCATCCCTCCATCCATCCTTCCATCCATCCATCCACCCACCCATCCATCCACCCACCCACCCATCCCTCCATCCATCCTTCCATCCATCCATCCATCCACCCCACCCATCCATCCCTCCATCCATCCTTCCATCCATCCATCCATCCATCCATCCATCCCTCCATCCACCCACCCATCCATCCATCCATCCATCCTTCCACCCATCCATCCAGCCATCCATCCATCCATCCACCCACCCATCCATCCCTCCACCCATCCATCCATCCATCCATCCATCCATCCATCCAACCACCCACCCACCCATCCATCCATCCATCCATCCTTCCACCCACCCATCCATCCCTCCAACCACCCACCCACCCACCCACCCCTCCATCCCTCCCTCCCTCCATCCATATAAATGATAACTGACAAACATCAGCGGCTGCAACCAAAGAGCGGCGAACAGATACAAGAACAAGAATCAAGCTGCTTCAAAAATATTCCCTAAAATGCCCAAGACATTTAAACCAGCGGCCAGCCATCTCATTGTACTAAGTTCCGCTTCAGTGGCCTTTGAAAACGGAATACTTGGGGAGTTTTTAGCCATTCAAGGCTGCCTCGCTAAAAATTGGCATTTTTTGTTTTTTTTTGGGGGGGGGGGGAGACCTTTTAGAGAGAGACGGAGAGAGAGGGGAAGCGCCGGAGTTCGTCAGAGGAGAAAATCGACCTTAAATGAGGATTAGAACTAAAAATGACACCCACAGCCATTTTTTTTTTAAAAAAAAAACTTTTAAATAGTTTGTAAGCCCTGTGGAGAAGCTGTCAGAGACCAAGTGGCACATGATTATTCCCTCTCCTGGCCCAAAAATCTTAAGAAGTATCCTCCGCCCCCACATTTGGTGGGGAAAAATCCAGCAAAACACTGATAAGCCACTACAAGCTTTTTTTTTTCTCTCCTTTTTTTCAGGATGGCTCATCTAAAAGGCACCGCTTGCATCTGAGACCTCTTAGCCAAGAGAGAGAAACAAAGGAAACTTTAAAAGCTTAAAGGGTGCGCGCGTGGAGCTTTTTGAAACCTGGGGGGGGGGGGAGAAACGGCGGTGCTGTCGCGAGGCGATCTGACCCGTCTACACCGGCGGACCGATAATAAAAATAACGATGATGAACCTACGGCTACTGGAGGAATCTGAACTCTGGGAGCCCCGGTCGCGGGCGTCTTTGTCGGAGGCGATCTGCCGGGTGATGATGACGTCAATGAAGTTGGCGGCCGTGATGGTGGTCTTGCCGCGTGTCCGGAGCTCCTCTTCGTACTTCGAGATGGACGGCGGGCCTCGGTCCTTGCTGGCTTCCGAGTAGATGGCGCCCGACGGGTGGCTCTGCCCTTTGCCGCTGGAAGAGAAGAGAGGAGGAGGAGGAAGAGGAGGAGGAGGAGGAGGAGGGAGGCGCTGATGGTGTGTACAGGCCCGACAGTCCTCGCTTCTCCGTTTCCAGAGCCTTCTGCTCCATCTGTTGTTGTTGTTGCTGCTGCTGCGGCTGCTCGCTCACCACCGACCTCCGGCTTGGGGGTTCCTCCACCCGGCTTCCGTCGTGCTTGCCCTCTTTCAACTTGGCGACCTCCATCTGCGGGGCGGAAGCCGCAGCGTCCACCAGAGCCGCCAGGGCGTCGGCGGCGGTGTTGTAGCGGGAGGCGGGCAAACCTTGGGAGATTGAAGGGGCGCCGGGGGGAAGCTGCCTGCAAGGAAAAAGCCACACAAACCCTCAATGGAAACCCTTAAGGCTGCCGGGTCGCCAGCATCGGGCACAGGGGTGGACTAGATGACCTCCCCTGCCCCCCTCTCGGGGGACCTCTTCCAATTCGATCCCTTCTAGGCCCGCCGCCGGCCACCTCAAAGGTGCGGGACTGTTCTCCCCTCGCCCCAACCTTACATGATGCGTAACTGGGCGGCCGGATCCAGCGGGGTAATGACGCTTGTCCCGTTCGACCCCTGGAAAATGCTGGGCCGCTGCTGGATGATGCCTTCCTGGCCGCGGACGGAGGGGGAGGGCGAGCGGATGTAGCCGTGGCTGGGCGGCCGGCCAGGTGCCTCCGCCCCTGAAAGGGAAAAGAAGAAGGAAGAAGGGAGGAGGAGGAAGGTTGGGAGGGTCTTAAACAGCCCTTCCTTGGCCCACCTCCATCGGCTCGTGAAAAGCACCTCAGCTTCTGAACCGGCGCGCGGGCCCTGCGAGGGCTGCCTCTCTTCTGCTCACTGTTCCTGCCTTTGGGTTTCTGCTCACTGTTCCTGTTCTTCTTTTAGTTAGTAGGGAGGAAGGAGGGAGGGAGGGAGGTGGGGGTGGGGAGTTAGATTTTACTTCATTTTGCTCCAATATGTTAGATAGATAGGGAGGAAGGGAGGGATAGGGAGGATAGATAGATAGATAGATAGATAGATAGATAGATAGATAGATAGATAGATAGATAGATAGATAGATGGATGGAGAGAAGGAAGGAAGGAAGGAAGGGATAGAGAGAGAGCGAGAGAGAGAGAGAGAAGGAAGGAAGGAAGGAAGGAAGGAAGGACAGATAGAGATAGATAGATAGATAGATAGATAGATAGATAGATAGATAGATAGATAGATAGATAGATAGATAGATAGATAGATAGATAGATAGATAGATAGATAGATAGATAGATAGATAGATAGATAGATAGATAGATAGATAGATAGATAGATGATAGATGGATGGAGGAGGAAGGAAGGAAGGAAGGGATAGAGAGGAAGGAAGGAAGGAAGGAAGGAAGGAAGGAAGGGACAGAGATAGATAGATAGAGAGAGAGAGAGAGAGATAGATAGATAGATAGATAGATGGATGGAGAGAAGGAAGGAAGGAAGGGACAGATAGAGATAGACAGATAGATAGATAGATAGATAGATAGATAGATAGATAGATAGATAGATAGATAGATAGATAGATAGGCACAGAGCTCCTCTCATCACTCCCACTGGCTGTCTGGATGGTATTTGCAGTCCAACACACAGTCTTGAGGCGGCGGGGGGGGGTCTCATGTGGGCCCCCTCCGCTTCCAAAGAAAGCTGCCCTCAACTCAACAGGATCTAACCAGTTGAGGTCACTCTGCAACCCTCCCCCCACCCCCCGTTTGTCATTCCGCCCCCCCCCAATTCCTCCACACCTGCAAGCCGGGAGGGACCCGGGCGCCCACCCACCCCAACCAGGAGAGGGTCCCGGGAGGGTCCGCGGAGGGCGTGCCCGGCTTTTACCTGGGCGAAGGTAGAGCTCGCTGGGGACGGAGGCCACGCGGTCTCTCTCGCGTTCCCTCTCCCGCTCTCGTTCTTTTTCTCGTTCTCTTTCCCGCTCTCGCTCGGCGTTCGCGGCCGCAGAGGCTGCCAGGTGCCCTGGGACAGAGGAAAAACCCCTTTTTGAGGAACAAGGCCATTGCTGCCTCTCCAAGCGTGGCACCAACCTCCTGTTCCCGGCCGTTCTGCCTCTCTTGAAACGAAAGGGGACCCCCCCAACGAGGAGAAGAGGAAGACTCCGGTCAGCTCTTCCTCATGGTCGATATCTCCTCCTCTGCCCCCCCCCCAAAACAAGCACACATCATTTCTCTTCACGGAAATCAAGTGGGCGCACAGAAACGTACACAGACACTGGGGAAACTCAGGAGGACTAGACGATGGCTCGGAAAGATACACAAACAACCCATCCAGGGCTTCTCCTTCTAAAAATGCACAGCACAAAAGGAGGAAGACGTTTTTGGGGGGGTTGAGGAGGAGGGAGTTGTCAGCAGCGTTGTGCGAGGGGGACGCCTACCTGGCGTGGGCCAACGCTCACCTGGGGACATGGAGGGAGGGTTGTAAGGCCTAGTGGGGAACGCCAGCTGAGTCCCGGGGATGTAGGTGATCCTCTCCATGGGAGGGGTGCTAGGTCCGCCCGGGTGGGGCACCAAGATGGTGGGAGCCATGCTGTTCAGGTCGATGATTCCTGGTGACAAGAGAAAAAGAGGAAAATTACAATAGAGGGTGGAAAAAAAGATCTACTGGCTCACCGGGACTCACGGTCTGAGCAAGAGGCAGCCCTCAAATCTAGAATTGTGACCAAACAGGCTGGCTTGACTTCTCCAGCTTTAAGTATAACCAAGAATCAAGGATTTTTTCCCCCTCCCCCTTGATGAGTTGCTTTTCCTTTCAGGCTGCAACTTTTAAATTACAAGCTTGCAGGGAAGGAATCGTTTCTGTGACACCTCTGCCCCTCTAGGACCCTTTTAGGGCAGAAAGAGGATAACCCCCCCCCAAAAAAAACATCGAGGAACAGACCAGGCCAGGGAAGGGGCCGCCCGACATGATGCCGGATCTTGCCTCTCACGTCTTGAAGGCCATCTTGGTCTCCACCGTGGCGGCACCGGGAGAACAGCCCTCCTCTCCCACTGGGGGGAGGGGGGTTACAAGTCCCATTATCCCCAATCCACAAGAAAACCACGGGCTGGCGAGCGTGGCATGAATTCAAGATCCCTCCACTCTCAACAAGAACTCTGTGTGTGTGTGTGTGTGTGTGTGTCTGTGTGTGTGTTGTGTGTGTGTGTCTGTCTGTCTGTCTGTCTGGCCAGGCCCAGGCGCCGCCTCACCTCGGGCTCCCGCGTACGGAAGGGTGAGCGTCTGCTCCCGGGGGGAGATCCCTCGGGCCAAATCCGGCCGCAGGTTGACCTGCATCTGCTGAGAGGTGATGTAGTCGTTGAGGATGGTCTGGCGGGTGTTCTCCATGGCGTAGAGTTGATACTGGCTCGGGTAGCCGGGCGTGGGCGAGAGCTGGCACTGGAACATGTAGGCCGTGGCTGCAGAAGGGGAACACACAAAACACACACGCACACACACACACACACACACACACACACACAGAAAAGGGACAGCGCTTCAGTTAAGAGGTTCAGGGCCAGGCCAGGGGAGACCCGAGTTCCGGCCCTCCTTTCCTCATCCAAAACTCGCGAAGCTCAGCTCAGGGGATGCTTCTCTTTCTGGTGAGCCCACCTCCCGGGCCCTTCCGGGACCCAACGCCCGTTCATTTCTATCGGCTTCCCGGGGGTGGGGGGCTACCTGGATCCAGCGCCCGGTGGAACTGCATGGCCGGGTCCAGGTGCGAAGGGAGGTGACTCCGGTAGATCTCCGGGGTGGCGCCTCGGTGGTGCGGGTCGAAGGGGCTGTGGGCGACCACCGGGTCCACCCCGGGGACGGGCGACTTGGAAGGGACGCTCTCCCGCTGCGTCGGGGTCAGGGCGGGTTTCCGTTCGTGGTTGGCGGGCTTGCCGGAAGACACGTTGCCTGCAGAGAGAGAGAGAGACGGGAAAACGAGAGCCCGCTTTTTGAGCCAAGCGGGCCGGACGGGTCTCCGAGGGCGGGAGGTTGCCGACCAAGACGCACCTTCCGAGACTCGGTTCATCATGGGAGAGCTACGGGACATGCTCTGGTAGCCAACGGGCGTCCTCCGGGCGTTGGGGTCCTCGTAGATCCCCGGGCTGACTTGGGCCTTAGGCGCCTCGTGGAGGGTGGACCGGAGGACGGAAGTCCCCGAGCTGACCACGGACGTGTGGCGGGGCCGGACCTCGCCGGGCTTGGCCTCCTCGTACTTCCCCCGCTCGGGCGCCTTGACGTTCTCCGAGACCATCTCCAGCGATGGCATCCCCCGAGGAAGCTTGCTCGGTCCCGTGATGAGCGATTTGACGTTGTGCTTGATGGCCGACGCGCCGGCGCTGCTCTCGTACTTGATGGGGGTGCCCTGGAAAGGGGTGGGGGTGGTGACCAGTGGGCGGCGTCACCCCTTCCGTAAAAACGCCCCGCCGACCCCCTCCCGGTCCTCAAACCGTGCCCGCCTGCCTGCCCCCTCGGTGGCGCCTCCGTCTACCTGAGAGATGGAGCCTTCGACGATGGGCCGGGAGTTCTGGACGATTTCGGGGGTGTCCCGGCCCTCTTGGTTCAGCAGCTCCTGCCGGGGGATCTCGTGGATGGAGCGGCCCATCTCTTTGATGGTGGTCACCCCGTCGTAGGGCTTGCCCTTAGCAATGGCCCCCTCGTAGCCCCGGGCAGGAGGAGACTCCCGCTTGATCTTGGGGTACTTCGGGCCGTCCTCGTAGCTCTCGGCCGTGGCTCGTGGCGTACCTGCCCGGGAAGTCGGGGGAAGTTGTAGTCGAGACATGGGCAAAAAAAAACACCACCACCCCCCGACCGGCCAAGCCGGGATGAGTTTGCCTGTTCCAAAAAGTCCCCTGCCCTTCTTTTTTTTTTTTTTTAACAAAGGACCCCAGCTCTCAGGACTGAAGAAGAGGTGTGTAAAAGCTGAAATTCAGGAAACTGACTTTCCGGTTTAATTTGCGTTAAAGGCGAGGCTAAACTGAATGATGCTCACAAGTATTCATAATCAGGAAACGTGTGTTTAATTAGGAGTAAGAATGGAGTGTGAGTGCATCCCAGATCCAAATCTCTTCCTTCCTTCCTTCCTTCCTTCCTTCCTTCCTTCCTTCCTTCCTTCCTTCCTTCCCTCACTCACTCCCTCACTCACTCACTCAGAATACAGCCGGATCCCTTTATCCATGGAATCACCCCCCTCCACACTGATTCACTTGTCTGCAGTCTGAAAATATTAAATACTGTATATCAAAATTCCACATAATAGCCTTTGCTATTATTCACCGTTCTACATATCCACGGGGATGGGGGTGGGCTGATTCCCAGTGGATATGAGGGCCCCACTGTCAATTCTTGCAACGGGACAACAAAGAGACGGGAAACTTTTGGTCCGTACCCTGCATGATCGACCCCGACAGCACTGTCCTCTCCTTCAGCTCGCCATGGGGGCTCCCTCGAGGCAGGGCTCGGCAGATTAATCCTAGAATAGAATAGAATAGAATAGAATAGAATAGAATAGAATAGAATAGAATAGAATAGAGTTTTATTGTCATTATGCATATGCAAGAGGAGGAGATGGGAATCACCTGATGTTGTATGGGGCATCTCTCTCCCTCTCTCTTTCTTTTTATAAGCGGGGATGAGATTTTTTTACACCCCACCTGTCCCCAATCAGAGGCCTTGCCCCAGCAGGAAAAACCCCAAACACAAAACCCAGAGCACCTGAAGCTTCCCAGGAGTCACGGAACTGCGCTGGATGAAACCCTTGCTGGCCAGGTTTGTCTTGGTTTTTAATTGCTTCTGCGGAGGTCCGGGGGAATCTGTTCTTACCTTCCAGTGGTGCCGAGACGGGCGATTCCCTTAGGGACATCCCCGGCTTCAGGTTTCCTTCCATGGCGTCATACGGCCGCTTCAGGCTGATCTCGTGAGCCGTCCGGGGGCTTCTTGTGCCGATGGCTGCCGAAAAGCAGAAAGCCCGAGTCAGGAGGGGAAAGCGTGTGGCCCTTCCCACTTCCCTCCTGATGAGCAGAGGCCTTTTTCCACGCAGGCCAACTCGCAGCTACCGGGAAGGGGCTTTCAACCAGACGGAAATGCGACGAGGCTTCCCGTTTCGAAACCAAAAGAGAGTAGGAAACCCACCCACCCATATCCTTGGGATCACAGTTCTACTTCATCTGGGGTCTGAACACTGTATATTAAAAGAAAACATCCAGAAATATGTATTTCCATAATGCAACGCCTGGCACTGGCCACTAGAACGAAGCAGAGACCACATTATGGGCAATGTTTGCTATTATCCACTGTTTGTGGCATCCGCGGGGAGCCTTGGGACGGATCCTCCCCAGATACGGGGAGTCCGATTGTAGTTTTAACCACGGCAATGATCAGGCAAGTCAGGAGGACCTGACTTGTCCCGACGCACCTAGTTTTAAATTTGCATCACAACTTGAAAGGATTTGTTTGCCGTTGGCAAGATCGGTGCACAGGGACTGTGGAAAGCCAGTCCAGTCCACAGTTTTATCCACCGAAGCACTGCTAATTTGAAATTTGCATCCTATAAATAAAGACTCGCCAACCAGGGTGGGCACACCGCGAGAAGGGAAGGCCTCGGAACGTGGCGACGGCGGCCCGCCCCGAGCGGCACTCACTGTCGTATGTTATGATGTGGCCGCTCTTGCCCTCGTAGATGACGTGGCCCTTGGACGTGGCGGCCTCCTCCCGGCATTTTTCGGGGCTGATGTCTTCCGTGGCCAGCCGGGTGATGGTCCCCTTCAGCAAGACGTCCGCCGCGATTCCGGACTGCGACAGAGCCGGCGTCCCCTGGAAGGAGAGAGGAAGGGTCTGGAACCCACCCGTACCAGCTTCGTTAGCCACCCACCCACCCACCCACCCCTCCACAACGCCCTGGGGACGTGCGTCGGATCCAGGACGGCTTGAGAAGCAGAGCAGGGTGAGGATAAAACAGGAAACAAAAGAAACACACACACACACACACACACACACACACACACACACACACAGACACAGACACAGACAGACAGACAGACACACAGACACACACACACACACACACACACACACACAGCCTTGCAAATCACTGGAGGATACAGAATACGGATTGCATAGAGACCCAATATATATACAGTATGTATTTTTATTTTTCTCATGGAAAAGAGGTGTTTTAATTCATCTGGCAACGGAATCTCTGTTTCTTTCCTGATTTTAATTATAATTATTGTTATTTTTCCTTTTTTTTCTCTGGAATTATTGTATGTTATATTGGTTAACCGCCCAGAGTTCCCGTTTGGGAAAATCCAGCGGTATGTAAATTTTAAAATAAATAAATAAATAAATAAATAAATAATACATAAATACATACATACATACATACATACATACATACATACATAAGAGAAAGAGGTGGTATATAAATAAATAAATAAATAAATAAATAAGAGAAAGAGGTTTTCCTGGTTACAACGGAAGGAGGCAGTCCCTTCCAGGTCCGGCTGGACTACAGGTCCCATCCTCCAGGAAACCCAACGACGGAGGACGATGGGAGATGCAGTCCCAGCAGGCCGTGGGGAGAACGTTTCGTCTGCCTCCTGCCCAGATCCAACGGGGCGGGCGGGCGGGGGGGGGGAGGCTCAAACAAAGACGCTGGCTGGTGGGACCAGAGAGGGAGGGCCCTCCCCAACCCCTTACCCCGAATCAGCGAAAACCATCCAGGAAATCGCGAGGAGGCGAGCCGAGTCTCTGGGGAGGTTGTTTTTTTGGGGGGGTGTGCTACCTACTTGGGTGATGGAGCCGCGTAGCGAGGGCATCGTTTCCACGGACACCTTGCTGGTGGGTATCCCCCGGGTGATGCTCCCCTCTTGCATGGCGGCGGCGGCGGCAGTCCCTGGCGAGAAGCAGAAAAGCAGAAGTGTGAGGCCGGTTGTTTGGACACGATTTGCACCCGGGGCCGGCCACCCTCGTCCTTCCCTCTCCCCCCCTGCCGCCCCCGAGACCCTCCAACCAGGAGATCTGCTGGATGCATGGGACTCAACGCCCCCCCCCAGTCCTTCCCCAACGGCCGAGGTTTCTGGCACATTCTGACCCTACCGGGCGGGCCAAAGGTTTATTCCCTGTTCTAGCGGCACCAGGACCCAAACCCGCTTCAAACTCCCCCTGCAGAGGAGGGGAGGGAGGCCAACGAGCCAGTGTCGCCCCGAAATCCGTCCCTTGGCGGCATATGCGCCGAAGCCAGCAGGTGTCCCTCGGGCCGAGGAGGGATTAAAACGTTGTGGGAGAAGAGGGGAACGTTGCCGTGGGGGCCACAGAGGAGGCTCTTGCTCTGATCCAGGGGGAAACGGAAGGCCTTAGAACAGGGCTGTCCAACTTTGGATCGGGCCGAGGTCTACTCCTTCTGGCCCAGAGTGCCCGAGGGCTACTACACTCGTGCCTCTACTTACGAATTTTATCCATTCCAAGCACATGCTCGTAAGTTTTTAAAAAAATGTAAGTAGAGCAGCGGTTTCGCATAGGAATGCATTGAAATCTGTTCTCTCTGGAACGGAACAATTGATTTCCAATGTTGACCACAAACATGCTTCCCTTGTACCCGCGCGATCATCGGGCCGGTAGGGAGAGCAGGGGACCACCCCATGGCCCTTGAACTGCCCCGCTCGGCTGAGACAGTGGGGCTGGCAGACCCGGAACTTTGCTAGGGGCAGTGGTGGTCCTTGGGATGATGGGGGGGGGAGGGAGGGAGGGGGAGAACTTATCCCCTCACTTTTTTTTATTGATGGCCGGCGGGCTACTTTTGAACCCTTCGCGGGCTACTGGTCGTCCACGGTCTACCTGTTGGGCAGGCTTGCCTTAGAGGAAGGATCCGGCCGGCGGTCTTACCTCTTACCACTCCTTCGTGCTGGGCCCGGACGAGCAAGCCTTCGGGTTGCGAATTCTGGCCCCTGGGGGAGTATTCCTCTTGCTTGATGTAAGGCATGGAAGCTGTCGCGAAAGCACGAGGTTTCGTGAGAGCCGTTTCGAGGAGGAACGCAGCTCCCCTTTGGCCGCCGTCCTCCCCAACCCTTCCAGCTCAGCCCCACGCCTCCTCCTGCTGACACGCCATGCTGGAAGACGCGTGCAGCGCCCCCCCACACACACACACACCTGACTTGTTTGCATCCTGCTGCCTCGGAAGCCCCAGCGAGATGGAGCCGACGGAGGGCTTGGGCGCCTCTTGGCCGTACGAGGCTTGGCCGTGGGAGGAGAGGTAAGTGCCCGGCGTTCCCTACGAGTCGGAGAGAGAAAGAGATAAAAAGAGGGGGGGTATGATTGAAACATACAAAATAATGCAGGGCATGAGTAAAGTGGACAGAGGGACGCTCTTCTCCCTCTTGCGAAATACCAGAACTAGGGGACATACACTCAAATTGAGGGCTGGGAGAGTGAAAACAGAAAAAAAAAAATATTTTTTTTCACCCAGCGCGTTGTTAGTCTGTGGAACTCCCTGCCACAGGAGGTGGGGATGGCCTCTGGCCTGGATGCCTTCAAAAGGGGGTTGGACAGATTCCTGGAGGAAAAGTCCATCCCAGGTGACAAACCATGATGGAGATGGGTCATCTCCAGGCTTAAAACCAGGGTACTTCAAGGGCCAGATGCAGGGGAATGGCATCAGGAGACAGAGATCTAGTCTCATGCGCTCCCAGAGGCATCTGGTGGGGCCACTATGAGATCCAGGAAGCTGGACTAGATGGGCCTTTGGCCTGATCCAGCATGATGGCTCTTCTTAGGTTCTTATGTTCTTGGGCCAGTGTTGCGTTGCAAGAATTGACAGTGGGGCCCTCATATCCACTGGGGACCAGCCCACCTCCACCCCCGTGGATATGGAGAACGGTGGATAATAGCCAGGGCGGGAATGAAGGCTGAAGTCCAGAGAAACCTGGCCGCAGCCCTTGTAGGGGATGTTGACAACCAAGGTCCCATGGTAGGACCGGGCCATCCTGGGGTCTGCAGAAACACGCCTGCGCCCTCACGGCCGCAAACCACCTGCCCTCCGGAGACGGACTGGGGAGGGGGAAAATGTTTCATTCAGTGCGACGGGGGCTCGCCCCCTTTTACGCCCCGGCCCCTTACTTGGGAGATGGAGCCTCCCATGATGAAGGACGGCTTCTCCGAGGGCACCACCGTTTTGGAGGACGGGATCAGCGGCGGAGGCGGCCGGGTCGGGCGGGTCGTCGGCGGGCGGACCCCTTCGGGCAGGCTGGTGATCACCTGGTGAGGAGCGGGTTGGAGAACTTGACGGGCCGACGGGGATTGGGGGAGTGGGAGGAAAAGAGGAACAGAAGATCAGTTTTGGAAACATCAACGCGCACGTCAATGTACTCCAGAAGGCCTCAAGATTCAGGAGGGCTCCGAAAAGTTGTTTCAAGTTCCTAGTCCTCATCGACCTCCCAAAAATCTTTTAAACTTTTTTTTTCTGGGATGCGTCGGAGGCTTGGAGGTTTACCATAATCCAAGCTTTGGAAGGACACCGATCCGCCGGGCGAGCGTTGCGCGGGGAGAAAGCCGGCGAAACGGGAATTACCTGGTGGGACGCTGTAGCGGGCGGAATTCATGTCCGGCTGCGGAGAGGATTTGCTGACCTCCCTCGGGGAGAGGCGGTACGGCGAGGACGACCTGGCCGCCGCGTTCTGCATCTGAGCCTCCTGCTCCATGGCCCGCTTGACTTCGGAGTAAGGCATGTAGGTGACGGACTTCCCTACAGAGAAAGCAGGTTGGGAGAGTTAAAGATGCAAAGGGGGGGGTGCCCTAAGGCAACCCAGGCTTGGCTTGTTTAAAAGTATCTACGTATAGCATAAAAATTTAAAAAATCGGAGCTTCTGTTAACTCGCATGGATCCGAGACTGTTTCTTCGTTTTCGCCAAATGACTCAAACGAAAGCCAACGGTTTTGTTTTTCCCTTTGCACGGCGCTACCCTGTGGGTCGTGTCGGGCTGAAATTTGGGAGATCTAGGGTTCAAATCCCCGCCCGGCCTGTCGCAAAAACATGGACGAGGCAGCACCTCTCTCCCTCGGCCTGGCCTACCTTGAAGGATCGTTGGGAGACTCAAGAGGGGAAAAGAAAGCCCCCCCCCTCGCGCTCAACAGAAGGAAAGCGGGGGCTCTAGATGCCACGGATCAATGCGGCGGAGCTGATAAGCGCCTTTTAATTGTGTTCCTTCGGCGGGTTCACTAGAAGCCCTGCCTCCTTTTCCAAAGACCTGTGTTGTCCCCAGATGTTCCTGGGACTGCAACTCCCAGAGGTCTTCATCGCTAGCTGGACTGGCCAGGATTTTCTGGGAGTGGCAGTCCAGGAACATCTGGGGACAACACAGGTTGAGAACCACTGACTTAGGGGATCAGAACCTGTTGTTGGTCCTCACAGACCCTGTATTTGTCGGTAGGAAGGTCCCGGGACAAAGGGTGAGGCCGGAGCGGCCAGGAAAGGCCCTTTTCTGACGGACACCCTGGGAAAACCCACTAGGAGGCCCTGAAGAAGCCCTGACTGGGCTGGAACGCCCCTGCACCTCCCAAAGGCTGCAAACTGCAACTCCCAAAACTTGCCAGGCTATGGCTCCCAAGGATTACAAACTGTGCCTCTTAAAGGTTCGGGGACTATCGCTTGCGGTGGTTTGGCCCTCTGCCTGTCCCTCCGGGTGGGTGGGTCGGGTGGGTGGGTGTCTCACCGTCCCATTCGACGCTGGGGCTCTTGGAGGGGCCGCCTGGGGGTCGCCCGTCCCCCTCGGCTTGGTCCGCCCGTTGCTGCCGTTCCTCCAGCATGGTGGATTTGTGCATGGCCTTGATGTGCTGCTGGTAGAGGGTGTACCCACTCATGGCCATCCCGTGGGGCAGGCCCTGTAAGGAGGAAGAGACCTGCCGGAGGCAAGGGGAAAGGTGAGCCCTGAAGGGAAAGCCCTCACCAGCAGCCCCAAACCCAAAACGTTCGGGCTCCCCGTCACTGGCGGCGGGGGGGGGGGAAGGAATAAACCCTTGCGGTTTCTATTTTTATTTATGTATTGATTCGATTTGATTTATATACCGCAACCCTCTAGCCAAAAAGCTACCCTGGGCAGTTTACAACAAACATATACAAAATATAAAAACAGATTAAACGACTTAAAAGAGTACATAAAAACTAATCCATCAAACCAAACAATCAAATCGTCATAATAAAGAACAAATAAACAAATAAGCACAAAGGCAATCAATCTAAATTTCTAGACCCCCGCCTAGCTCGCACACTGGCTGAGGCGACGCTATGTTCAAAGAAAATACTTTGGATTTCTCTCCTTTCTTTCTCTTTCCACTCATCCAAACCACCTCGCAGGGTGGTTCGGAGGACGAGAGGCAGGCGGACGAGAGAATCCAAGATCCTGGGGGAAAGGCAGACCTCTCGTCTCCGTTCCATTGACCCGGGAGGTGTTTTGGGTGGAGGCAGATTCCAGGGCAGCCAGGCTTTCTTCGCACCGGCTGCTCCGGAAGCTGTGGAACTCCCCGCCACAGGACCCCCGGCTGGCCCTTCCGGATGTCCTTCCAAAACCTGCCGGACGCCGCTCACAGGATCAGGCACCCAACTCCACCTTTAAACCCGTGGGAGCTTGAAGCCTTCGGACTACAACTCCCACAAGGCCTTATCTTGGACGGGGCCAGCTAGGGCCTCATCCGGCAGGCCCCCGCCTTTCCTCGCTGCCTCCTTTTCCAAAGACAGGGAAGAAGGTCCCGTTCCCCCATCCTTGCCGGGAACCTACCATGGGGGGAATGACGGCCGCCCGGTTCTGGAGCTGCAGGAGGTCCATCGGTCCGTGCTTGATGGCTGACGACGGCACCAGCGGGCCCGTCGGGTTCAGCAGGGAAGGCTTCGAATCCATGGTAAAGATTCTGGAGAAAGGAGAACAAAAACGCATCGGCTCGCTCGCAAGGGGAGACCCAGCAAATCCCAGGAGTTACACGGGGAAGGGGGGGGTCAATTCTCGCTACCGGCTGGAACGGCGTCTGCTCCGCCAGAATGGCCAACCGGAGGTTTTCTTGGTCAGCCGCCTCGGGTGGCCGTCTCGGCTGAAAGGGGGACTACAGACCGGAGCAAGAGGCGAGGGGGACCCCCCCCACTCCGCTGCCGGACCCGGCGGGTCTCACCTCTGCCGCTCGGGCTCCCCGTCCACCTCCTCGTCCGCGCTGCAGGTGGCGCTGGAATCGTTATCCGAGTTGGGGTCCGACCTCTCGGGGGCCGGTGGCTGCGAGAGGCCGAAGTCCATCCGCTCCGGCTCGGGCTTCTCCTCGGACCTCTCTTCTTCTTCCTCCTCCTCCTCCTCCTCTTCCTCCCGGTCTTTGGCGTCGTCTTCCGTCTTCACCCGGACGTCTTCGGGAAGAGGGGGTTCGGGTTCGGGAACCTCCGCTTTGGCCTGCCCGGGGAGGTCCGCCCGGGCTTGGCGTCGCCCGGCGGGGGCCTGCTCTCCGCCTCCATCGGCTCCTCCCTTTCGGCTGCCGCTGCCTCTTCCTCCTCCTTCACGTCCAATTCGGCGGCTTCTTTTTCGTCCGGCTTTCCGTCCTGAGCTGCGGCGACGGAGGAGGGCAGGGGCGCGCTGGGCTCCGGTTTGAGGCCGGATCCGTCCCCTTCCTCTCCCGCCGCTGGGGCTTCTCCGGTCACCCGGGCCACGCCGTCCTCGGGAGGGGCATCATCCGGAGGCTTGGCCACCTCGGCTGAGGAGGGAGAGGGCGCGCTCTCGGTATCCGAGCTATTTTCGACACCTGGGAAGGCATTAAGCCCGGCATGTTAAGCATCCGAAAGGTAATTAAGGGGGTATTAACGGGATGCCGGGCGATTAGCACCCAGGGCCGCATGGCACAGAGACGGAGAAAGAGACAGGCCTGGTGCCTCACAGACCTCTTATTGACTCTTTGGGTGGGTGGGGGGATGCTTAAACCAAAACCCAACCTAAAAACGGCTCCCCCTTTGTTGGAAGGGAACACCGAAGGCGCTCGCGGCTGTGCAACGCTCATTACACCACGACAACGACAACCTTTGTGAGCTTCTCCTCGCAACGGGGAGGGAGGGATAGCCTCTTCCATCAAGGGACACCTCCATTGCCTCTTTTCTCTTCCGATCCAGCCGAATCCCACAGACTTTCCAACACCACCACCAACCCAAAAAAATAATAATAATAAACCCGATAAGGACCCCACTTCTCCCTCTCTCATCTACTCCCTGCCCATTGACCACTTCTCTGAATTAAAACCTAACCAGGCCTTATTGGTAGCCGTGAATTTCCCCCTCGCTGCCCTGAACCCTGCGATGCTTAGCAACCCGGTGGAAATTCAGAGGGTTTCGCTGCTTTTGGAGAGCATGTAACTGGAGGGGAGCGGAATTTGGCACAGGGCGCGCGGAACCCAAGACCCCAGACTGTCTCCGGGGATCCCGCGCGGCACCCATTTGTGGAACCGATGCTTGGAGGATGATTGCGAGAACGGAAGGATGATTGGCCCTCCTTCCAGCCGGACTGGCTCACCTTGAGAAATATGAAAACCACCGGAACCCGATTCCCAAAGATTACCTGAGAAAGCAGGAATTTTAGAGGGACCTTGACCCTCTGATCTGCCTAACTCCTCACCTGGCACTCCCGGGTCTTAGCGGGGGGCGGGCTACGACTCCCATCTCCAAGGCCAAGGCTGCTGGAGATGGGCGTTGTAATCCAACCCTTGCGGAGGATGGCAAAGCGTTGGCCGGGCTCACCTTCGCTGTCTTCGGGGTTCTCCTCCTCGTTGGAGGCCTCAATGTCCTCGTCTTCTTGCGCGGAGACGGTGGAGGCCACGCTCTCCGATTGGGACACTTCGCGCTCCTCGCGGGGTTTCCGGGAAGACTGAGAAGGAACGGGGGCGGGGGGGTGGGAAAGGGGCGGGCGGGAGTTACTCCATCGCCGTCCGGAATTCAAACTCAACGCTTATATTTATATTATGGCTTTGGCCCGCAGTCCTCCACCGTTGGCTGTCTGAACGGTTGGGGCTTCCGTTCCCCGACACACCCCCCACCGCCTCCGCCCAAGTGGGCGGTTGCGAGCTCCAGGAAAGCAAAGCATATTGGGGTGGGTTTGGTCACCGCCGAGTGGTCAAGAGCCATTGGCTTCACAAAAGACCTGCTCCTGGCTAGAGACACGAAGAGGCCGGCTGGTTCTGCACCCAGCCAGACACCGGCATAGGAGGGGGTGGCCGTGGGGCCCGTGCCAATGTCCTCCCCTGGGCTAGTGCGGGCTGGGTGCTGCCTCTACACCTGCGTTCCATCGCTATGCGGTCGACGGCACTGCCGCGGCTCCCCCCCTCGGGAAGCGTGGGATATGTAGTCCGGCCAAGGGCTCTAGGGTCCCCATTCTATTCGTTCGGAGCAGCCCGCGAGAGAGACCCCTCCAGCGCAGAATCCGGAGCCCCTCCGCTGAACTACAAAGCCCAGAATCCTTAAGGGTGGATCCACGGAATCCGGACGGGAAAACCAAAACATTGCAGCTGCATCCTGCCGAACCCCCTTGCGAAGACGCTCCTGAAGTGAGGTGTTCCCCACCACCACTACCACCGACGACAACTCTTAGAGCCCCCTGAAGGATCCCTGGTCACGCCAGCTGGGGCATCATGGGATCTGCAGCCTTCAGCAAATCTCGCCTGTTCACCCTCCAGACGCTGCTCTCCACCCTCGTTCTCCCCCGTCCCCCGGGAGCCGGTCTCAGCAGGGCCGGACTACAACTCCCATCTTCGCCTCCCTGCTTGCCGGAGGTGTGGGGGGGGTTACCCCATCCGCCACGTCGCTTGCCCGGGCCGGATCCTCACCTTCTGCTTATACTGCTGGAGGAGACTGTCCAGGTTGTGGCGCCGTTTGTAGTTGAAGTAGAAGTTCTTACACTGGGCTTCAGTCTTGGTGCCCACCATCTTGGCGATGGCCGCCCAGTTGCGACCGTGCTCCACCAGCCCTGCGGGAAAAAGGAGAGACGGAGAGAGGTCAAGGGGCCTCGAAAGGACCCGGCGGTTCCATCGCTCGCCACCGCTACCACCGGCGTCTCTGAAGGCACGCAGGAATCCCCTAAGCCAGGGGTGTCCAAACTTTTTGCAAGGAGGGCCAGATTGGGTGAGGTGGAAATATGTGGGGGGCGGGGGGGGCGACCATTCAGCTGCATTTGGCCCCCAAGGCCGGACTTTGGACAAGCTTCTAGGACATGTAAGGAGGCAGGGAGGATGCGACAGCAACGGCACCAGGGGAGGGGAGGCCGGGCAGGTGGCTGGGGGGGGACAGGGGCAGGGAGGGCAGGCAAACCATAAAAGGTGGGTCATGCCGTGTCAGCGCTAAGAAGAAAAAATGAAGGGGGGAAAAAAAACCCAGCGCTCCTGACCTCGCAGCTCCAGGGGCTTATCGGCTGGATCATGGCGTCTCCCTGGTTGACATAACCTAATTCTGCCGAGGCCAGAAAGCCGCTCGGCCGGCCGGTGACACACACACACACACACACACACACACACACACACACACACACTTCTGACCCCACAGCTGGCGTTTAGCGTCCCAGTGACAGTGGTGAAACTGCAGGTACACCGCTTTGCCTTCGCTCAAGATATGGAGGGGGGGAGACAAACCAGCTCAGCAGGGTTTGTTTTTTTAATGGTTATTCTTATTCTTATTCTAGTTCTATGGGCTGTTTGGTTTTCCCTGCTGCTAGGAAGGGCCAAACGGGTTGGGAGAGGGGCCGGAGGCTGAGATGGGTTTCCCCTCCTCCTTCCCGATGAGGCAGAGGGAAAAGTGAGGAGTGTGGATGTGTATCTGCATCTGTATGTGTGTGTGTGTGTGTGTGTGTGTGTGTGTGCATGTGTGTGTGTGTGTGCACGCATGCGCTCCTCAGAGGCTCCTGAACCTACACAGAAACCCGTCGCGGCGGAAGGGCAGAGCCAAGAGGGGGGGGAGCGTGGTTTTCCGTGCCTTACGGGTTCGCGGCAAGAAAGTTAGGGGTCAAAGCCAAGCCAGGGGGTGGGGTGGGGGGGGGCTGTCCTGGACCCGTCATTCCTGGCCTTGGCTGTTCTGTTCAGGGATTACAGGACGGGGGTTGCTAACTTGGTGTGGATCGGGCGGGTGTGTGTGTGTGTGTAGATTTATTACCCTGCCCTAAAGAAGGGGTCCCTGGCGTGTTTGTTTAAAGCAATCGCTTGGATCTTCAGGCAAGAGTTTCAGAATTTCACAGCCAGCCTGACGCCCCCCGAGGGGAATTTTTTTTAAAAAAAAAAGATTTATTCCACCAGAGAAAATAACCCAGGTCTAAGATCTCTGTTTTCTGGACTACAAGTCCCAGGACTCAGCAGCAGGAAAGACTAAAGGGCATTGGCACTGGTAGAAGGCAGGGAGGGACACACACACACACACACACACACACACACACACACACACACACACACACACACACACACACACACACACACACACACACACACACACACACACACACACCAAACCCAGCTCTTTTACAACAGCCTTCAAGCCCGAAAGGTTTGGGGAAAGGGAGAGAAAAAAATCAAAGAGGACCGAAACACCTCGGATCGTCGGACGGATGGGAAAAGGTTCCAGAGGCTGACCCGCCTTTAACACGCGAGGAGCCCTACACCCCCCAAAAGGTGCCTCGACACACTTGCAAGCCCCTGTGTAAAACCACCAGGGCAGCCTCGGCTTGGCTGCTGAACCCTGGATTTTGGCAGGACAAGGAGGAGAACCTGAGATGGGCCTCGGTTAAATCCTTCACGAAGCCATCCCGGGCGCCATTTCCCCAAACCAGAAGCGAGAGCCGCAGTGACGAGGAGGCGTGACTTTTAAATAAAACAGCAACAAGTAGGGATCCTGACTCTGCCTGCCGCTGGGAGGCCCCGGACCGACAGAGAAATGCTGAAATTCTGACGCTTTAGGGGTCGTGAGCCGGCCCGCCGAATCGACAGAGCTGGCCGCTGACTCGCAAAACCCCGTTAGCGGAGAGCGAAGGGACAGGATTCCGGCTGCAGAGTCCCCTTGAAAGAAAGTGTTCTGGAACCGGCTGGAACCATTTCCTAAAATGCACAGATTAAAACCCTTGGGGAAAGCAGAACAGCCGGGGAAGCAAGGGGTGGATTTGGGAGGGGGGTAGGCGGAGGTGGAGGAGGGTCTACCTTTTTTAGCCACTTCCATCTCTTCCTCGGTCCAGCGAGAGGTCTCCACCGGCTCAGACGAGGCTGCAGGGATGGAGGGGGAGAGAAGAGAGAGAGAGAGAGAGAGAGAGAGCGCCGAAGCAGACGCGGTCAGATGTCGGAAAAAGCCAAGACCTGCCGTTTCAGAGTAATCTATTAATCTCTTTACACCGCCGGCCCGCGCAGGGCGTTCGGGAAGGATGCCCGCTCGCAGCAGGAGGCGGTCACTTGCGATTACATCAAAAAATTAAGGGAAGCAAGGTATGTGGGGGGGGAGGGTGAAGGAGGTCCCGTCCCCTGTCCCTTCGGTGTGGGGAATGGGGGCCTGCGCACTCAGGGTCCCGGGGAGGCAGGAAGGGTGTGTGTGCGCCCCCGCGGCTGTGTTTTCTGGCGAAACAGGGGCCTAACCTCGTGAGAAGCGCCAAGAGGCATTAGTCTCGTGGAAGCAAAGAGGAATGCCAGTGGCGGGACGGGGGGGGGGGTTAACACTGGCCACGCACATCCACAGGGCACAAGAGATGCTGGGGAGTGTGTTTAATTCAAGCCAGAACCGGAGGCTTAATTGGAGGGTCGTCGGTAGATAGGGCCCCCTCCCCTCCTGCTGCTTTTATTATTCCTCCCCCACACACACACACACATCCAGCGCCCAGCGTGGCTTTATATACTGGTGGGCCTGGTGGCAGCGGTATATAAATCAAGGAAATAAATAAAACACAGAGCACAAGGGAAGCTTCACCGCTCTCGGAACCACCTCGAGGCGCGCAACGATCCGGCCAGGTAGGATCGTCTGAGGTGGACAGGGCCCGCCTCTCCGCCTCCTTTTACCCAAGGGTCGGGCCGGCCCCGGAGGGGTGTGTGCGAGGAAGCAGGCGATCCTGGGAGAACCAAACGTTGTTCTAAAGATGGAATGGCCGCCCGAAGAATGACCCGAATGACCCACCATGGGAGCCTCCCACCTCTTACGAATCCAGATGGACACACACACACACACACACACACACACACACACACACCACACCAGGGGTTTCCTTGTGGGATTGAGCCCCAGATTCCCCCTAGGGGGACAAAGTTCGGGGAAGCCGTTTCCTGGTCCTTGGAGCCTCCGGCTGCAGGAAACAGCAGGCGCCCCTCAAGGTCAGAATAGGGGACAGCCAAGAGATTATAAAGTCACGAGCAGGTTTTCCGAGATCCCTTCTCTTCCCCGACAACCCAGGAGCTGAAGAGAAGCTCCGACGCCGTGGGTCTGACCCGGGCCCCACAGAATCCAGGGGGTAGA
>JAPFRF010000017.1:1442500-1457500 GCA_029282475.1 Phrynocephalus forsythii
GTTGGAAACGCGGGGGGGGGGGGCTTCTTCCTTGGAGCCTCTGAGGGACATGGGGCAGAGAGGCAGAAGGGACCGATCAACCATGAACAAAAGTAAAATGCACCTCGGGTGCTGGAGAGATGCAATTTTGGCCGACTTTGGGAGCCGGCGAATCCGTTTTCCAAGGAGCCCCGTGTGGAAGGCATTGGGGCAGATCGCAAAGCAAAGCAAAGCCACCTTGCAGACTCCGGAAGGCGAGAGACGCCCTTGCGACACTCACAGGCCGTCAGCCCTTAAGGGATTTCTTGCAATGACGGGCTACCTATAATGTCTGATTCTGACTGCAGAATGTCGTTTCCCGGGGCCTTTAGCAGAGGCGAGCCTTCTCCTACCCCTGTTTTGGGATCGAGATGGTGACCATCAGAACTTATTTGTTCCTCTTTAACCCAACCTGTTTCAGAAGGCCGGACTCTCGGGCGGCAAGCTTCGAGAAAGCAGAACAAAGACACAGAAAGAGGCCACGGAGACAGGCCGTCCAACATCACCTCCCAAACATACCATCAAGAAGGGACAATCAAAAGAAAGCAATAAAATAAAACGGGATTGAAAAACGGACAGCAGGAAGACTGAGGGAGGAAAACGGGCACCTTGGGTCGCAATTCCCACCTGGCTTACCACTGGCCAGAGTTCACTAGAGTCCCTTCTATTATTATTATTTTTAACACCAACTCTGAGATTTCCCCAGTTGGGGATTCTGAGCCCTTTCAGCCCCCCCAAAAGGAACTCTTTGTCAGCGCTCTTACTCGGTGCGCCAGTTTTGGGGGGCATCCCGAAACGGTCGGTCAGTTCAGAGGATTTCCCCCTCTACGACGCAGACCGTTTTTACGGCCGTTGTGCTCAGCGCCCAGTTCTCTAAACTTTTGCCACCGGGGCTCAGTCCTTTTCGGAAGCACCTCGAGGAGGCCTCAACGGAGCGCCTCGAAGAGGTTATGCCGCCAGGAAGTCCCGGGAGGTGAGAGGAAATAATCACGGCGTTCCCCCAGAAAAGACCAGATTTTGCCCGTAAGGTTTGTGACAGGTTGAAGGAACGGGTGAACGGATCAAATCCTGGACCTCAACAAGAAACCTCGGCACAGCGAAAGACAAGTCTGGGACCATTTCTGACGCCTCTCTGGGTTTCATCCAGAGAGAAAAAAACCCGTTACATTTGCAGAATGAGCAGTCGAAAAGAACAGATCATTGGGGTTTAAACAACCGCGAGCCGTAAAACTTTGCATAAAGACAGACAGGGTTTAGATAAATAGATATATATATATATATATATATTCCCCCAAGAAAGATAATAATTTAAAATTGCCTTTTTCAGTCCTGTGAACCCCAGCGCCTCGCAACATTCAATGCAACGCACCTGGTTCCTCCCACGACGTTTGCCGTAGTTTCGGCGCACAAGGGCTTTGTAATTTTCGTTTTTCTTCGTCAAATAGTAATACAAAACACAATCCGGGACATTCTGCAGGGAGAAGAGTTTGGCTCTTTAAAATAAATAAATAGTAACACAAATAGATTTTATTTTATTTTACAAGGTAAACATTTCACTCCCATTGTTTTTGACCCCCACAGGGGGGAAAAGCAATTAACACAGGTTACAGGAGGAGTTAAAAACAAGTGACACAATTTCTACTTGTTCCTTAGAGGCCTCCACGGCATTTCACGCACTTATCTCACTTCGGGACAATTTTGCCGATCAATCCTTCACATCCTCCCGGAGCCCAGCTTCCAAACAGCCCCATCAGCTTTGGTAGTGAGTTGTGCCAGATTCGAAGCCAAACTTAAGATCCTTAAAAACCCCGACAAATGAAATTGAAAGGGTCCTCTCACCTTTCGTTCCAGATAGGAAGCGATCAGGCCAAAGTTCTTTGGGTGTTGGACGAACCTATGAAAACGCAAGGAGGGAAAAATCAGGTTCCCAAAGCCGGCCAGTTCTAGCTGCTGACCACCTCGTTTCCCACCACCACCTCCACCCCTTAACCAAGCAAGGCGGGGCCTGCCCTCTGGTTTTAAACACACACACATACACGCAGACCTCCCAGACAGAAAAAAAAGCACTCCCTGGTTCCCTACCGACAACCTTCCCGTCCCTCTCTCCATCTGCCAGAAAAAAATGACAGGAAGGCAGGAAAGAACCTACCATCTTGTGGCAGGGAGTTCCACTGCCTTCATGCAGAAAGGCTTTCTTCTGAAAGCGACAGAACCAGATTTTCTCCCCCCGCCCTCTGCCCTCCCTGACAAATCTTCCTCTCATGTTATGCACCTTCGGACGGCCCTCCCCCAGCTGGGAATCCAAAACCATCTTCCACAAAAGAGCTGGGATAAAACAAAACAAAGTGTGCTTACTTACAGGTTAAGGTAGGAAGTTGTACCCTCCGGGATAAAACAGTGTTGCACAGAATCATAAGAATTGCAGAGAGTATTGTGGGCTGCTCACTCCCCACCCTAGAACAAATTTATTACCAGGTTTGTAACACATTAGAATATTAAGAGATCCATCACATCCTGGTCATCGTCGTGTTGCTCCAGGATGGAGATATAGAACTAGGGCAAGGTCTCAAAAATAGCTTCTTTTTTAGAGCAATATTCTTAAACGGAAAATCTGGACTTTGAAGTCTTATTTTATGTCATATTTTAGTCATTTTATATGTCATATTATGTTGACCTGTTTTTAAATCTATGTGAAATGTTTTAAATGAGTTTTATATAGCAACCACAAAACATCATGGGAGGAATGACAATAAAGATTGCTATTCCTATTCCTATTCCTATTCCTATTCCTAAACTCAGAGTGGGATAAAACAAAACAAAACGCCGCAAGTTAAGGAGGAAGAAAAAAAGGTCGCAAACGAAATGAAAAACACCCAGAACGGAATTACTTTTCTTTAAAGTGTATCATCACGTTCATGAACTGGCGGTCTTTGAGATTAAGGGTCCCCCACCCCCACCCCGGTCTGGGCGGTTTACAACATGTGATGTGATAACATAGCAATTAAACAAAGGAATACTTTATCAATCAGGGTGGTTCTCACCTCCTGTTCCGAGAGGCCGTCGATTATTTCCGATATTTCATGCTCGCTCCGAGCGATGGTAGCAGACAAACCTGCTCCTCGTTGGCCAACCCTGCGAAGGGGACACAAACGGAGAGCCAGTAAGAGGAGGAAAACATTTTCAAGTTGATGCACATCCGCTGGGCAGAACTTTATCATTCCATAAAATGTTTTCTGATTAGTTCCATCTTAGAGCCTCTCTTTCTGCCGTACCTGGGAGGACGGAGAAAGGTTAAAAGAAAAGGAGACCCAAGCAGAGAGAGCTTTAAAAATGGGGAACCGCTGCCGACGCTGCCGTGAAATGATACGATCGGGGTAGGAAACCATTTGCGGAGTTGGTGCGTTAGGATGATTTTAATATTGCAAAGATCCGTTGCGCTCTTTTAACAGCGCAAGGATCTGCTGACCGTGCAAGGTTTTGTCTGTAAAAACATCACTCGGCTTAAAAATAATATTTAAAACATTTTTTTTAATTTAAATCTTTTTTTCTTCTTAAAATCACGGAACTGCTCTCTGAACAGCATCCCTGTGTGGCCTCCTCGAAATCCAAAACACCCCATTTCTACAGAGCCACCTCTCCCTAAGAGAACTGAAGCAGGGCAAACGGACACAAACGAATTCAGAGGTTCAGCGCCATCCAGTTCAGGGTTTTTGCTAGAGCGTGAAGGAAAGTAAGGGCCTCCCTTGGGACCGAAACAGAAAAATTCCCGAACCATTTTTGGGTTCGGTTGGTTTGTTTTACGGACCTCTGGAATCTCTCTTGCTGCTCCCTCTGTTTCCGGATTTCGGGGAACTGCTTCTCGTAATATTCGCGGGTTTTGCTCTCTTTGGCCTTCCGGCGTGGGTTGTTCTCGATCCGGTCCACCTTCTTCTCCCACGCCTCCATCAGCTGATCGTAACGCTGGCAGATTTTCTGCTCCTGGATATTCACGCGCGCACATGCAAAAAGAGCCAAGTCACAAGATCAAAGCAGAGACCGGGGGAAAGTTGGTATGATTCCAAAATACCAAAAGACAGTCCATCGAAATGACAAAAACTCCAATAGGTGTGATATAACAGATGCAAGGAAGTCAGTTCCGATGCGCAGAAAATCATTTCTGAGGCCTCCGAGGGCCTTTCTAGGCCTGTCGGAGGCCTCAGAAATGATTTTCGGCGATCCGGAAGACACTTCCGGTTTTCCGGAAGTCACTTCCGGTTCACAGGGAGGTCCTTTTGGGGCAGGCCCTCGTAGACCCATTTGGGGCAGCGCCAGGCTGGGGATAAGTACAAGGGCCCCCAGCTAGGCCCCCCCCCAGGCCTAACCAGACCTGCATCCGCATACCGCAGATTTTCAATTATTGTGGGTCAGGTTGGGTCCCTAACCCCCGCGAAAGGGGGTATTATTATTATTGTTGTTGTTGCCCTGCCGCGCACTGGAAAATTAACACGCCAAATTCACGCCAACTTACCCTTTGCTTCCTCGCATGGTTCCGCCTCTTGAAAAACAGAATCAGCTTCTTCCTCATGACTTGGTTCCTAGGAGGGAGAAGAAAACGGACGGCCACGGAGAAAGTGAGAGAAACGTTCTCCTCGCACCCGAACGGTGCCCGTCAAGAAAAGACGGGGAAGACGAAGCGTCTAACGAGAACCCAGAAAGACGGGGCGGAGCAGGAATGCTCCAAGGGAATCACTAAATGCACAAGCGGCAGCTCCTTTTAACTAACAGGGAAGGTATTTTGCATTTCGCACGGGGCCGAGCCACGCACAGGAGGTTTAAAACAAGCTTGGCTCCAAACAGTTCAGAGTGAACCCTCTGCTCCTGGCAGCGGTGCCCCGGGGGGAGGCAGCATCTTCACAAGACTGGGCAGGAGGAGGCAGAAAAAAATGCTTAATTAAATTCAGTTTACAAAAGGATCGACGCCGGGGGTTGGCCGGGTCAGCGTATGGGCGTCTGCAATAAAAACGGAATGGACGGAATATGCCCCGGGCGAGTCCGAAGACAAGATATTGCATGCTTAAATTTCCATCCTCTCTCTCTCTCTCTCTCTCTCTCTCTCTGGAGGGAGTGATGGATGGGCTGGGGAATGAATGGAGGATAGAGATGGAGAGACGGGAAGAGAAAGAGAGAGAGAAAGAGGGAGGGATGGAGGGATATTTGGACTAAAATTCCCAGAATTCTTCATTTACCCTAGCTGGGGGACCTCTGGGAATGTTAGCTCCAAGGGACAAACAGGGAAGGCGCCCCAGTTCCTCCTTCTGAGCCACTTACGTTTTGATGTTTTCGTGGTAGACCTTAGTATCCGACGGCTGGTTGTAAAGGGGCTGAAAGAACCAAAAAGAGAGGTCACGGCCAGGCCCTTCTCTGCCTGTTCCTGTCTCTCAGCCAGGACGGAGGCAGAGTCGGCGCCCGCCACCGAACTTGGGGCTCCCCAAGGCCCGGACTACAAATCCCATCAGGTGAGGAGGAGGAAGCCAAGTGTCGCTCCTTTGGGTGTTCCCCCGTGCTGGCCGGGCAGAGGGCGGCTCCCTCGCCCGCAGGGGCCAAGGGCAGGCATAGGGAAGAGGCTGCGCCAAGAGGCGCCCTGTTGGAAGCACCTTCAACGTCAGAATTGCTCAAGAGCGAGGACCCCCTTCTCCATCGGGAGACGCTCGGGGAGCGTCCGGGACCGAGACCGGAAAAGGCGTCCAAAACACGACAGCCCCCAGCCGTTCTAGCTACGCTGGGGAAACCTACCCCTCCCTTCTGACATCCTGAACGACGAATCCCATCCCCTCCGCTCCCAGCATCGGCTGAGCTGAACTCAGGGTGAGCAGAGTCCAACGTCACCCAGGAGGATTCCCTCAGACGTTCACAGAAAGTGCAGCTCAACGAGACTTTCAATTTGCAAGGATTGAGCCCCCCGGGGTGCGGAAACCCAGAGATGAAAACAATTCCGCCAAGGGGTGTGCATTTTAAACCCGGGGAGAAATCCAGGCCCATGTTCCACCCACCCCACCCCCCAACGTCATGGCAAAATGTTATTTGCACAGAGCTCATCTGCAGTCTTTCTGCCTCTGAAGGACGTCCCGGGGGGGGGGGGCGTAAAAGCTGACGGGACTCCCTCCCGGCACCCTGGAGTCACAAGGGTTGCTCACCAGCTCAACCTTCGGCCCCAAGCCTTCAAAGATCTTGTGGGCTTCTTCTGCTTTTTTCTGGAAAAGGACAGAAAAAGAATCGCCGTCGTTGGCTTCCTCCAGGAAAACCAGCCCATTTGTCCTGTTTATGGAGTGGATTCTCCCCCCACCCACAACCTGTTACAACAGCCCTGCAGGGTTAGGTCAAGGGGCCCTGCTGGTTTGCAAGGAGGATATAGAAGGATTTCAGGGCCTGTTTTTTTAATATACAGTAGGAACCCCTGTATCCACTGATTCAGTTATCCACAGTTTGCAGAGGGGGAAAAATTAAATAATTCTGCCACCACAAAGCAAGCTATTGTCACAAGCAGCATCTGTAAAGCAAGCTACTGTCACAAACCACAGTCATAAAGCAAGCTACTGTCAGGAAACAGCAGTTTGGGGGTGGGTGGACAGGTGTTCTCTCTTATCTGTGGTTTTCATTATCCACGGGAAGGCCTGGAACCAATCTCCAGCGGATACCAGGGGTCCTACTGTACCGCTTTTTCAAACACTTTCCCAGCGTTGCCGACTGACTGTTTCCAGCTTTTAAACACTCCCTTCTTAACTTCTGCCACCTTGTCTCCTTTGGGTTGTATAAAAAGAGGCCGGGGCGCCCTCTAATTTTCTCTTGTCTATTTTTTCTTTCTTTCTCACTTTACACTTTTTGCACACCTGCCCTTCTTGCTTGTTCTTTCGATCGGGAGCTGCGTAACCCGTACCTTTCCCTGATGCGGGATTAATAAAGAATTATCTTATCTCTTCTCTTGTCTTAAGTAAAAACACGAATGGACAGAGGGGCTGCCAACGTGCCCCCGGCTCCGCCCCATGCCGAACCAAGAGCAAAAGGGAAGGGGCTTTCAAACGGCAGCAACACGGTTTCGAGAAGGCACCCCCAAAACCAACACCCCCCCACCCCCAAGCGTTACCCGGTTCTCGTCGTAAATGATCTGGACGATGCTGCGGTGCTTCTGCTCCACAGGCGGAGGGGAAACAGGCCTCTCCGGCTCCGGCGGTTTTGCAGCTTCTTCCTCCAGCTGTTGCTAAGAGACAAAATGTCAAAAAAAATAAGTATAAGGATAAGGTGTGGGAGATAAGCCGGCCATCTTCACGGACGATGTCTCCCCCGCATGCCGTACACCCACAGGGAATGAGTCACCGGAGATAAGGCCTCCGTCTGGGCACACACAGCTGCGATGGGGAGACAAGTGAGACCTCAAAAGGACCGGAAATATCGTTTTAAACTTAAGAACTTAAGAAGAGCCCTGTTGGATCAGGAGATGTGGGAATTGGGGAAAGGAAAAACCGGCCAGCGATAGACTCTTGGTAGTAGCCACCTTCATTAGGTTCTGCACCTGCCCAGCTAATTATTAGTAACGAAAAACTCTTGTTTTCCTCTTTCCCCTGCATCTCCCTTTTTACATAAGAACCTAAGAAGAGCCATCATGATGGATCAGGCCAAAGGCCCATCTAGTCCAGCTTCCTGGATCTCACAGTGGCCCCAACAGATGCTTCTGGGAGCACATGAGACTAAATCTTTGTCTCCTGATACCACTTCCCCTGCATCTGTTTTTAATGTATCGTATTTATTGCATCTACATGTTTTATTGTTCTAATTTTATTGTATTTTGATGTTTTAACTGTTCGTTCTGATTGTGAGCCGCCCAGAGACCTTTGGGTAGTGGGCGGCATACAAAATAAATAAATAAATAAATAAATAAATCTGGCCCATGAAGTACCCCGGTTTTAAGCCTGGAGATGACACATCTCCATCGTGGTTTGTCACCTGGGATGGACTTCTCCTCCAGGAATCTGTCCCATCCCCTTTGGAAGGCACCCAGGCCAGGTGCCATCAACTTTGCTAGTTTAGAGACTTTCAACTAGAGGCATTTTTAATCGCTAGTCACCCAGACGGGAGTTGAAGGGAAAGGGCGAGTATATGCCCCATGCAAGCAGGCCTACATGCTTAAATGGATTAGAAACAGGCCACCAATGGACCGGCATCTCTCCATGGAGGAAGGCCGGATCCAGACGCCACCACGAATATAGACACGGGGAGATCACGGAGACCGCCACGTTCTGTGTACGGCAGCCTTGGGCCAAAGGAAGACACGGAAACGCCTCCTTCGTTCCAGATTATTCTCCATTTCTAACAGGACTGGGCAGGAGGAGCACACCAGAAGAGAATGCACCTCCCACGTGCCGTCCGGGGATGGACGATGGGGCCTGGAGTCTAGCCTTGCAGGGAAGAAGCACACCGCACACCCAGGGTCCGCGGGGGTGCAAAGGGGGGGGGCTGCTGGTGTGTGCGTTGGGGGGAACTTTTGGGCGAACCTCCTCGTTTCAGAACAGAACCATGTCCTTTTCTTGGGAGGGGGGGGAGAGACAACAGTTTTAATACCTGCCGGGAGCCGCTCGCGAATCTCACGCCGAGAGGTACAAACAGCAACGAATCACAGGACGAAAAGCGAAAAGAGAAACCAGGGGGAGGGAGATAAAAGGAGCCCCGTCCGGGGCCTTACCTGCTTCTTCTTCAGCTTAAGGATCTGCTGTTCCACCTTGGCGATCTCCCGGTCCACACGGTCCATGCTCTGGATCAGCTCCTCTTTCGACAGCTTGGACGGGGAAGCGTTCTGGTCGTCGCCGCAGGGCTGGCTGGCGAGGGGCGACGGGGGGCCCTCATGCTTGCCTCCGAAGGACAGCTCCTGGCGGGGGCGAGAGGGGCAGCCACGCCGTCATCCGGGCCCAGCTGTCGGCTGGACCCTTGTCAACCAGAGGTGGCCAAAGCCAGTGGGGGGACAGACAAGCTTCCAGGGAGCCAAGCTTAGGGGAATTCTGCAGACCTCAGGGCCACGGGGCCAAAAAGGGACGGCCGTTCCGCCTGGGGGAATCCTCGGAGAACACCGGGGCGCCCACCCAGAGCTCCGAAACAGATCGGGAAGGATGAGATATCAAAAGATTTCTACCCTGGGGAGGCTTTTACCAACCCGGGACCCTCCCCAATGGGTCTGAAGAGAGCTGGAGGTGGGATTATGGAAGTTTGTAGTCCACGCCACCTGGAGGGTCCTCCAGATCAGAAGACACCCCTGTCCCTGGCCTGGATATTAATTTACACGGCTATACTCCTATATATACTGTACTAACGTGTTTAACATGTCATGGTTTTTGCTTTTCAATGATATTGATTTATTTGGTAGTTTTACGTTACTTGGTCTATTTATGCTGCTGGTTTGTGTTCAATTTTTGTTTGTTTGTTTGTTTGTTTGTTTGTTTGTTTGACTTTTATACCTCCCATCTATCCCTAGGGCAGTGATGGAGAACCTATGGCACGGGTGCCCAAGGTGGCCCTCAGAGCCCTTTCTGTGGGCACCCGACATCGCCCCTTCACAGCCACCTGTATTCAGGTTAAATGGCTATATTGGCACATTGCAAAAATTAGTGGGTTTTGAATTGCCGTTTGGGCACTTGGTCTCTAAAAGGTTCGCCCTCACTGCACTAGGGCTACTCTGGGTGGTTTACAAGGTAGAATAGCATAGCAAAATAACAAAGTAACACATTTAAAAATCAATTATGTACAATAGCATAACAAAATAACAAAGTAACACATTATAAAAATCAATTATGTACAGTAGCATAACAAAATAACAAAGTAACACATTTAAAAAAGCAATTATATAGAATACAATAACAAAATAACAAAGTAACACATTTTAAAAAACAGTTATGCTGTCCTTTTGGTCTTGTTTCTCTTCTGATGGATAGTGAGCTGCCCTGAGTGACCTTATGGCCAGATGGGTGCGATGAAAATGTAAGAAATAAATAAATTAAGTAAATTTGGCAGACCTTCCAGGGATCGATCAGCCCAGGAAGGAAAGATCTGAACCTGGGAAAGGAGTGGGCTTATAGTTCTTACTGTATCCCGGTGCCCATCAATCTTGGGCAATGCCAAGGCAAGATGGGACCTGGAGTTCGCCCAAACCCAGCAGCTTTGCAAAATTCTCCAGGGCTGGATTCTCAGACATTTAGTGAGCAGGGAACCACGAGGAATCTGCAGATTCGGGGTGACAAAGCTCCTAACCCCTTCCTTTTGGCGCCGCTGCCAGGGGAGGACGGGAGAGGGAACCCCAATCTCTGTGCCCCCACCCCGCCGCCAGCGACCACCCCGCTGCAAACGCCGGGCGGTACCTTCTTTAGATCCGAGGCGCGCAGCCCTTCCTGCAGCTGGTGAGCCAAGGGGAGAACGGTGGCGGTGCTGACCCGCTGGTAGTGCGAATCGGACAGCTGATCCAGGCGCGGGCGTTTGGAGTCGAGCGCGTCGTGGTCGGCTTGCGAGGGGCCCGGGTGGTACTGGAGCTCGTAGCCAGATCTCCTCTCCTGGGGCCTGAGAGCGGAGGAGAGAGAAAAGACGGCGAGGAAGGGTTAAGAGCCTCATAGAGGGACAGAAGGAAGCCTCGTGGAGCGGCCGTTAAATCGCAGCGCTGCGGAGAAAACTCTGCTCACGACCTGGGTGCGATTCCAGGTTAAGCCGGCTGGAGGCTCGCTCGAGCTTCCATCCTGCAGAGGCGGGTCAACTGAGCACCCAGCTCAATTTGGGAGCAACGGGTGGCCTGACTAATTAAAAACGGTCAAGCGTCCAGAGAATGCTTTAAATCGAGTTACCGGGCGGGCCGCAAGCAGCGTGTTGGGCTTTTACGGCCACCCTGCCCAAACTCTAGCTCAGCAACAGCTCCCATTATCCCTGACCCCCCCCCCGGGACTTCCGCGCTGGGGCTGGTGGGAGATTGATCCCCCTCCCCAAAGGCCACTGTTTCCCAGCTCAGCTTTAAAGGCCGAAAGTGCCCTCCTTCTCAAAAGCCTGGAGATGAACAGTGACAAGGGAACCACCCCCGAGTAACTCCTCAATGGGGCTGGGGCTGGGCTAAATGACCTCTGAGGGTCCCTGCAGTTCTGTCGTTGCTAGATCCAAGCTAAGGGCTTCTGTCTTTACATTTAGGCACATCTGGGCCATGGACGGAGAAAGGCGGCATAGAAATAAAGTTGGTTTATTATTATTATTATTTATTATTATTATTATTATTATTATTATTATTATTATTATTATTATTATTATTATTATTATTATTAAAAACACACTCCAATCAAGACATTCCTTCTCTCTCTCTCTCTCTCTCTCTCTCTCTCTCACACACACACACACACACACACACACACACACACTTTTTGTGTTTTGCCGTTTTTGTGTTTTTATTTTGTTTCTTGTTTGAGTGTTTTAAATTGTCATGTACTTATATTGTTGATATGACCTTTGTAATATCTTAAGTCTGTTGTGAACCGCCCGGAGTTCCTTCGGGAAGACGGGCGGTATACAAGTCTTTAAATAAATAAATAAATAAATAAATAAATAAATAAATAAATAAATAAATAAATACACACAAACCAATGAAATGTAACTAAAAAGGCAGCCTTACCTATCAGAGCCCGGGTGAAATTCGGAGAGCAGCGACGGACGCCGTCGGAGCTGCTGCTGCTGCTGGATCAGCTGAGTTGCCTGGCTCACCTCCAGATGAGAAGGGCGGAAATCGGGAACCGCAAACTCCTGAACGCCGCCCCCACAAAAAAATAATAATAATAATTACACAATAAAGGGAATTTAAACAAACACTGAGTAGAGCTACACTCCCCAGGCCTGCTGGGAGATACAAGGACCAATATTCTGCAAAATAACTTGTGGCCTAGACATCTAGTGACCCGAGGAGGGTGTTCGAAGTAAAAATGAGATTTTTTAAAAACAAGGCTTTTCCCAATTCCACACCACAACGGGTGGCCCCCGGCTGAGTGGGGGGGAATTCGAACCCAGGCCGAAGCCGCACTTTCGAATCCTGGAAGGTCACCTTTTTATAACAAGAGGGGTACCATTCTAACCCCTTGTGCCGGCCGGCCGATACACAAAAGCCTGTCAAATATTAACGGCAGGCCTGCCTGGTCAAATGTTTTCAAAAACGATTCCAAGAAACCATGGCGCCGGTGATAAGGGCGCAGATGCCCTTTAAACACACACACACACACACACACACACACACACACACACACACACGTCCCGGCTTTATGTATTTATTTTTAAATCTTTTTGTCCTGCTCCAAATGTTGGACGTTGGTAAAATACATCTTTCACATATTCTGAAATCGCTTTGCCCCGCCTTTCTCCTTTAAAAAGGACCCACAGTGGCTTACAGCATTAGAAGCCATTGTGGTTTTTTTTTTTTTTTAAAGCAAACAATGATTTTAAAAAAGACCAACCCAAGGCAGCAGCAACTTTTGCACCGACTTGCAAACTGAAATAGAAATAGGAAATCAAACCAACTCTGGCCACGGCACTGCGACAGCAGCAGGGCAGAGGAAATGTTAGGTGGTTTTTTTTTTTTTACTACAAAATCCCATCATCCCTCAGCCACTGGCCCTGATGGCTAGGGACGCTGGGAAGAGCAGTCTCATAATATGTATATATATTCTTTTCCTGAATGAAACCCAGCGATGCTTGAAATCAGACAAAAGTATAAAGGCAGTGTGGCACAGCAGTCGGAATATGGAGCCAGGATGTAGGGGATTAAAGATCTAGGGCAGGCATGTCCAAACTTCGGCCTTCCTGACGTTTTGGACCACAGCTCCCAGAATTCTAAGCTTAGATTGCCAATGACAAGGGACTGTGGGAGTTGTGGTTCAAAACATCTGGAGGGCCAAAGTTTGGACATGCCTGATCTAGGGGCCCTCACTGAGGTTATAAACTCAATGACACAGACTTTTTCTCTTGCTGGGCCTAGTCAACCTGGCAAGGCTGTTGTGAAATCGGAAAAAGGGAAGCCACAGATGTTGCCATGAGGTCAAGTGGGGCTGGAAATCAACCTCTCCAAGGAAAGAACAGGTTCATCTTCCAGAATATAAGACGGAGGGGAGACATGGGATCAAAGTTACAGGAAGCCAGATTTCGGCAGAATTATCAGGAAAAACTTCCTAACTGTTAGAGTGGCGCGTCGACGGGAACCAATTCGTTGTGACAGGCTGCTGAAACCCTGGATCTAACACGGAGGCAGATGGTCGGAATGGCAACCCCTCTAAATCGGCACAGAGACCCGCCACACACTTGCCTGCTGGTGTCGCCCACCGGGGAACGTGTACTGAACCGAGTGCGTCGGGTACCGACTCTGCTCCGTACTGAAGGCGCCTTGGTTCGGAGGATAGCCGGAGCTGGACATTCTCGAAAGAGGTGGTGGCGCCGCCGTCTGGGCAAGGCGGGTAGATCACAATTGGAGAACCATCCGGAAACGCCTGAAAAAGGAACAGGGCGGGGGGGGAGGACAGGTGAGAGGAAGCCCCCGAGACCCTGGCCGCCGTTTGGCCTCGTGGCTCCCCCTGGCACAATTTATGATGACGGACCAAGAGTGAGAACTCCCGGGTGGTACGCGGCACCCCAGCTCTGTCAGAAGTGACAAGACGGCGAGAATCCCGAACACAGGACAGCAGATTTAGGTATAACATCAGAGGTTTGGCCCATCCGAGGCAGTGCAGCCGGCTCGGGCAGGCAGGGTCCTTTCCCCGTCACTGGTTGGCTGGAAACACCCCAGAACGGAGGTCGGAGTCTAATGCATTGCCCCCAATGCTTTCCTCCAGGGGATGTGGCCGGTTTGAGAGATGTAGAGCGCGGGCACATCCGACCCAGTGTTGCCAACTCTGGCCGGCAGCCGCTTTCTTTAGTCCCCAGCAAAGCTTTCCCCTAACACTTCTTTTTAAAGAGCAGATGCTGGGGATAAAACCTCCTCCTCCTCCTCCCTTCTGACACTTTTAATAGGGAGCAGAGATGTAACATATCTGGAACTCTTAAAGCCTTGAGGAGGTGTTTTGGGGTGGGAAATGAAAAATGGGGGAGTTTCCCCCTCAAAGTGTTCAGATATTCCACATCTTTAGTGGGAAGCATGAGAAAATAAGGAATCAACAGCCACGGACCTTCTGCATGAAAAATCAATAATCTAGAGGTTTCTGAACGGACCGGCCAGCAGTGTTTACTTTGGCCAGTCAGCCAAGAAAGAACCAAGGTGCTGTTAAAAAGTGTATTCCAGAGGAAAAGAGCCAACAGGGTTCCCCCCCCCAAAAAAAAACATAGCCTGTTGCCCGTGGCTGCATTTTGAGCACACACACAAAAATGCTTTTTTTAAAAATTACTCCAGGCATATTCTCTCAGCAGAACACACCCCTCCATTTTTCCATTTGCATTGATTTATCAAGCATGTCTCTTCTGCTGATCTCAACCAAGCCACAAAGAACACACAACTAGAGATGT
Organism: Phrynocephalus forsythii; assembly: GCA_029282475.1. Taxonomy (NCBI): domain Eukaryota; kingdom Metazoa; phylum Chordata; class Lepidosauria; order Squamata; family Agamidae; genus Phrynocephalus; species Phrynocephalus forsythii. The sequence goes on from JAPFRF010000017.1 coordinate 1,457,042, forward strand.
AGAAATCCAAAACACACACACACACAAAAACACAGAGAAAGAGAGAGAGAGAGAGAGAGAGAGAGAGAGAGAGAGAGAGAGAGAGAGAGAGAGAGAAATTTGAGGGAAATGAGGATTCCCTTCTCCCTATTTTTCGAGGAAATTTTATACGAACAACGGTCGGAAAACATACAACACAAATTTGGATTTTGTGTGGTTCTGACGCGTGGGCTCTGTGCCGCCAAGCCGGAACCGGCATCTAGCAAACCAGAGAGGGCTTGCGAGGTCAGTGAGATATCTCCCTTCCACCAGCACCCCGGTGAGATTCCGTGGCTGAGTGAGGGATTCGAACCCGGCACTCCGGAGTCTGCCTCCGTCACTCCAAAGCAAATGACAAACACTGGGTACCTTTTGAGCCAGAGGAGGTACAAAGGCTGGGGGGGAATGCACGCACACACACACACACACACACACACACAC
>JAPFRF010000017.1:1460000-1842500 GCA_029282475.1 Phrynocephalus forsythii
CGTCCGGGAGCAACGTGATCGCCCTGCATCCCGAGAGAAAAGGCAGGCGGAAAAACAGGCCACTCGGGCAAAGGAGATATTCTAGAAAACCTGCCACCAAAAAACTGGGGAGGGGGGGAGAGGAAAAGAGGGGGACTTCTATGGTTTGCCGTTTGGACTACAAGCCCCATCATCCTCTAATCAGCACAGGTCAGGCAAGCGATTTCTAGCTCCCCAAAATAACATCCTTCTCAAAAATCGTGAGTAAGGAGAGGTGACACTTGTAGGGTTAACCAGGCAAAGTACCAGGCCAAGGAAGGCTGGTTCCCGGAACACGGCTGGACTACAAACCCCATGAGGCCTGGCCAGCATGGATAAAGGTGGGGGCGTGATGAGATCTGAAGTCCAACTGCATCGGTCGGAACGCCTTTCGCCCGCAACAAGCTGTTTCGTAATTCTGTTCTGTTCTTTCTGCGTAACGCAGGCATGTCCAAACGTCGGCCCTCCAGATGTTTTGGACCACCACTCCCACAGCCCTTTGCCGATGGAAATGCAGGCTTGGGATTCTGGGAGTTGTAGTCCAAAACATCAGGAGGGCCGAAGTTTGGACATGCCTGGTGTAATGGTTATTATACAGTTGGGCGAGGCTTCAAAACCCAAGGGCCATCCTCCACAGCTTCTACCTCTCTTCTTCCCTGTCTCCTTTTAGCTTGGTTAGTTTCAAGGCTCAGGCAGACCCAGTGGCGGCCAAACTTTGGCCCTCCAGATGTTTTGGACCACAACTCCCAGAATCCCAAGCCTCTATTGCCAATGACAAACGACTGTGGGAGTTGTGGTCACCTTTTGCTATCAGAAGGGGGAGAAAAACAGGCACTTTCGCTGGCGCCCCGTGTCAAGAGGGGCCACAGAGTCCACAGGAAGGCAGCCCAACGGCAGCCCCGCGGCTTCCCCCTCCGTGTCTAAACCGGAAACCCGTCAAGCATTGCAACACGCAACCGAGATGATGTCCCCAGCTCTGCCGGAAGGGAAATCTCGCAAGCCAAGGAGCCCAGGGCTGGGCCAGCCCAGCTGCGCCATGAGTGACACACAGCCCTAGTCCAGGTCCACGGTGCTATCCAAGAGGTGACGGGGGCCGGAAGAGGGGCCACCGCCCCCCTGCTCCTGGTGGCCAAAGAGCGACGGCCCTGGGTCCCACACCGGGGGTGACCCAGCTGGTGCTTGGACGGCAAGACCCAGAAACCCCGGGCAGAACAGCTAGTGGGGAAAGGGGTCCCGGTATTCCAAGTCCCAAGCACAGCTTGTTCAGAACCATGGTGCTACACAAAACCCAACATTAACCCAGAAATCCAGGGCAAGAAAACCGGCACACTTTCACAGAGAGGGGCTCAGAGCTTCATTATTCTTTGCTGGATGACAACTCCTCTGCCAGGGGCCGTGTGGAAGGGGGCTGATGGGATCTGTAGGCCAAAAGACCTACAGGTCGCCAAAAGCCTGGGGTATATTCACCAACAGATGGGCAGGAGGAACGTTATTATGTTCCCCAAGACATAAATAGATATCACGCACCATCGCTCATTGACTCGTAGTTTCCTTTGGCCACTTCTCGCGAGGCCCACGCGTGGCCTCTGCTACGGGGCTACGCAGGCACAGGAGCAACAGCGTTACCGGGAAGTTGACAACCCGCGAGCACCGTGAGAGAAAAGCCCAAACAGCCTGGCCAGTGAAACAGCTCCCCTTCATGATCCCTAGGGACTTTTATGACCTAAATCCAGTTTCTCATCCGAACTGGAACAGACCTGCTGAAGCGACCCCAGAAACAAAACCCGCACTTCCATAAACCCCAAGGATTCAAGAGCGTTCATTGAAGTCACCTCTGCATGTTGTCCTTAAAAAACATAAATTATAAACCAAATGCAGGACACTTCTAAAGAGATTAAAGTCCTTCTGGAAGGAGAATAAAGCACGGTGGTTTTTCTTGCTATTGTGGAGGGGCTCAGGTCCTTTTACGGAGCGACGGATGAAACTTGAGGTATGAAGGGTTGAGAGAAGCACTAACTAGGTCAACCCCTGCCTCTCCTCTCCTAAATCAGCCTCCTTGATATATCGGACACACACCCCTCCATAAAGAGTTCTTAAGTGCCCTATGGCCTGTCTTCCCCTAAATCACCCCATGTGCTTCCATTCAACTAGATGGCCCCTCCACCACCACCCTAATCCCCGTTCTTGCCACCCTGAACCTCCTTCCACCTCCTTGCTCCCTCTCCCCCCCACCCCCGTGGGCCATTTCCTCGGCTCCTGTCTGATTCTACCTGCTGCCTTCAGCAGCAAATGATATGAACTCCCTACCCACCTGCCCCCCCCCGGCCCAAATTATCTCCCTAATCATCCCCCTTAATCCAGGCTATCTGCCTCCTGTCTCCATTCCTTGGTGGTCACATACAGCGGGGAGGGACCCACTTCCTGCCCCGCCCCAGCCCAGCCCAACTGCATGCGTCCCCTTTCATCTTGCAACAGGCAGGTATACTCAGTGGTTAGAGCAGGGCTTCCCAGCCTTGTGCCTCCAGGTGTTCTCAATGGACTACAATCCGCAGCCTCAGGTGAAGGCTGTTGGGAGTGTTAGTCCAAGAACAATCCGGGGATCCGAGGATGGGAACGGCTGGGTTAGAGCCACAGCGTCCGCCAAGGGGGGGTTGGCGCGGAAGCCTGTCACCCTCTCTCTCGGGTGGACCTATCTAGCAGGGTGGTCGTCCTCCAGGTCAGAGAGGGATGAACCCATCTCGAGGGATGAAGAAGAGCAAAAGAGAGGAGAAAGCAGGCACAGAAGTTTCCTCAGCTGCTTAAGGAGAGAAAGAGATGCCACCCATGGAAAGGCATTGAAAATATGCAGAAATAAACAGAGTTGCTCTCCTTCGCCTGGTGGGAATCTCCTCTCCAGAGTAGGGTCTGTTGTAAACTGATTTATCTCTGACCCACCCTCCTGATCCCACAACAAAACCTAATCTGTTTCCGTCCCTTGCCCGTCCTTCATGGCAATCTCTCACCCAGTAGAACAAATCGGCCTGAGTCCCCACGATGGCACGGTTTTCCTCCCAAACTAACCTCCTCGTAGGAAACCCGAGATGCACGCTAATAAAAATGAGACAAGAAGTGCCTGAAGATGGCAAGTTTAGCATCTAAACGAACCCCGAAAACATTGCGGTTTCTATCATTTCCATGGCCATGTTTAATAGGCAGTTTATTTCACCCTCATTCTGTCTCAAAAGGAAGCAAGAGGGATCCCAGACTTAACATGTACCTTAAACAAAGCTGTATTGATTGGAGGTGGAAAGATAAGCGAACTGTCAAGATAAATCTGCTTATTTGCTAGATAAGCAGAGTTCTGGCAGGAAACTGAGTTTACTGCCGAGTACATGTTTTCAGAATTTTGCCTCTCTTTATTCTCAAAGGTATCTCTATCTATCTATTTATCTGTCTGTCTATCTATCTGTCTATCTATCTCTGTTTCTCTGTTCTCTCCCCCCACACCATTCCAAGTTCAAATAAATCCATCCCATCCCCCTCTGACCCGGCAGCCTACAGGTGTTGACACCTGCCAATTTTAGAGACTTATCATTTCCAGAAACATTGGGAGAGGAAACACCGTTTCCCCCAATTTTCCATTTTTCTCCAAAGTTTTCCCCCATGCCTTTAAAATTTCATCTCTACCTGCCATTCCTCCCCTCTCCTGCCACCTGACATCTGGAGGGCGGCAGGTGGGGCAAAGGGTTGGTGGCGGGGTCTCCTGTCAAAGCTAGGTCAGCCTTTCCCCCAAGGCAGGGCATGAACCCAATGGGGGATGGGAGTTGTAGTCCGAGAAAACTTGAGGTCTACGAAGAAAGCGAGCCTGAGATTTGGGGAGCCAAGGCAGGTTAACTGTGGTCAGTCAACAGCATTAAGGCCAATCCTTTGCCCGGTGGGCCTGGGGGGGATGAAGGGCATTGTAGTCCAAGGCTCCTAGAAAGCAACCTGTTAAACCTGACTAGGGTGGCAAAAACTAATGTGTTTAAAGGGAAAAAAGAAAAGGGCCCGTTTCCCTTCCCTTGTTACACCTCACTGCCATGCAAGGGGCAGTGTGTGTCTGGGGGGGGGATGATGGGAGTTGTAACCAAGGCTCCTGGAAAGGGAAGAGGAAAAACAAGACTACCGGCACTACTACTGCACTGTATTATTATCTGCTGCGGTAGTAGTGGTAGAGTGGCTGCAGCAGCAATACTAATAACAGTAATAATAATAATAACAACAACAATAGTGGTAGTAGCAGCAGCAGCAGTAGTATATTGATGATGATGACGATGATAATTAATAATAAATAATAATAATAATAATAATAATAATAATAATAATAATAATAATAATAAAAAATAATAAAGTAGCAGTATTGATGATAAAAATTTATCATTTACTATTTATTATTATTATTATTATTATTTATTATTATTATTTATTATCATTATTATTATTATTATTATTATTATTATTATTATTATTATTATTATTATTATTATTATTATTAACTACAACAAGAACAACAACAAATAAAACGAGGGGAGGGAGGTGGGGACTTTCTTCCCTTCCCTGCTTGCCCTGGCTACCACACTGGGGGGCACGTGGGTGGGTGGGTGGGTGGGTGGGGGATGATGGGACTTGTAGGCCAAGGCTTCCGGTTTACGGCAGAGGAAAGACTGAGTAGGATCAGGATCACCACCACCATCATCCTGATAGCTTTGGGAAGGGAAGAGCGAAATTGGGGAGTGGAGGGGAATTCCTCCTCACCCTCCGCCCCCACCCACGAGGGGGGAGGGGGGGAAGATGGGAGTTGTAGTCCGAGGCGCGGGAGAAGGACTTGTTGGGGAGGGGTGGGGAAGGGAAGGGAAAGGAAGGGGAAGGGGGTCCCGTTCAAAGCCCTCCCCCGGGGTCGCCATTCGTCCCCTCGGGTCCTGTCAAAGAGCCCCCTCCCCTCCCCTCCCCCTCCCTCCCTGGCTTCCCCTTCCTCCTCCCCTCCCCCCCCACCGCGACGGGTCCTTGCCCCCCCCTTTCCCGCCCGCCATTTCATCCCCCACCCACCCACCCACCTCACCTCGTCCTCCCTCGCCGGAGCAGCGGCAGCAGCAGCAGCGCCTCCGCCGCCGCCTCCTCCGCCGCCATCTTGGCTGCCTGCCCCCCCCCCCCCTCCCCCCTCCTCCTCCTCCCCTCCCTCCTCGCCGCCGCCGAAGAAGCCCCGCCTCCTCCTCCTCCTCCCCCTCCCTCTTCGCCTCAGCGCGCCGGGTCCTGGCAGCTGCATAAAACCCACCGCTCGCGGAGAGCACGCGGCCTTCCCGACTCAACCCCGCCCGCCTCTTTTCCCCTCCGTGCGAGAGAAAAGGAGCTCGGCTTTGTCCACGGGGAGGCTCCAGAACTGGCCGCGCGACGGTGAAAGCGCGGGCGGTGGTCACTACACCCCTTCCAGGACCTTTGAGGCGCCAGGACCCTCCCTTTGGGCCGCTCGGCCTCGGCCGCCGCCGCCGCCGCGGGCCAATCAGAAGGCAAGGACGGAGGGGGCGTGGCCCCCGGGGGCGCAGGCCAATGGGGGAAGTAGAGCTGGGGCGCCCTGCGAGGCGAACGGGATAAGAAGGAGCTCAGAAACATAGATATATAAATTTAATAGAAGTATACCTCAGATGAAATTCCCGAGACTTCCATCATTCCTAGTTTTTTTCCCCCCCTCTTACACGGAGGCAGAAACTGCAACCTTTGCTGATGCTGTATTTTTGTTTTCCTGATAAGAGCGGGAAATAACACCAAATAAGGTCCCATCCCATAATAGGTTCGGCTTTTCCCGTTCCACCAGGCTCGCTGTTGCCCATTTTTGGGTCCAGCAAATTGGCACACAATCACCAACCATAGCCAAAAATAAATAAATAAATAAAGCCACAACCATTTGGACTTGAGCATTTCAGATCCCACCCAAGGTGCACAAAACAAAAGGCGGACAATTGAGACTGATATTCCCTATCCACACAGCAGTACATATTTTCAGATTTTCGTTTATCTACAGATAACATGGGTCTGTTTTTCCAGAGCCCAAGATGCTGACCAGTCACCGAGCAGCCTTGATAGGCTTCCTGGTTTGCAACCTAACGAGGGCAGGATAGACACCGCCCTGCGACCAATGGGGATTGCAGGGTTTCTTCGGTGGTGACAGATCGGCCAGTTGGAAGACAATGTGGTTGCTGGGCGGGGTAACGGGCTTGGCCACCTTCCAACTGGCCTGTTGAGTAACCGAGACAGGGCCAATTTTAGTTCCCTGCAAACTGAGTTGTTACCCTTGGCAGAACGCGTTAATTAAGGGAACGCGGTGATTTGCATTGAGTTTTCGGCCTTTAATAGGTTGATACGTTACATATCTGCAAATGAAAGACCTGGTCTTTCTAATACAGTAAATCCCTTTCACTGTTTTGTAAGCCACCCTGGTTGCCAGCTATCGTGTGATTCTGTTAGCCATGCTTTATACTTTTCCCGCTTCTGCCTACCTACCTACCGGTTAGGGTTAGATCTAGCTAGCTAGCTAGCAAGGGGGTGGTATGTGGCCATTACAAAATAAAAATGCAAGACTAGGGCCCGCCCGTTTTAATCGGTTTACCCATCTCTCCCTTCCGAGAAGCTATTGCTTGGTTTCCTTGCTGGCCCCCATCTGCCAAGGTGCTGAGCCTCAAGGTCCCAGTCCTTACTCAGGTATGAAACCTACTCACTTGGGGAGCTTGGCGCTCGCTCTCTCCGCCTGGCCAACCTCGCCAGGTGGTTATGAAGATAAACAAGTGAAGCGCGACAGCCATGGGTGCCACTTTTGACGGGACATGAAAATAAGTGTAACTAATTAATGTATTGCGATAGCTCCTCGGTTGTTCCATAAGGGTTAGGGAGGGGGAAATTAAATGGCCGGAACTATTCTTTCGGGGCGTCGGTTTCCACCCGGACCCTTCCAAGCTTTTCCGTTTTTCTTTTCCCCGTCATGGCGGCGGGAGCGCTGGCCGCTCTCCTCCTTGCCTTCCTTTTCGGCTGGCCGGCTTGGTCCCGGTGGCTCCGCCGCTACCGCGGCCCGAGCTGGTGTCGGGAAAGCCGGAGCCTTATCGCCGACGGACCACAGGCGGCGACGGGCGCGCCTCCCGCGCGGCGCGGCGAAAGTGACGCGCCGCGCGCCTTGTTCGTGACGGCGCACCCTGATGACGAAGCCATGTTCTTCGCCCCCACCCTCCTGGCCGTGGGCGGGGCCGAGAAGTGGCTGCTCTGCGCCTCCGCAGGTGAGGGGCGGGGGGGGGGTGTCTCTCTCTCTCGCGCGCGCGCGCGGCAGCCGTGACGTCGACGCCGCGCCGCCATTTTGTAACCGGGCCGGGTCTCCGTGACGTCACCGAACCGAGGCTGACGTTCTACAGCCCCTCCCATGGGACGTAATGGAGGACATGAGACGCCCCAGAAAGGAGGCGCCGTGACGTCACAACACGTCCTGCCCTCCCCCTTCCTTCCTTTTTGCCCTCAGTCTGCCCCCTCTGCAAAATGGGCATAATCTTATTTAATTTGGGGGGGATTAATATTATTAATTTATTATTATTAATTATAATGATGACCCTCATTTGAATATACTCTAAAACAAAATACAAGTAAAATTGAGGGTCTCAAGCTGTGTACACATTGGTTCCACCCTCCTAAAAACTGAAAGGTTGGTACTGTATATCTATATCTAGACAGACAGACAGACAGACAGACAGACAGACAGACAGACAGATAGATAGATAGATAGATAGATAGATAGATAGATAGATAGATAGATGGATAGGGAAGGAATAGATAGATAGATAGATAGATAGATAGATAGATAGATAGATAGATAGATAGATAGATAGATAGATAGGGAAGGAATAGATAGATAGATAGATAGATAGATAGATAGATAGATAGATAGATAGATAGATAGATAGATAGATAGATAGATAGATGATAGATAGATGGATGGATGGATAGGGAAGGAATAGATAGATAGATAGATGGATGGATGGATAGGGAAGGAATAGATAGATAGATAGATAGATAGATAGATAGATAGATAGATAGATAGATAGATAGATAGATGGATAGGGAAGGAATAGATAGATAGATAGATAGATAGATAGATAGATAGATAGATAGATAGATAGATAGATAGATAGATAGATAGATAGGGAAGGAATAGATAGATAGATAGATAGATAGATAGATAGATAGATAGATAGATAGATAGATAGATAGATAGATAGATAGATGATAGATAGATGGATGGATGGATAGGGAAGGAATAGATAGATAGATAGATGGATGGATGGATAGGGAAGGAATAGATAGATAGATAGATAGATAGATGGATAGGGAAGGAATAGATAGATAGATAGATAGATGGATAGATAGATAGATGGATAGGGAAGGAATAGATAGATAGATAGATAGGGAAGGAATAGATAGATAGATAGATAGATAGATAGATAGATAGATAGATAGATAGATACTCAGTTTTCTATCCTTGTAGCGTCTCAACTTCACCTGCAGAAAACCTGACCAACCTTTACGAGTGGTCTTTGGGGTAGATGGATGGTGCCTTATAGAAACCAACTAAATTAAAAATTAAAAATAGGGTCCTTTGACATCCTCTCAGGAGCAGCCAATTGTCTGATGTCACCTAGAAAAGTCATTCACTTCCTCCTCTCCATATTTCAGGAGGAGCTGATCAGAGGCCTCGGTGGTCCGGCCCTGGGGAGGGGATGCTTCCTTTCCTGACCGCCTTCTCGCCTTCCTTGCAGGGAATTATTACAATCAAGGGGACATTCGTAAGAAGGAGCTCCTGGAGAGCTGTGCCGTGTTGGGCATCCCCTCTTCTCACGTGACGGTCATCGACCACAGGTAACTTTGGGGGATTTAAAAAGGGAAGGGGTTATAATTTATGTTTCCGTCTGGAGGAGCCCATCGGTGTTGGTGCAACAATTGTAACCAACACACACAACACACACACACACACACAAAACCACACAGTCATCTCAATTTGCACAGATCAGATTTTGAAATACTGTGTGACTGTTTTGGATGAGGGGTTCTAATAATTGCCTCCCCCCCAAGTAACCTTTTCCCCAAGATGAGTGAGATATTAAAGAAATAGTCCAGCCTACTATCTAGCTAGCTAGCTAGCTATCCCTTCCTTCCTTCCTTCCTGTTTCCCTTTCTCTCTGTCTCTCTCTTACATTTTTGTATTGGCTTCCTTCTTAAAAAGAACCCAAGGTGTCTTGCATTATTTAAAAAATCATTAAAAAGCTAAAACAGTAAGTTGACAAATATTTTTTTAAAAAAATTAAACAAGTATCTTATTAAAATCAATAAAATCAATGCTAAAACAGTCAAAACAAAAGAGCCCAACAACCCCTTCAAAAACCCTTCTCAGACCACCAATACTTAAAGGGAAAGCCTGCCTTTTCAAAAAGGTTTTGGCCTCCTTGAAGGAGAAAAAGACTTTGGGATACCCCCAAAGCTCTCAGCTTTTGCACAGCAGAGACTTGGAGATGGTCCTTCTCTCTTTTGAAATTTTCTCCCCCACCCCGTGATTCATTTCCTTGAAAGGTTACTGCAGGGAGGGAGTGGAAAGAAACAAATAAATCAAAACCCCAAGGTGGGGGGAAATAGCTTCCTTAGGGGTTTTAAAAAGAGATTTCTTCTGCCTGCCTGCCCGCCTCCCTGCCTCCCCCATTCCCACACAACTCCTTTGAAAAATGACCCTCCAGTCTCTGGACAAAAGGGCGGATCAGCATCTCACGAAGCAGGAGAGGCACATTCGGGAGAATTGGGGAGAGAAAAAAGACCAGAATTTCCCCACCCCACCCCATCAACACCATTCAGAGAGCTGTTTTATCCCCCCCCCCCAATGAATGGCTTCATTTATATCACATTTATACACCTCCCACCCCCCAGGTCACTTGGGTGGCTCTCGGAGCAAGGTTTGCATATTTCGGGAAGAATGAGACCGATTTGCTTCCCCTGAACTTCCCCGATTTATCAGGGCACAGGAGGGAAGAGGAGAAAGGATTGTGTCTTTATTTTATTTATTTATTTATTTATTTATTTATTTATTTATTTATTTATTTATTTATATACCACAACCATCTAGCTACTCTGGGCGCTTTACAAACATATACATATATATATATATATATATATATATATATATTTCTTCTCCTTTCTTCCCCTGCTGCCCCCCACTGAGGGTCTCCCTCATTGTTAAACATTTTATTCTTATCTTGCCTTTTTTTAAACCGCGCTTGTTGTTTTAATTGTTTGCTGTGGTTTTTAGCCTTTTAGCTATTTTAGCTATGTTTTGTGAACCGCCCTGAGTTCAGGTTCGGAAAATGGCAGCGGGTATATAAATGTGTCAAATAAATAAATAAATAAATAAATAAATAAATAAATAAATAAATAGCTGCCTAGATGCCCTAAACACATCCGATCTTGCCTGATTTCGGAAGCTAAGCAGGGTCGGCCCTGGTTAGTACTTGGATGGGAGACCACCAGAGAATACCAGGTGCTATAGGCACCTGGATGAGGAACTGGCAAGCCACTCCAGTATTCCTGCCAAGAAAACTCCATGGACATGGGCTCACGAAGGGTCGGTCACGACTGTAATGACACAAACACACACACACACAAATAAATAAATAAATAAATAAATAAAACCAGATTAAACAACTTAAAATAAAAAAATAAAAAAGAATCAATCAAACCAAATGATCAAATCATAATAATGAAAAAAACAAATAAACAAATCAGCACAAATACAAAAAATCAAAATACTTTAACAAATCCAAATAAGAACAAATGGGGAAAAAACTAATCTTCTCTTTTCTCTTCCTCCTCCTCCTCCTCCTTCACCTATGGCTGAGCATAAACAGTCTGGGATGCTTTGGGAAAACGAAAAGGAAGGCAAAAACTTCTCTTGTCAAAACGGAAAGCAAAGTGTTCTGCTTATATTCCGCCCAATACCACTTTAAGTAGTCTCTGGGCGGTTTACAGTTTTTTAATTACAGTGTGCAGGCTGCACATTGCCCCCCCCCCCACACTCCAAGCAAGCTGGGTACTCATTTTACTGACCTCGGAAGGATGGAAGGTGGAGTGAACCTGGAGCCTGCTACCTGGGATCGAACCCCAGGTCGTGAGCACAGTTTTACCTGCAGGACAGGCATTTAACCCCTGTGCCACAAGGCCCCAGTTTGTGAATGGAGCCCATCCCGGGCTGGCCCTGGAGCCGCCGAGAGAGGCTTAAAAAAAAAAGCCAGCTGGGCGTTGGGCTAAGGGTTACTTTCGATCAAGGGAGAGGCCAGGGCTGCCTCCTCTTGTGGTCCCTCCCCTCCAAACCTCAGCGGGTTTGCATCATGTTTGCTTTCTGGGGAAAGAAAGGGAGAGGAAAGGTCATCCAGCTTGGCCGGCTTCTGGGCTTTCAAAAAGCCTCTGTTCTTTTTGTGTTAGGAAGGGAAGGAGGGCCAGCAGGAGAGATGAGTCAGACAGCAAAAGCCTCCCTGGGCGAGATCCGAGCCTGGGAAAGTTAGCTGTTTCGGGGTGGTGAAGCTGTGCCGGCACCTCCATGAGGAAGTTGGGGGAAGAATCTTGGGGGGCAGCACTGGAAAAAAATAAACTTCTCCCAAGTTTTGGCCAGGGCTTCCAGTGTGTCTTGTTTATTTATTTTATTTTATTTTATTTTATTTTATTTTATTTTATTTTATTTTATTTTTACAATTTATATGCCGCCCACTAAAAGTTCTCGGTTGGTTTGGTCGGTTGCTTAGAGTGCTCCGGTCTACTCCCGTAACTTCATAGGCTCCCCAAGAGTCATCATTGACATCCTTCAGTCTCGAAAGACTATGGTATCATGCCTGGAGTAGAGATCCTAAAAACAGCACCTAGTGTGACTAAATAGACCAATTCGGGAATGGCAGTCTCTACCGCACTGGGGGCAGAAGATGTATTCTGTTTCTTGCCCGGTCCTCGAGTTTCGTTCTTTCCGTGCCTGCCTCTTTTCCTCTGCCTGTTGGACAGATGCCTCTTCAAATTTATGTAGACCAGGCTGTATCTCTTGCCTCCAGACAGTGCGATCGGAGGTCAGGGTTTCCCATCTGTTGAGGTCCATTCCTAAGGCCTTCAGGTCCCTCTTACAGATATCTTTATACCGCAGCTGTGGTCTCCCTCTGGGGCGCTTTCCCTGCACGAGTTCTCCGTATAGAAGATCTTTTGGGATCCGGCCGTCGTCCATTCTCACAACGTGTCACACTCCCCAAGAGTGGCGAACAGGTATCTGAAGTGAGACAGTTCCCACCTAGGACTGAAACAGTCACGGCACAAAAGGAGAAAAGAGCCACAGAGGGTGGGGGGGGAGGAATAAACAAACAAACCCGGTCACTGGGAGTCCCATTTTAAAGGTGGGGGACAGAGTTACGCTCCTCCGTGCAGGTGGTGGATGGGCTGGTAGGTCACAGCCCAGGTCCTCTCCTCCTCCACCCTCGAGGGCGCGTCACGCCCCGGGAGCCTCGTCCAACCCACCCTCCTTCCCGCGAGGAGGAGGACGCTGTGTACCCAGCCGGCTCCGTGGCTTTGTTTTGTTCGAAAACAGTCCCCTTGGCCAAGAGCACAGGGTACTTCTGTTCTTTGGCCTCCGGCATCGACGCCAAGCGGGCGGATTCTTTTTCTTTTTTTTCTCCCCTGGCGTCGGGGAAAATCGGTCGGCCCAGAGTGCAGCTCTTGCATTCGCTAATCAACCCCATTCCCCTCGCCTGTCTTCCAGAAACAGAAGGGGAAATGTTTAGGTAGATACAGGGGTACCTTGTATAAAGGAAATAATTCGTTCCAATGAAATTATGTGAAGCAAATTTTCCTTTATACAAATTTCCCCTAGGAATGCATTGAAAACGGAGTGATCCCTAACCACTACAATTTTTAGGTTGTACGGATTCGCCCCATAGACGAGTCTGTTAAGCAAATTTCACCTATCTCTGGGATTTTTTATGTTGTACAGATTTTATGTTATACAAACCATTTGTTATATGAGGGTCCACTCTCTCTCTCTGTGTGTGTGTGTGTGTACATACAATGCAACACATGTGCATTCAGATTTCTCAAGCTTAAACACAGGGCAAGAAGCAGACCCAGGCAAAATGGCTTTTTTATATTTAGCTATATTTATTTTTATATTTGTATCCTGCACCAATTTCCCAGGGGGAAATTGCATAACAACTCCCATGATGCCCTGGCCAACAGGAGCAACGAGATGCTGGGAGCCGTCGTCCGAGACAGTGCCATCGCTGAGTCTCATGGCTCCCGTCACCTTTGCGAGGAGCCTCGGGGTGCTGGGTTCGAATCCCTGCTTGGCCACCCCAGGGCAGCCTGGGGCCGCCCCCCCTCCACTTTTTCTCAGCCTGTCCTCCTTTGCAGGGTCGTTGTGAAGAGGACGTGGTGGGCGGGAGGAGAGGCCCGTACGCCACCCTCCAGTGGCAAGAGAGGTAGAGAGCGAACGTGACCTTGACACCTTAAAATAAACACCTGGCGTGGTGTCCCCCCCATGCAAAAGCCAACCTCTGCCCATCGCTCTCCACCAACAACAATCCTGCAATGTAGATCGAGGGGAGGAAGAAACCAGCCCAGGACAATTTAAGCTCGAGCGCCGACCAGATTCCGGATCTCCCGGGCGCGCTCTAACCACTGCGCCTCCCTGTCTCGGCACAAACCCAAGCCCCTGCCCTCCTCGGCGGGTTTCCCCACTCCGTGGCCGTGGGAAGGAGGAGGCTTTTTGACCCCTGCCAGCTGTTCCCCTTTGGATAGGGACTTGTCCCGGCCGCCTCTGGATGCTTCTTCCCGTTTATCTGACCCACGTCAGACGGAGGCCCGATGCCGCCTCCCGATAAGCGTCGGCGGCGTCTCCCGAGAAAGGAGCCTTCTTGGAACAGCTCCATAATTCAGGAGGTGGGGGCGGCGGCCGTGCCGACAACCCGAAAGAGGTGCCGGGAGTCCCGAAACCCTTTCAAACCTGTGGGGTTTTTGAGGATGCCTTTCCGTCGGATGCTCGGTGACGGAGCTGGTGTCTCTCTTTCTTTCTCTCTGTTTCTTTCTCTCTCTCTCTCTAGTCCCCACCAGGCACGAGTTAATTTTAGCTCCCCGCTACCTAGCCTGGCTCCTGTGGGTTTCCATTGAACTGCCCTGACCTTCATCCACCCCAGCGCTTTAGAAGCTGCCACTGGCTTTTGCAGAGATATCCCCGATACCCCACCCCCTGTGAGCTGTCGTCTGAGCTGCTCTGACCCCCCCTTTTCTTGCTGAGGGGGTGGCTTTGGGTTTCCTAAACCACAAATGGGGGGGGGATTTCAAACTTGGAAGAGCAAATGAGAGGAAGGGTTTTGTGGGATGGAAGAGCAAGGTTCCAGATTTTGGGAGGGCCTCAGGGGGCGGACTTGAGGCGCAAGTGGAGCTAAACGCCGGGCCAGCGATGGGAAAGCGGAGGCGACCCGAACGACGTAGGGCCCGCTGTTATTCTCATCCGTTTGGGGCCTTTTTCGTCCATCGCGCAAAGCAGAGCTCATTCATATGGTCTGCTCCATGGTACGCAGAGGAACAAACCCCGTGTAGTGGCTGCTAGGCCTGCAAAGCAGACCTTCCAGTCCTGCAAAGCAGAGCTTTTGGTACGCAAAGCAGAACCACTGGGCCTGCAAAGCAGAGTTTAGGGCACACAAACCACAGCTTCCAGCCCTGCAAAGCAGAGCTTTGGGTGAGCGCGCAAAGCAGAGCCTCTGGGCCTGCAAAGCAGAGCTTTGGGCACGCAAAGCAGAGCTTCCAGCCCTGCAAAGTAGAGCTTTGGGCACGCAAAGCAGAGCTTTGGGTGGGCGCACAAAGTAGAGCTTTGGGCACACAAAGCCGAGTTTCCAAGCCTGCAAAGCAGAGCTTTGGGCACACAAAGCCGAACTTCCAGGCCTGTAAAGCAGAGCTTCGTACCATGTTTCATCTATATTCCAAGAGACGGCTTCGCCAAGCCACCGCTGCACGCTGAGCCCCTGGGCGGCAGCTTCCAGGCCGCAGCTTTCCGTCTTTCAAAGCACAGCTCCCAATGCCCGTAGAAATAAAAGCGAGCGTGCCTTCATTCTTCACTGCCCGTTGGCTGCTTTATGGGGAGTTTCCGTCCCTAGGATTTTTTTTAAAAAAAAAACGATGACGATAGTCCTGAATGTTGCCAGCGCTACTTTTCTCCTTCTTCTCTTTGCTATAGAGACCTTCCGGACGATCCGTCCGCAGAATGGGATGTCCAGCTCCTCTCTTCTTTAATCCTGAAGGAAGTGGAGGCCAACCAAATAAACCTGGTAAAACCAAAATACTCTTTCAGCATATCATAATTTGGGGGTTATGTTTGGCGGGGATCTTCCCGGGCTGGTGGGCAAAAACCCCTCCCCGATCCTGAGCTTTGGGCCCACTGGGTGTTCTCGGACCCCAAAGAACTATCCTAGAAATGGCAGTCTTTAGGAACAGCACGTAATTGCAAGCTAGGTTGTGCGGATGTGGGGGATTTTGCCCCAGAGGGAGTCCTCCCCCATTGAGCGATGCCGGAGCGCTTGGTGGTTGCGGTCTCTGGCGACAGAGCTGGTGGTTTATTTTATTTATTTATTTATTAAGCTTACATACCGCCCGTCTTCCCAATGGAACTCCGGGCGGTTTACAACATGACAATATAACAACAGTTAAATAAAACAATTAAATAAAACAGTTAAACAATTTAGTCCCGATAACCAGGCTAAGCAGCAAAAATAACAATCGCAGATGGTTGCGAGTTCGAATCCCCGCCGGTGCCTTCCAAAGGGGACCTGGACGTGATGATCCCGACGGTCGCTTAGAACGCGGACGGTCAATCGTGGCGGCGATTTAGTTAGCGCTAGCCACATCCCACCTCTCGAACCCCACTTCGCCTTCCCTGGGATAAGACTGGCCCGGCCCGTGCCCTCCATTGCCAGGAGGTCAAACCGGCCAGCGGCTTCCTTTGAATCCCGGCGGTGGGGTTCTCTTCGCTGGAGTCCCCCACCCTCTGGAATTTAAAAAAAACACACAACAACCCTCTTTTCCAAGATGGCTTATACAGGATCAAGCCAGACCCTTTCCTGGCTGTTGCAGAGGTCATATTTGGGTATCCTTGGCTGCTTCCCTTCCCTTCCTTGCTGAGACGGAAGGAGGCCAATGAGAGAGAGAGAGAGAGAGAGAGTTAATCCTCCTTGTGACGCCAGGACCTCCCTGGATCCGTTCCCTGGGACCTTTCCCCTACTGCCTGCAGGCCCCTTGCCTTGTGCAACTGGGACGGAGCCCAGCCAAGGGTGAGCCGGGGCAAGAGAGGCGGGCGGGCGGGCGGACGTCTCCTCCTTCCCCACCCGAAAGGAAGTAAAAACCGGAACGGCAAGGAAGGAGAGTGGGTGCTTTCCCCCCAACCACCACCCGTGTCCCCCAATGCCAGCCCCCGCCCCCACCCCACCCTGGCCTGGCCACGGCCCAGGAAGCACCCGTGGCCACCACCCTCTGGCACCGAAACAGGAAGCTCTTTTCTCTCTCTCTCTCTCTTTCTCTCTCTTTCTTTGGGTCTTCGTTTGAACAGCGGGCTTTAAATTGTTCGTCAATCCGGACGGACCAGGAAAGGGCCCTTGGCTACCCTGTCCATCATCCCCCTTTGCCCAGGACTGATAGGATCCGGAGTCCTGCGGGGGGGGGCTGAGAGCAGCCTAAAAACCCGGCCACCCAGAAGACACCCAGCCCTCTGTTATTGTGAATTTCTAAAAAAAAAAAAAGTGGCCTCTGCCGTCCTGTGCCAAGACAAAGGCTGCTAAGAATAGCACAGAAAACATATTTGTGTGTGTGTATGCGTGTGTGATTTTTTGTGGTTCTCCTCCCTGCCGCCCCCCCTCCCCCAGGTGGTGACCTTCGATGCCGGGGGAGTGAGCGCTCACGCCAACCACGCCGCCCTCTACGCCGCTGTCAGGTACCGTACATTTTCCGCTCCCACCTATCAGCCACGTTTTCTGACCCACCTTCTGCCACCGCCATCACCACCCCGGCGAGCTCCGGATGGCGTCCGGGGCTCTACTCCCTCTCCGCGTTGTATTCGCCCACAACCACTTGGCAGGGTAGGCCAGTCCCAGAGGGAGAGGGAGGGATCCTGGCTCTTGGCCCCCATATCAGCAGCCCGGCTGAGAATCAGATTCGAACGTGGGCCTCGGTTGCCCTAAAACCATTTGTTCTCCACCGGTGGGGTCCCCAGATGTTCCTGGAACTGCAACTCCCAGGAGTCTTCATCATCACTAGCAGAGCTGGCCAGGATTTCTGGGAGTTGCAGTCCAGGAACATCTGGGGACCCACAGGCCGAGAACCACTGCACTAAACCCAACACTCCCTAAATCAAAAGTGTGCAGATTGGCACTTCAGAGTGGTACCTCCCAGAATCCCCCGGAGTCGAATTTGGGGAGTTCAAAAATCCACATTGATGTGCCTCGGAGGTTTAGGTCGAGTTTGATTCCCCCCCCCCCAGCCTCCTTGATTATCTACACGGGTCCCGTTCTCCATTGTTGTTGTTGTTGTTGTTGTTCAGCCCCTTTGCTTTTTCTGTTTTTGGAGCCTCCGGCGGCGACAGAGGTGGAAGAGCGCTGTCCCGGAGCCCGTCCAGGGCATGCAAAGATGTGTTCCAGGCCCCCGCCAGATCCTCTCTCTTTGCCCCGCCGCCTTTTCCTTGTGTTCCCAGCCGCAGTTAAGCCAAAAAATCTCCCTTGCACAAACATTCCCCAAACAGCCCTGACCGCAGAGCAGGGGGAAAAAAAACGAGCTGGCGGCAACCTCTCCCCTGCTTGGAGGGAACACAAAACCCACAGGACTGGAGCGCTTCTCTCCCCCCCCCCCGCCACATCTCCGCCTGTGCGTCTACAGCCCAGCGCCTTCCCTTCTGTAGCCTTCAGAGGAGGGACGGGGGGGGTCCCCCCAGACCCCACCGCAGATGCTTTTGGGCAGTGGGGGGAGGAGGAGAAGGGGCCAGGTTCCAGGCTCTGGGTCCACCTTAGGGCATGTTTATTTAAGTTCCAGTGGGATTTGAGTGCCGGCAGAGATCCTTAGGCTGCCCAGTCACCCCGAGTGGCCTCCGGCCGAGATTTCACCAGGCCTTTCCTGTGGGGTTGAACCTGAATCTTGAACCGTAGAGACCAACAGGGGCTGGAGACCGAGGCTTCCTCTGTTGCAGACTCTTGGCTCTTGTACTGAACTACGGCCAGTAAGGTGCTAGTCCTCATGGTTCTCAGTGCAATAGGTCCCTTGCATCGGGAGCCAGGCAGGCGGGCAGTTTTGGAGGCGGAGATGGCTGGGTTTCCGATAAAGCCAGGGAGGCCCTTCCCCTCCCATCGTCCCCTCCCCGCTGGCTCTGCCGGCGGAGGATAATGGGAGATGTAGTCTGACAAAACCCGGAAGGCCACACCTCCTCCTGCCCTTTTGCAAGGAGATTGAGGGAGTGGCCCTCAGGATTTTCACGACGACTCTGGCCCCTTCTCACACCAACCCTGCGAGGGAGGCCACACCGTCACAACTTGGTTTTGTTGCCGCACGGAGATTTGAGGCCACGTCTCCTGGGACGCTTGCTCATCCTTGTGGTGTTTGCCCTTTTCCCAGGTGCCTGCATTCTAAGAGGAAGCTTCCGGAAGGTACGTTTACGCCCGGCCATGTCAAACCTTTGCCCGCCTTGGCCGGCGACCGACGCCCTCCCTTCTCCCGTCACGGCTGGGTCTCTTTGAGAACACCACCATCTTTAGAAAGCCGTTGATCCATCCGAATGGCGCGCCTTCTGGGCCAGCCTGGCTTCGGGCCACCCCGATGGCCAGGAAGAGCCCTTACTATCTCCAAATTTTGTGATGCAGTTGGCGTCGAGCCTTGAAAACTCCCCAGGGAGCCAAAGAGCTGTCTCTTTCTCTCTGTTGCATGCACCTCAACACAACAGGGCGACCTCGCAAGCCCGGTGTGCGGGAAACGGCCGTCGCCCCGAGACAGTCTTGAGTTCGCCAAAGATGGTTTTTTTTTTAAAAGGATCGGGTAGAAACGTTCCCGCAATATCACATCTGTTTCTCGAGGGGTGCCTTCCGATGCCCCAAGTGGTCACAAGCCGCCCTTACCGAGACGAGACCACCTTGGGTCCATTTGGGGAGAAAACAGAAATATTCTAAATAAATCGATAAATCCATAAGACGACCCCTCTGCCCTCTTCCGACAGCCGTGCCTGGCCGGTTGAGGGCAAGCGAACGACTGCTTCCCCAACATTTTGGGGGTTGAGGGCAAGAGAAAGACTGTTTTCCCAACATTTCTTTTTTTTTGGGGGGGGGTGCTATTTGGCTCAGAAATCATCCTCCACCAAGGATGATTGGGCCAAGCTCCGTCGAAGGCCGTTCAGCGCCCCCTGGTGGGACCCTGAGGCACCCAAACTAACTTTTCAATGGGGGAGGGAATAGAATTCTCTTCATCCCCCCCAAAAAAAAAGTAATTGGAGAAGTTACTTTTGGGGGAATGTAACTCACGGGGCCCTAGTTCCCCTCCTGAGTAACTCTTCTGAGCAGCTTTGCAGGGGACTCCCTTTGCCGACAAACCAAACAGGCCAGGGGTGGGAAAACCCAGCAGGGTCTCACCCGCCCGTCTCCTCCCTTTGAACCCGGGTTCGGTTCAACCCCATCCCCTTGGCTTTCTGCCCTGGGGCCAAAGTCTTTCCTCTCCCAAACAGGCTTTGACCTCAGGAGACGAAAAGGGGGCGTTGATTCCCAGCCGTTCCGGTGTTTTTTATGGCCCTTGGCTCCCGTTTTCAGCCCCGCTATACAGAAACCAGCAAATCCTTGGGAAATTAAGTGTTTCCCGGTTGGTGGGAACCCGCAGAACAAAGCGGTGGTGAGGAAAAGGGGCTTGGAATCATAGAATCCTAGAGTTGGAAGAGACCTCCAGGGGCCATCTAGTCCAACCCCCTGCCATGCAGGAAGCCCCATCATAGAATCCTAGAGTTGGAAGAGACCTCAAGGGCCATCCAGTCCAACCCCCTGCCATGCAGGAACCCCCATCATAGAATCCTAGAGTTGGAAGATACCTCAAGGGCCATCCAGTTCATCTCCCTGCCATGCAGGAACCCCCATCATAGAATCCTAGAGTTGAAAGAGACCTCCAGGGCCATCCAGTCCAACCCCCTGCCATGCAGGAACCCCCATCACAATATTTCCGACAGATGGCCATCCAGCCTCTGCTTAAAAACCTCCCAAGAAGGAGACTCCACCACCCTCCTTTGGGACAGCATCTTCCACTGCTGAACAGCTCTAACCGTCATGAAGTTCTTCCTCATGTTCAAATGGAATCTCTTTTCCTGTCGTTTGAAACCATTGCCCCAAGTCCTAGTCTCTCTGTTTTGAATTCCAGAGCCCATCATCCACCTGTGACAAAGCCGGGTGGGTGGGTGGAGGGGTGGGTTCAGGAATTCCACCATGAAAAAAAGGTCAGGCAGCCGGGGTTTTGGGTGGGCTGGCTTTAGGATAAAATCCACCCAAAACTGGCCCCGTCCAGCGGATCAAGGGCAGGGCCCCTGTCCGACGTCAGCCAGCTTCCTCTTCGTTCAACCAGGCTGCCGGGTCCTTACTCTGGAGACGGTCAGCCTTTTCCGGAAGTACCTGTCACTCCTGGACCTTCCCGTCAGCTGCCTCCAGAACCGGGACGTCCTCTTTGTGCTGACGGAAGAGGAGGCCGAGGTGGCCCAGGTAAGAAGGGCCTCTCCTGGCCCCACCCACTTTGCCCTGGCCCCGCCCACCACCCGCTGGTGGAACGCAGCTTCCTTCCCTACAAGGCGGGCCAGTGGGACAGTAGGGAGGTCATGGCGGCAGCCCCATCTCCTGCGGTGTTGGGGGAGGGTTCGGTGGCGATCTTACGCAAATCCTGCTGAAAGTGGGTATGTCTTGGACTACAACTCCCCAAATCCCCAGCTCTGTGGGAGTTTACTTCATATGGAGCACAGGTGCGGGGCATTACACTGTGCCACCCTTCACGTTTGGACAGTTACCGAACCCATGGTCCACTCTCAGCTCAACAATTCACTATCCCGTTCGGCATTTCATAGCGGGTGCCTTCAGGCGTGGCAACAAGCCATGGTTTGTGTTAATCATGGTTTGTTACTTCAGGCCTGAATTCCACAGCATAACGACCAAACAAATCAAAGCTGACCTTTCCTGTTTCTGGGTCTCTGTCCTTCCCATTTCCAGGGTGGGGAACTGCAGGGAAACATGCCAAAGATAAACTAGTTATGTGTCTGGGTGTCGCAGCAAACCATGGTTTGAACAAAGAGTTTGTTGTCCTACAACAAACTGTGGATTGCTGTAGCTTCTGAATTGTTAGCAAAGCCTGTGCACCATAAACTGGATTTTGATAAACCACTCCCCATTCTGTGTCCAGCAACCATGGGCTTTGTCCTTCTGTGCTCTCTGCGCCCTCGTCGCGTACCATCTGGATTCAAAGGAGGATCTTTTTTTCCCTTTAAACTCTTGCCCACCCAGAGAGCCATGCGGTGTCACCGCAGTCAACTCCTGTGGTTCCGCCACCTCTACGTGATCTTCTCGCGCTACATGGTGATCAACACGCTTCGTTTCCTCTGACGGGGAACGGCCCTTCTTCCTGGACAACCCCACCCCCACCGCAGGATGACTGGGAAAGATGGTGGATGGAGCATCCCGAGAGTGGTGGCCACCCCACTGCTCCGTCTTTCTGAGAAACAGATCGAATGCACTCGCCCGGCCGGCTGGACCAAAAATTCCCCTTCTCTGGACAGTCCGGCTTTGTTGAGGTTCCCACTTCCCGAAGATAAACGGATTCCGCCCTTCGCTTTTTTCTCGATGCGATGGAAACCCAAGCAGCGTCACCATGGGTTTCCCTTAAGTTCCTATCAAGACGGGAAATAGGGGGGAAATATACCTTAGCTTGCCAGGTGGGGGAAGCAGTTGTCCCCAAATGACTACAGTGGGACTCTGCAGCTATTAAATTACTGTATATATTTCTATTTTTCACGGAAACTTGAAATAAAGTCCAAGGAAAGAAAGACCTTCACACGGTGATGTTTCTCTTCCTCACCTGGCCGATGTCATTAGGTAAATTTGGGGGAAACGTTCCTGACAGATGTTTCTGCGCTATATACCCTGTTCAGTCCCAGCCAGCACAGCTCATAGGAAGAGGTGATGGGCGTTGTAGTCCAGCGACAACGTCAGGAAAGCCACACGCTTTACCCAGAAGCACGCCAGGAAGGGAAATCCGGAGATTTTTTTTTAAAAAAAATGGTTTCCCACAGAGCTCAACAGGGGATCCCGGTTGTCTGGCGCTTGGCTGACCTCGCAAGTTTGTTGTGAAGTTTGTGTGTAGGAGCGGATTCCCTGCACACCGCAGAGGAACAGCGGGTCATCCAGGCAGCGCCGCTTTGCAGGAGCCAAGAAATAAGCAGACATTTACGAATGCCTTTTTCGTCTGGAAGTGGAAGGAACGAAAACCAAGATTCGTCGGCGATTCGCTCTTCCGTTGGCTTTTACTTGTGTGGGGGAGCGCAGGGCCTAAGGGTTTATTTTACAAAAATACAACTTTTTTTATTGACTAAATCTACCAGAAACAAACGGAAGGGCTTGGGGTGGGGGGTGGGGGTTGGAGGGCAAGAGACGACCTTGCCAGGTCCTGCGGATGTCCAGAATCGGCCAGGTCATGGTTTCGACATGGCCCTGATGGTTGGGTGGCCCTTCACGGCCTTCTCCCACTCCTGGCCGTTGATCGCCTCCACCGTGACTTTGGTCACGGTGCCTTCGTCCAAGCAATGGGGTGCTATTCCTGCAACCGGGGGGGGGGGAGACAGCATGTGAGGCCAAATTGACTCCCCCACTTCCCTGCCATCTGGGTCTTCCCCTAGTGACCCATGCCAGCCTCCTGTAACCCACCACTTTCTGGATAAGCTGCCATCAGGCTCCCGTTAGTTTAAGAAAACAAACAAACACCAGCAGTCCTGGGTCTCGAAGCCCAGCACCCAGTCTTGCCACCCACAGCAAGCCACAGAAAAGACCTCTGCCTTGCAGCGGAGGGGTATCATTTGTCTTTCAGGACGTACAGCCCTGGGTGTTTTCTCCCCAGCAGCGAAAATGCGTCACCTTTGGGGTGCGGAAGACTTGTCCCCCCCCAGGCACGACCGAACGCTCCCGGGTGCCAACTGCCAATGCTGGGTTTCAAACAAGCTCAGTCTAGAATCAGTGATTCTCAACCGGTGGGGGGTCCTCAGATGTTCCTGGACTGCAACTCCCAGAAATCCTGGCCAGCACAGCAAGTGGTAGAGGCTTCTGGGAGTTGCAGTTCAGGAACATCTGAGGACCCACCGGTTGATAACCACTGGTCTAGATTCTTTCCCCATTCAAGAGAGCCCCAGCGGAACTTATGAGCCTAATTCAGACCAGGGTGACAAGAGGTCAAAGCTGACTATAAGATGGAGGACTCGCACTAGCTGTATTCAGACTGATGAAGCTGTTTGGATGAAAGCATCTCTCTCAAAAAGAAGTCCAGTAGCCAGGACTCAGCTTCCAGGTAAACTCACCTGGATGATTGAGAAAGAAGTCCAGTAGCCATGACTCAACGGGCTTCTTCCAGATCGGGGTGGGGGTCTGTGTGCAAATCTGCCTCCAGTCCTGAGTCCCCAAAAGATGGTCAGCTCCACCCTTCTGAGCCCTTGCGTCACCTCGACTGACCGTCTCCCTCCCCCCCTCCCGGCTTTAGCTGCTGGGTCTCAGAAGTGAAGCCAAGATCCAAAAGAGATCCCCCCCTCACCACCCGCCCCGGTTGCGAGCGCTCCTTCCCTACCGTAGCCATCCGGGTTGGAGCGCGGGGTATAGAAGCTCTGGACCCCACAGGTCTTGCAGAAGGTGTGCTTGGCGCAATGGGTGTTGAAGGTGTAGGTGGCGAGGTTGTTGGCGCCCTTGATGGGAAGGAGAAGCAACCCTTAGTGCGGAGAAAAGGGGAGTCCTCTTTCGAGAGGGACGGATTCAAATTCAGGAAAAGGGCAGGGGGCGGAGCCTTTGGAGAGAGGGAGGGGCCCAAGACACAAGGGGCGGAGCCAAAACGACCAGCGTATTTGCGCTTCCTGTTCTTTGTAGGCCAAGCCTAAACCTTAAGAGAGACGGAGAGGCCCAGCTTTCCCATTCATGACTTAAGTCTGTCTCCCCCCCCACAAAAAAAAAAAATGGATCTGCACAGCCTGTTTCCAGAAGTTCGATTCCACGTTTAGCTGCTCTGCCCACCTGGATCCTATAGAATCAGAGACCATGTAATGGAGACTTGTTATGTGAAGAAGACAGCACCCAGCTTGGCCTCTAGTGGCCACATCTGGTAATGCGCTTGAGAAAAATAATTCTGATCCCTTTTATCCGCGGTTTTCAGTATCCACAGAGTGGGACAGGGGCTTAGAACCACCCATCCCCAGCAGATATGGGGATCCTATTGGATTATGCAGCTGTGATTTCCAGCTACCTAGCTACGTGACTCCCAAACATTAAGGGGGGGGATGTATGACTACCATCACCAGCTACCGGCAAGTCCAAGCCTTACCTTCAGCAGCTTGAAATGCGAGGCCGGGACGATGAAATGGCGGTTTTGCTTCTTGACGCAGATGCTGCAGCTGGGATGGACAGGGCAGGTGGGAGAGGAAGAGAAAGTGAGCGAAAACGTACTCGGGGGTGGAATCCACCCCTGCATGGTCCCTGCTTTGAAAGTACAAAGTGCATCATCCCCAGGCAGTGGGGGCCAAACAGCAGGTCCCGAAGCAATTAAGACACACCCCCACCCGCTCAGAAAAGAATGAGAGTAAGGTTGCACGGAAGGCGTCCAGCCCGTTTTTACGCGTACAAACCCTGCGGGAAAGGACTGTAATTCTGGAAACCAACAGTCCTGCGAGTTTTGTTGCAGACGCTGGCTTGGAGAATAGAATAGAATAGAATCCTAAAGTTGGAAGAGACCTCAAGGGCCATCTAGTCCAACCCCCGGCCATGCAGAAGAGCGCAGGCGAGCTCACTCACTTGCATTCGAAGACATGAATGACGTCCGAGGCCCACACCTCGAAACGAACCGCTCCGCAGTGGCAGCCGCCCGTGTGTTTCACCAGCCCCTGGTATTCGCTGGGGAAGAAGGAGAGGAAGAATGAAACTCTTGTTGGCTGGATCATTTAGAATTCCAGATCATGGACGTGTCCCTTTTTGGGGGAAGGGGCGGGTCCGTTCCCCAAGGTTTTGGGGGAAGTAGCTCTTTGACTTTTTAAGGTGGGCAGTTTTGGAGGAAATGAGCCGCACTCCGTTTTGGAGGAAATGACCCGCACTCCGTTCCACACTCCGTAAGAAGCACTGCTCTTTGGAAACCGGGCCTCGTACAAGGGACGGAAAAAGAAAACACACGTTTGGTTCGTCCATATTCAGCCATCCCCAGCGCGATGCCTTTGGGATATGCTGGCCTACAACTCCCATCCTCCCCAATGCGCCTCTGGCCAGACTGGCAGGATTTGAGTGGGCGCTGCAGTCCATCGCATCCAGGAGGGCACCCCGATTGAGCAAAATTTCCTGAATTATTTCTGGGAGGGGAAACAGGAGGGGAAAAACAACTGTTCGATCCCCTACCTCTATTTTTCCATTTTTCTCTTAACTTTTTTCCTTCCCTCATGACTTCCAAATTTCTGGAAATGTTTAGATCTCTGGGACCCTTTCAAGTATTCCAATGCAATCAATTTTTGCAAGGAAATCTTCCCATTGCTTTGAGGAGTGTCCCATTTAATCTCTGCCCAGTTTGGTTTTTCCAGGTCACCTGTCAGCTCCTCCCCATTACAGTTCTTTACCCAACTGGAGAGAAATCAGGTCTGAAATCCATTCCTGTAGCAATGGAGAGGAGGAGGCATGGAAACTATTACAGATACTGTAACAGCCGGTGGCTTCCCTGGCTTGGGTTTATTGCTTAAATTTTCAAAGACATTGAGTCTTTTTTTAAGAGGCTGCAAGGTTACCTGGTGTCTCAAGGCCGGGATTTGGGAGATCAAAGAGACAGAAGAGGCAAAAATGAAGTCCGAAAGCCTGTCCTCTCTGCCTTTGCCTGGATCCTAAAGGGCGCCCATTGAGGTTAGGATCGGTCCTGGGGCGCCGTCGCCAACCCCTTTTTGCGCATCGCTCCCGCCCCACCGCGGCGTGGCTTTTGCCCCACCACAGGAGGGCAAACCTCTCTGCCCACCCCTCCCGACCTGCTTGCGCTCGGGGGGGGGTGTCTTGCCCAGCTGCGCGCAACAAGTGTAGGATCGGCGCGCACCGCCAGCCGGGAAGAGCTCGCCGGGCGTTCTCCGCGCAGCGCGCAGCTTTTGCGCACACGCCCTTCCCAGGGAACCGATCGAGAGCTCAGCAAGCGAAGGTGTGTGTCTGTTTTATTCATTTTTCTGGAGGGGTTGCGCGATCTTCCTTTTTTTTCCTTGCGCTGGATCGTGCTCCCCCAGCCCAACCCCTCGCCTGGCCTCGCCTCGCCCTGGCCCGACTCACAAGGTGTCCAGCAGGAGCTTGGCCGCTTCCTCGCAGGTCACCCGCTGGCGCTTTTGGAACTGGAGCCAGCGCTCCTGCTGCGCCCCCAAATCCAGGGCGCACGGGGGCGGCGGCGGCGAGGGAGCCCCTTTCTTCTTATCCTCCTCCTCCTCCTCTTCCTCCTCCTGGCCAGCCGCTGGTGGGGAGGCCGGGGGCGCCGGCGGGGGATCGGCCGCCTTGGGGGGCTTCTGGAGGCTCTCCCCGGCTCTGGAGGCCCGATCGCGGGCGGAAAGGATGGCCGGGGCTCGCCTAGCGGTGGCGGCGGAGCTTTTGCGCGGGGCGCTCGCCGCCGCCGGAGACCTCTTCGCCTTCCCCATGGCTAGTTGCGGCGCTGGTGGGGTGGCCGCCGCCGCCGCCGCCGCCCCTTCTCCAGGCGCCTCCGTGGTCGCTGGAGGGCGCTCGCGAGCCGCGCCGGCGCCTCCAGCCACGTGGAGGAAGGGAGGAAAAGAGGGGAAGGACTCCAACTCCCATCGCCGCCGAGGTGGGGGGGGCGGCGGCGCGGCGGCGGGAGGCGATGGGAGTTGTAGTCCGAAGGGTCAACCAGGCGCCAGAGTCGCTCCCGCGGACGGGTGGCAGCTGCGTGAAGGAAAAGGGAGAACTCCTCAAATCCTGGGGAAAGAGAAGAAAACCGCAGTGTTCCGGACGCATGATGCGCAAAAAGATACTTGGGACGCAGGATGCGCAAGAAGATATTTCGGACGCGTGATGCGCAAAAAGATACTTGGGACGCATGATGCGCAAAAAGGTATCTCGGACGCGTGATGCGCAAAAAAGAGATCTCAGAGGCATGAATCTATTTCGGACGCATGGGAAGGAGGGAGGGATCCTGCGCTTTGTCCAAAGAGAGGCCGGGTGTTGTTGTTAAGAGGGAGAGCGTCCAAAAAGGGGTGTGAGAATATTTGTCAACGGTCACCGCCACAGACACTCGCCGATCTAAGGGGCAGCTGCAGGGAAGGCCGGTGAGAAAGGTGGCAGCCACACAGGCCGGCAGTGTATGTGTGTCACCTACCCATGTGGTGGCACACACACACACACACACACACACAGGCAGGAGGGGGTGGCTTAAAAGAGGTGGCCCACTGCTTGGGAATCACCCACCACTGGAAAAATCCAAGAAAGGAGCGTCTCTGGTGGAAGTCTATTTCAGGAGGCCGCTTCACCCCCACCCACCCCTTGGATCAAGAAAAAAATTCATCTCCGGAGACCCCGAAGAAGCCTGGGACCATAGGAAGAGTTCCTTGCCTCAACAACTACCCTTCCCAGCATCCACGCCCCCTGGCCAGTGTGTGGCCCTAAAGCACGCTCTTCCAATCTCTGGATAAGGCCTGGTGGGTAGGGCGTTTGCGTTCAACCGGTAGGTTTTGGAGAGGTGAGCAGATTCGTGAGGGTCGGAAGTCAAGTCTGACTTCTGGGGGGGGGGGTTCCAGGGTTTTCCAGGTGGCAAGCCCTCAGAGGGGGTGACCTACCCACCCCCTCCTTCAGGGGGCACCCTGGGGGTGAGGCCCAAGCGGGCGCTACTCCCAGGATGCTCCAGGGTGGGGTCAGGAGGCAAGAATCATGTTCCTGACCTCTGGCTCACAGCTTGCTTGGTGTGTAGGGACTGCCAGTTTCATCAAATCAAGATGTTCTGTTGAAAGCTTAATTAACTCAGTTGCAAATGATGGACGGGTGACTAACGAAGGCTCGGAAAGCACGGGCCAGGGGCCGGTGCGTGTCCTTCCGGTGTCTCACGTCTGGAAGGAAGTGAGCTCACCCTTCTGCAGATGGGGACCGGATAGGTCATGAACACACACACACACACACACACACACATAATCAGCCGCAAAGGAATAATTACAGCCTTTATGATGACACCAGTAAATCTTACAGGTTGTCCTGTGGGATTCTTTGGGCTCTTAATAAGGCCACAGAACCCGTTTTTAATAGCAGGGCTGTGGCCACAGGGACATCCGTAGGCACATCTCATGTAATTCAGCCCCCCCCCCCTTGTTACTCTGCAGCCTCTTAAGACCGGGCTGTTAAAGCCCTGTTTGGCTAACCTATCATTCCCACCGGCTGAACAGAGGTTCTCTAAATTGTGATTTAGTGGCCATAATTAGAAAGGCGTGGGCTCCGTCTTCATAAAATGTCTCGCACTCCACCAGAATTTTAAAAACTGAGTTCTTTCACCTTACACCAGAGGGAAATATTTAATTTCAGAAGCGGGAGACCCGTTCAAGGCCTTTTCCTCAGAAGCAGGGACGGGTCTTTTGCGAAGCTAAGGCCTTTTCATGACGGCGTGGTCTCGGATGCAACGGGCCTCGCCGAAATCACTATATTTCGAGGCACGAGGCCACATTGAACGGAAGCGAAAAGGAAGTCCTGACCCACCACGCAAATCTATTGCTGAGTTTGGTTTATCCTTGAGTCTTGGAGCGAGGGCTGGTTTGCCGTCAACATTGAGAATAAATTGAATGATAAGTACAATGTATCTTGGAATAATAAAACAGAGTAACAAAGATAGGGGACTGTTTCTCTTTCTCTGGTGTTTAAGGAAAGGAGAGAGAGAGAAGGGCTTCCTGTTAGGAAGGTTTTGAAACTATTCCCGGTCTATTGATTCTAAAATGAGTCACTTTGTTTCCGCTTCCTGTGCTTCATAAAATCTAGTCTTTCCACAAGAGAAAACAGAAGCCAGGGATTCCTGAAATACTCTTCAGACGGATCAAACTTGCTTGAGGTTCATCCGAACCAACAACAACAACAAAAAGTCATGGGATATATTTATTAATTTATCTATTGGATTTATATACCGCCCATCTGGCTACAGGGCCACATACTTCCCACTCCTTGATCTTCTTTCCTCCTTCTGCAGCACCATCCCTCCACATGTTTTGGGGTTGTATTGGCCAGGATCAAGTTTCTAGTCCTCATTGCCAAAATGTCTCTCTCTCTCCCCCCTCCTTGCACTTTCCGTACTCTCCTCCCCTTATGAATCGAGTGGAAAGCCGGAGTATTTTTCTGCACTAGTTTTTTCCCCTCGAGTAAAAATACTCCGGTAAGATGTGCGAACCCTGCTAAAGCAACAAGTTCATT
The DNA here is from genome assembly GCA_029282475.1 of Phrynocephalus forsythii. Taxonomy (NCBI): domain Eukaryota; kingdom Metazoa; phylum Chordata; class Lepidosauria; order Squamata; family Agamidae; genus Phrynocephalus; species Phrynocephalus forsythii. Next base: position 1,489,751 of record JAPFRF010000017.1, read on the forward strand.
GTCATCTTTATGCCTCCGTCCATGTTTGCATCTCCCTGCTTTAAAACCTCACGACAGCCCTGTAAGGTGGGCTCTGAAGTAGCAAAAGAGAGACCGGCTGGCCCGAGAAGAGCCAAAAAGTTACCTGCCTGGGTAGGGATTTGAACCCGGGTCTCAAAACATCTTATCCAATGTCCCAACCGATTTAATTCTGGAAATCTTCCTTGAATTGCCTCTTTTTTACGTGGGCTCTTCCCTTCCCCACCTCCCCGAGGGTTTTTCCTCTGTCATCTGGAGAACTTTGGTTGCCCACGGGGAACCTGCGTGCCCCATGATAAAAGCCTGACTTTGCAATGCCAGGGAATGCTGTTCATCTGTTCTTGATGCCTAAAGACTGACCTCTAATATGCAAATGAGTAGATTAGGAACATAAGAGGAAGGGGAAGGGGAAGGCTGGAAGAAAGCAGGGCTCAAGGTAAAAAAAGAACCTTCTGGAAAGTTGTGCAACCCTCCGGCAGCAACTGCGCAGGGTCCAGAGTTCACATCTCAGGATAAGCCAGCGGCCCAGGAATTCAGATTAAAAAGCGCCTGCCTTGCTCCTTTCACGCTCAGGCTGTTTCGATAAAGCCTGCTCTTGTGACCATGACTCAGCAGACGGTTTTCTGGGAGCGCTGCCCACTGGGTAAATCAGGTCACACAAATAAAAAAATAACAAGGCCCTTCAGATTCTGGAAACACTGCGAGCTCTGTTGAAATGTACAGGGGACGTGAAAACGGGGGGGGGGGGCTTCTCTTTCTCATCTGTTGTCAAGGTCTAGCCTGTTTTTTTTTATGGAATGCAATTTGCTTGGAAAGAATCTGTGTCTTAAATGAGCGGTGGCCTGTCCCATCATGTTTAAACCGACACTATTTTTCATTGAAATAAAGGCTCTTGTTATGTTAGTTGGAAGTAACGTACAGTAGGACCCGGGTATCCACGGGGGATTGGTTCCAGGCCTTCCCGTGGATAACAAAAAATGTGGATAAGAGAGAATGCCAAAAACCCCTCGAAACTGCTGTTTTGTGACCGTGGGTTGCTTTACAGCAGCTGTTTTGTAACAGTAGCTTGCTTTACGGTGGCTGTTTTGAGACAGTCGCTTGCTTTGCAGCTGCTTAATTATTCACTTAATTTTTTCCCTCTGCCAACCATGGATCACTGAATCAGTGGTTAATGAATCAGTGGATACAGGGGTCCTACTGTATAGCATTGAAGACTTCAGATGTGGCTTTAGCCGTTCTTCCATGGGATTTGAACCAGGGCCTGCTATAGCTGTCTCTCTATCCCCTACCCAACGCCGGGTATTCCCAATGAAATAAATTTGTTGTTGTTCAGTCGTTCAGTCGTGTCTGACTCTTCGTGACCCCATGGACCAGAGCTCGCCAGGCCTTCCTATCCTCCACTGCCCCCCGGAGTTTTGTCAAATTCATATTGGTTGCATCGATGACTCCGTCCAACCATCTCATTCTCTGCCGTCCTCTTTTCCTTTTGCCTTCGATTTTTCCCAACATCAGGGACTTTTCCAAGGAGTCCTCTTTTCTCATGAGGTGGCCAAAGTACTGGAGCCTCAGCTTCAAAATCTGTCCTTCCAATGAACATTCGGGGTTGATTTCTTTCAGAATTGATAGGTTTGATCTCCTTGCAGTCCATGAAATAAATAGCCCACTTTTAACTAGAGCTTGGGAACGGCCTGGCCAGTGAGTCAGATTTGCTTCAGATATATTTATCCGGGCATGTCAAAGGGTTCGGTTTTTCAGCTTGCATTTCCAGACGGTTAAATAATCTGAGTTTGTCTTGCTTTCAGGGGCTTAGAGAGGGGGCAACCCTATGCAGTCCAGTATGTTTTGCTCAAGAAGCAGAGGGAAATGTTATTTATATGAAATATGATTTGACCTTTAGAAGCAAAGCCATAAAAATATACAACTAGAACTTAAGATAAATGTTTCCTCCACACCCCACTCCAGCAAAACATTTTTGGAGGAAAACAATTTTCAGAGCCTTCGTTTAACTGCCTTTCTTACGAACGAAACAACAGACCCTTCCAGCTATACAATTCCGTGATTCGACCTCTGTGTAGTTTCCTGGTTGCCTGGGAAAAACATTTGGTGCGAAACTCATGGACTGAGCCTTCCTCGACGCACACCCAAATGCCGCTTTCAATATGAGTTTGTGTCGCAATGTTTGTTCATTTCTAAAGCTCTGAGTTTCTAGCTGGTCATGGTTCTCCCGAGAAATCTAAATACACCAATGTCATTCCACCAGTCATGCGACCTGAATAGAGCCAGGGTGGTGTGTGTGTGTGTTAGTCAGCTGGTATTTGTCACGCTTTTATACACACCCAGAATGCCCAAGCTAGGGAGGGAAAAGAAAGCAAATTTTTAAAGACTTTCCCAGCGTTTTCTGATGGTACAGCAAAAAAAAAACCCTGTGTCTCCAGCTTGCTGGAGGGATATAAAATTCAGGATGTTAATAAATAAACCTTTTATTGTTTTGGAGTGTATTATGAAAGCTTCCGAAGAACACTGAACTTATATGCTCAGGAATGACTTTCAAGAAAAGAGAGAGAGAAAATCATGGACATTTTGGAATAAAGTCAAATAATCAGTTGCTGTTCCTTCCTAATACAGTAGCCAATATTTGTGGCCTGAGGCAGTTGCTCCACTCTTTCAAGTGGTAGGGCCGGCCATTTCATGAATTTTTCTTTTTGATCTGGCTCAGGTCCCAGCATGGGTGCCTGCCTACTTTATGTGAATTCAGTGTTGGGAAAAGGATAGGTTTGCTATAAATAAATATTTTCTTTTTAATGGTTTCAAATTGTGAGAACTTTTGTGTTCTTCTTTCCTGGTTTGTCTGCAGAAGACCCCTGGGTGCCTAAAATGCCGATAATAATCAATTTAATGATAGATAACTGAGTATTTCATGTCCAACCTATTTAATAACTTTTGTTGCAATAAAGGATCTATTCTATATAGATTTTTCCTTAAGTTAAAGGTGTCCACCGTTCTTCAAGAATATTTTTAGCCTCTTTCCTCAGAAAGACAAGTACATTCTGATGTACAGAAAAGCGACACTCACTCCATAGCCTGTTCTGGCACTGGCCTAGCTAGTATCAGGATGATTAATTCTACCAAAATGAAAATAAAATCCAGTTTAATGACCCATTTTCCAGGTTCTCCTCATAAGTATTACTTTCAGGCAAGTCCAAAGGAAGGTCTCAGCCTCATTTGTCTCTTTGTGTTTTTCTTTTGTAAGAAGGTGAAACACATAAGAGGGACTCTTTATCTTTTAATCTAAAAGCAATGCAGTTGTGTCACTAGTTACCGAGAAAGAGATAAATATTCCCAATAAGGATTGTTTTGAGCATCATTTCTTTTTGATCTGCCCTTGTTTCCACACATTTTGTCTCATTTTTAACACACTAATATGGCTTTGCTTGTTTCGTCAGTTTTTTTGACTCAAATATTATCAGGATTCTACTGAAAAAGTATGAAAATGACTAAAAGCCAGAAAGACACCCAGTGGCTGATCCTCAGGAGCCCAATTTGCTTTACAGAAAAGTCAGGGTGAGAGGAAAAAATAACAGAAGCAGGCTTGTTATGGTTTCTGTTAATTCAGGGTTGTTAATGCTTTATTTCCTCTTTTTAAAAGCTGCTACTTTCGATATTAACGTGAATTTATGGTAATAAAAAACACCACAACAGGAACCTTCGCGCCATTTCCCCCTCAACAGTAGGCTTGCCCCGCTCCCCTTAAGAACCTTCTCGGCTCCAACCGCGCATGCGCACAACCATCCTCCGATTTCCCCGCTCCCTTCTCGAAATCTGCTCCGAGGCGGAGGGCCTTAGCAACAAGGGCGACGTCACTCCGCGCCAATCAGAGACGAGATCGTCATCTCAATTTCTCCCTCCCCGCCCTTCTTCCTTCTTCTCTCTCCTGGATTCTTCCAGAGCTTTTCTGACGGAAGACCTCACCCTGAGACCAATCAGCGGGCGAAGGCTTTCCTTTCCTACCAATCGCCGTCGAGAAGCCCTCTAAATCCCGCCCCCATCCCTTTCCCGACGCCTTTCGGGCGACGCGGCGGTGTCTTTTGTGTCGCCACGACCTCTGCGGTATCCTTCCGCGCCAAATTATTTACCTTTCCCCCCCTTTCTTGTTGGGGTCGAAATTAAATAAACCGACTCGTGCTTCATGATTGTTACCTCCTCTGTCCACTCTATGAAAAAACAGGTTATAAAAAGGCGGTTTTTTTGCTGTTTCCCTGAGGGACTTTTTTTTAGGGCGGAAGGGTATTAGAGTGAGTCGTCCGAGGGCGGAGCTACGTGCGCGACAAACTATAAATAAGGCTGGGCTGGGCCAGGAGACGCAGTTTCGAAACTTACTATCGAGTTGTGTGGTGGCGTTTTTAAGTCAGTCGGCGGTTTTTTTTCTTTCTCCCTCATTCCAGCGGCTACGATAGAGCGGTAAGATGGCGGCGGGGAGCGGCAAAATGGAGGAGCCGCCGCCGCCGCCGCCATCGCCTTGTGGGGGGCGCCCTCGTCCTCCGTGAGGGTTTTGCCTCATGAGGGGCTTCAGGCGCGTCACTGGCGGCCATTGTGGCGAGTGAGGCGACGGCCTTGGGGCGGTGGCGACGGTGGTGTGTTATTTTTTTTTGTGGGGGGGGGAGGAAGGTGAGGCTTCAAAAGGGGGGGGGGCACCGTTTACAGGAGGCGGAGATGGGGTGGCCTTTCAGCGATTGCGGCTGAGGGAGTCCGGGGGGGGCCTCGAGGTGAAAGAAAGAAAAAAGGGGAAAACCTGGAGAAAAAAAAGAGGGATGCCGTCCGAAACCAAGTGGGTGCCTCGAAGCTTCAGCTTTTCAAGAGAGGTTTGATCTCCCCCACCCACCCCGAGGGAAAAAAATATGAATTTAGGGCAGGAAGAAGTTGTGTGGATGGGAATCTCAAATTGATTCGGTTCAAATCGTGGGGGGGGGGTTTAAATGCGATTTTAGCGATGTAAATAGAATTTTAAAAAGTATTTTAGTTGAATAAGAGTGTGATTGGGAGCGCAGTAATAAAAGGGAGGCGTTTGCACGTCACAATGGTTTTGCTTCCTTAAGGAAAGTTGAGCTGCAAGGGCTGGGGAGGAGGAGCAGCAGCTCAGGTTTCTGTTAGGAATACAAATCCCATCACCCCTTGGTTTCTTGGGATGATGGGGTTTTGTAGCCAAGCCGTGTGGGGCTGAGGGTTGGGTGTGGCGTTCTAATCATAATGGGACAATGCCTCTTCAGTAATTAGGTAGTTGGCAGGCGTTGATTTTCGTTATTTATGATTCTCTTCCTTTGTGTTCCTTGCTAAGGGTAAGTCGATAGAAATCTGAAGGTAAAAAACAGGCTTAACGAATTTGTTTAAAAATCACTAGGAGGACTTGAATCCTGAGCAGTTGCTTTGCCCAGTTTTGCCATATATGTATTGAATATTTGGTGTTTAATTTTGGCAGCTGCCATTTAATAACAGTGACTTGAATTCCTGGACGTTGTTTCCTTGAATTTCTGCCTGTTTTTGAGCGACATGAAAGAATCCAGGGGCGGGGTCAGTATTTTGAGTGGCAGCTGCGTAGTCTCCTTGATGGGTGTGTCGGCCCCTCCCAGTGCAGGAGTGTGGAACCGAAGGGCCAGTACCCAAAATTGAAGACTTCAGTTGGCAAGGGATTGAATTCAGGGAGGGTTCCTTAATATCTTTGCCACCTGGTCGACTCCTAGGAATGGAGCCTGCCACTTACCTCCTCCTGTTAAGCCAGTGTTTTTCAACCTTTTTTGGGCAAAGGCACACTTGTTTCATGAAAAAGATCACGAGGCACACCACCATTAGAAAATGTTAAAAAATTTAACTCTGTGCCTATATTGACTATATATAAAGTAATTTTTCAATTTTTCCCACGGCACACCAGGCAACATCTTGCGGCACACTAGTGTGCCGCGGAACAGTGGTTGAAAAACACTGTGTTAAGCAACCCTACCCCATTGTTCTTATAAAGGAACGATGGATTGAAAGAATCCTAAACCTGTTTACTATGACAACAGGACTTGTCAATGGTCCGTTTCAGTTTGTAGGGATCTTAAGCAGGCATAGGAAGTCTAATATTGCCGAAGAGTCTTGGGACCCGTGGGTGGTGATCCTAAAGTTTGAAGATACAGTAGTTCTGCATATCTCTGGTTACCCTTTGTACATTGCTGTAATAATAATAATGGAATAAATTAAGTCTGATCAGATTTCCTTTGCTCTGTCATTACAGTTAAAATGCAGATCTTTGTGAAGACGCTGACCGGGAAGACCATCACCCTGGAGGTGGAGCCCAGCGACACCATTGAGAACGTCAAGGCCAAGATCCAGGACAAGGAAGGCATTCCCCCCGACCAGCAGCGGCTGATCTTTGCCGGCAAGCAGCTGGAGGACGGGCGCACCCTCTCCGACTACAACATCCAGAAGGAGTCCACCCTCCACCTGGTCCTGCGCCTGAGGGGTGGCATGCAGATCTTTGTGAAGACGCTGACCGGAAAGACCATCACCCTGGAGGTGGAGCCCAGCGACACCATTGAGAACGTCAAGGCCAAGATCCAGGACAAGGAGGGCATTCCCCCCGACCAGCAGCGTCTGATCTTTGCCGGCAAGCAGCTGGAGGACGGGCGCACCCTCTCCGACTACAACATCCAGAAGGAGTCCACCCTCCACCTGGTCCTGCGCCTGAGGGGTGGCATGCAGATCTTTGTGAAGACGCTGACGGGGAAGACCATCACCCTGGAGGTGGAGCCCAGCGACACCATTGAGAACGTCAAGGCCAAGATCCAGGACAAGGAGGGCATTCCCCCCGACCAGCAGCGGCTGATCTTTGCCGGCAAGCAGCTGGAGGACGGGCGCACCCTCTCCGACTACAACATCCAGAAGGAGTCCACCCTCCACCTGGTCCTGCGCCTGAGGGGTGGGATGCAGATCTTTGTGAAGACGCTGACCGGGAAGACCATCACCCTGGAGGTGGAGCCCAGCGACACCATTGAGAACGTCAAGGCCAAGATCCAGGACAAGGAGGGCATACCCCCCGACCAGCAGCGGCTGATCTTTGCCGGCAAGCAGCTGGAGGACGGGCGCACCCTCTCCGACTATAACATCCAGAAGGAGTCCACCCTCCACCTGGTCCTGCGCCTGAGGGGTGGCATGCAGATCTTTGTGAAGACGCTGACCGGAAAGACCATCACCCTGGAGGTGGAGCCCAGCGACACCATTGAGAACGTCAAGGCCAAGATCCAGGACAAGGAGGGCATTCCCCCCGACCAGCAGCGGCTGATCTTTGCCGGCAAGCAGCTGGAGGACGGGCGCACCCTCTCCGACTACAACATCCAGAAGGAGTCCACCCTCCACCTGGTCCTGCGCCTGAGAGGAGGCTGTTAGGTGTTACGAACAATTTGAGAAGTCGCCCGTAGTGTTTGTATGCACTTTAGCTCTTTAATGTCTAAATGGTTGTGAGGTGTAAATGCAAGTTCGGTAATTGCCTGCCTTGTATGTGTAAATGCTAATAAAGGTTTCCTGTGCACATGACATGGTGGTGTTTGTAGTTTGTGTGGTGGGGGACACAGAAAGTAGTGCCTTACGGTTTTTTGTATCTTGAAAAGAAAATGGAATTCTTTTATGTTTAACACACTTAGTTCAGTTACATAAAAGATCTAAAGCATACTTGCAAGTATTTTAGGGAATCCAAAAGCCATTAAACAGAAGCATAGAAACTAAGCTGTTTTTTTAAATAAACTTGTTTCTTTCCTTTCTCCTAAATGGCAGGATTCAAGGCGGAGTTTGCCGTTCATAATGGCAGTCAAAAGATTTAGAACAGAAGGTATAAGGGTCGTTCAGAAACTAAAGGTAGAAAATGTTAAAATCACAAAGCAGGTTATATTTCAAAGGTTTCTAAATGGAATTCCTGGTGTGTGTGTGTGGGGGGTGTAGGCACTTGAACACAGTGCTGCTCCTAAGGAGGCCCCTAAGGAGGCCTGAAGGGGATAACCCTTTAACTTCACTTTTGCAAGTTCTGACCTTTTCTGGAATGCCAGATGTTCTTATCCCCTCAGAACCCAGCGCCCTGATTCCAGGAAATTGAGTCTGGGCCCTTCCAGTCACTTCTAAAATGCAGTCTGGGAGACCCTTCCCAGACGGGCTGCTGTTCCTCAGCGCCAGCCTTGCTTGGCCTGCCTCCTGGCGCCAATTCTTGTGCTCCCCAGAGCGTCCCATCAAAATGAGCCAAGTTTTGCCAGATTTGCAGCTCTGCCCACTGCCGGGTCAGTGGTGATCTTCCCACCTTTTGTACAACTAATCATCTCCCTCTCCTCGACAGACCTGTTAACAATGCTTAACATCTAGGACCCCTGGCCAAGTTTTCCCACTACTACTACAACTAATCATCTCCCCCTCCTCTATCCACCAGTGAATATCGGGGTATGAAATGTGTATCTCATCGCATATTACACACACCATTCTGCTGCTATATGTCTGAAGAAGTGGACGTGTCCACAAAATGTCACATTAAAATAGGAAAGTTAGTCTTTAAGGTGCCACCTGTTTTTGTGTTTTTTTTTTTCCTTTGATTTTTTCCCTGCAATTCCTGAAAGGACTTAACACAGCAACCCACCCCCAAAGATCCTGTAAGTCTCAAGAGAACCTTGGAGGAAGTGACTGCACATAACGTCTTCCTCCTGTTAGGATGGAGTTGACTTGGCGGGTTTGAGCTGCACCAGCTACTCGCTGGGTTCCCTGTCAGGTTCCACAGGGTTGCAGCTGGATTGTGCCAGCAGAAAAGTAGGAAATTGAAGGGTATTTTGTTTACATTGAAGGCAGGGGTGGACAGTGTTGGAATCACCAGTCCCCACCGTTCCCCAGGGGTTTTGTAGTCTTAAGGCAGGCTTGTCCAAACTTCAGCCCTCCACAGATGTTTTGGACCACAGCTCCCACGGTCCTTTGCCATTGGAAATACAGGCTTGGAATTCTGGGAGTTGTAATCCAAAACATCTAGAGGGCCGAAGTTTGGACATGCCTGTCTTAAGGCATGGATGAGTGAGGTGAGGACCCAGCTGATGCACTACTAATGTGCACTATCGGCGGACAACTTCATCTGCCTACTTGGTCCCATTGGCAGACCATTGCATGAATCAAAACTCGTGTTTTGTTTTTTTCCAACCAGTTGAAAGACTGGAGAAATTGCTCCAATTCAGGCATCGCAGGATCTCAGAGCGTGGACGCTTGGCCCCGTAGTAAAGCCAGTGTTCCCAAGGGGCAATAATAGATTAACCACCAGACTTAAGGTTGGTGTAGGCTGGATATATAAAGGTGGTTGTCCCTTGGGCGAAGGCCGTGGCTTCCCCAAAAGTGGGAAACGGGACTGTGTAATTTGTGAAACGTTTATGAAAAAGCAGTGAAAAAGGACACAGTGCTTCAGAAAATCACTTTTTCCCCCCCGGCCTGGTAGCGAGCTGCTACGCCTCTCCTGAGGGCGGTCTCCCAATTTCTTCCTTGCTTTTTTTCCTCGGGGGTTCGGAAATTGATTTCGTTCTCTCCAATTTTGTAGGGTCAGCTGTATCTGTGTCCAAACGCTCCCGCTCTTCTGCCGTTGTTGAACCATGAACCGCTGCAGAGAAGGACATCATGGTTTCTGCACCGGTCAAGAGATTCTGAATTCGTGCAGCGTCCAACTTTTATCTTCAGCCAGATGGCGTCAGTGTTGGCCTCGCAAAAAACAACAACAACAACGTGGATGTGGTCTAATCAGTTAAATTGGTTTTTAAAATCGAGGCCAGCTACCTCTGGGAGCTGCCACTTAGAGGCAAGTACCAAACAAAGTGTGTGCAAACAAGACCAACAATAAAATCATCACAAAAGCTAATTAACAGAGGGGGGCAAGGACTAAACAAAAAGAGTGTGCAAATAACAAAATTCAAGAGCTAATCAAGTACAGTGGACCCTTATATAACAAACAGCTTGTATAACAAAAAAATCTGTACAACATAAAAAATTCCGGAGATAGGGGAAATTTACTTAACATGATCGCCTATGGGGAGAATCCGTACAACATAAAAATGGGATCAGCCCATTTTCAATGCATTCCTATGGGAATTTGTATAAAGGAAAATTTGCTTTAACATAATTTCATTTGGAACGAATTAATTTATACAAGGTACCACTGTAATGGGGGGACCATGGATGAAGGCAGTGCTGAGACCTCAACCGTAATGCCGGAGAAATCCAGCCCCGGGGGGGGGGGCTGGACTCAAGTATCCATCAGCTCTGGCCAGCTGTGGGGATGATGGGAGCTGAAGTCTGACCACCCTGAGGACCTAATATCCTTGCTTGAATCCAGATTTCCCCCAGCTGATCAGGTTTTTCATTCATTCATTCATTCATTCATGCGTGCAGTTTGTATGCTGCCCACTACCCAAAGGTCTCTGGTCAGCTTGCAACAATTAAAATTACAAAAACAACTTGCCCAAAACAGAACCCCATAATAAACAAAACAAATAAAAATTTTAAAAAACGATAATAAAACAGCAACAGAAAATCCGGCAAGGAAAGGGCAAGCAAGGCCCAGAGAACAAGCCATAAAAACACAATTGTACACTTGGCAATCCCCGAAGCTTTCCATACAGAGCCGGGTCTTTAAGGCTCTCCTGAAGGCCACCCTTGTGTTACTTTATTTATTTTATTTATTTACAAACAAAAAAAATAGCCACCCCACTACCAAGAGGTCTCTGGGCGGCATACAAAATGTATTTAAAAAGTTTAATACATGGCTTCCTAATTTTAATACACGAGAGCAACAATGACAGTAAAACATCACTGGCTCCCATTTTTGTGTGTTGTGTGTGTGTGTGTCCTTTTGAGGAGAAAGGTTGGATGGAAATATGTATTTTTAAGAGAATAAATTAAATTAATTAGGGGGGCGGGGGGGGGTTGTGTGTGAGGCCCCTGCCCTGCTTGCCCTCCAGACCAAAGGACGGCCTTGACAGCAAAATGGTGGCTTCTCCTCCTCCTCATGGCAGAAACAATAGCAGTAGGGGGGATGATGATGATGATGATGATGATAGTATCAGAGGAGGGAATGTGTTTTTTTTTCCAGCTCTGTGTGTGTGTGTGTGTGTGTGTGTGTGTGTGTGTGTGGCTGTTGTGTGGCCTCAGCGGGTGTCAAAAAGAACTGGCCCGACCTGAGGTAATTTTTAAAAACGAAACAACTTGTTAAAGAACATGTTGTGTGTGACCCCCGTTGTCGAGGAGACGGCCACCTCAACACACACACACACACACACACACACACACACACACACACACACACACACACACACACACACACACACACACACACACACACACAGGAACTTCCCTGAAGCCCTTCCCTCAGGGCAAAAATGGCGGGAAACCATCCATATCTGCCACTAAAGGATAGAGAGATACATATTCCCGCCATTTTTGCCAAACCCCTCTCAGTGGCAAATATGGTGTGTGTGTGTGTGTGTGTGTGTGTGTGTGTTTTATGTGCATATAAATTTGTGAGAGACTGTGTGTGTGTGTGTGTGTGTGTGTATTCTGTGTGAGGCTGTATGTGTGTATGCACACATGCAATGGACCCTCCTATAAGTGTGTGTGTGTGTGTGTGTGTGTGTGTGTGTGGTTTTTATGTGCATATAAATTTGTGAGAGACCGTGTGTGTGTGTGTGTGTGTGTGTGTGTGTGTGTATTCTGTGTGAGGCTGTATGTGTGTATGCACACATGCAATGGACCCTCCTATAAGTGTGTGTGTGTGTGTGTGTGTGTGTGTGTGTGTGTGTGTGTGTGTGTGTGTGTGTGTGTGTGTGTGTGTGTGTGTGTGTGTGGTTTTTATGTGCATATAAATTTGTGAGAGACCGTGTGTGTGTGTGTGTGTGTGTGTGTGTGTGTGTGTGTGTGTGTGTTGTGGTTTTTATGTGCATATAAATTTGTGAGAGACCGTGTGTGTGTGTGTGTGTGTGTGTGTGTGTATTCTGTGTGAGGCTGTATGTGTGTATGCACACATACAATGGACCCTCCTATAAGTGTGTGTGTGTGTGTGTGCCGTGTATATGGTTTATTTGTGTGCATATAGATGTGTGAGAGTGAGACTGTGTATTTGTTTTGTGTGTATATATATATTGTGGTGCCTTGTATAAAGGAATTAGTTCGTTCCAAATGAAATTATGTTAAGCAAATTTTCGGTTATACAGATGTCCCATAGGAATGCATTGAAAACAGAGTGATCCCATGTTTTATGTTGTATGGATTGGCCCCACAGGTGATTCTGTTAAGCAAATTTCCCCTGTCTCCGGAATTTTTATGTTGTACAGATTTTATGTTATACAAGCTGTTTGTTATACGAGGGTCCACTGTATGTGTGTATGTCTATACGCATACATACATAGACACAGGTAGATAGATAGGTAGATAGATAGACGTGCATGCATGCACACACACACACACACACACACACACACACACTGGGGAGATGAAGGAGCGATTCAATTCCATTAATGCCCTTTTGGCGTTTCCGGGAACCGGCTAATGGACCCCTTGGCAAGAGGGAGGCCCCTGAGAAACATTTTAAAAATTGAGCATCTCAGCGGCAAACAGGGAATGAATATGGCATCGTTGGGCGCAGGCAGGAAAACAAGGGTGGGGAAAAAAATTGAGTTTCTTCACACAATTCTTCACACATGAACTTCTTTGAATGTCTCAAAGACATGTTTTTATTTCCTTTTCTCAGAAATAAAACAGAGAGTTCGGGCTCTCCGGATGGCCGCCTGGGCACTGCTGCTGCTGTTATGCGCGGCCACCTTGTGATCACGGGGACCCATGATCCAGCCATCTCCAAAATGCCTTGCAAACCCAAAAGCCGTGGCTTCTGTATGGAGTCAGTCCGTCTCACGTTGGGGATCTTCCTCTTTTCCTGCCGCCTGTCGCTCTTCCTAGCGCGACGGTCCTCCCCAGCGGCTCCTGCCTTCTCCGGCGGCCCCACGAAGTCCGGCCGCTTCCGTTTGACCTGTTGTCCTCCAAGAAGAGAGAGAGGGTTCGGGCTTGGTTTTATTGGGGACCCACTTATTATTTGCATTTCTGGCTTCCTCTTGGATCTCCCCAGAGGGGTGGAAGGAAGCCGTCCTTTCTGTTTCGCCATCATCGGTCGGACAAAGGGCGTTTCTTTTGCATCTGGGACTGTTCCCCCCTGGCTGTGGGTTTTGCGAGGCAACTTGTGATGAACACAAGGGGCGAAACCACAGGGTGGAGGAAGCCCAGAGGAGATTAACAAAAAAAAAAAAAAACACAAGACAACGGTCTTAGCAACACAGAAACGAAAGCTTCCTTTTCTTAACCGAGCAGAGGTTAAACTGACATTAGTTTTGCCGCTTCCTGGCATCTCCCAGCTTTGGGACGACGCCGGGATCCTTTATTGGGCCTCTAATACAAATTTAATTCTCTCCGTGGGAACTTCCTCTGTTGTTTTCACCCCCCCCTTGCTCCCAGAACGGTAATATTGACACTCCTTTCCCATTTCAGGTTCTGTCGATCTCGGTTTGCACCGGAGCCAGGTTCGGGCAAGGGTTGGCACGGGGCGAAAAGTCCAGGTTTGCAGAGTTGGCGTTGATGGGTTTCGGAAGAATCGCCGATGGGAGAATTCGAGCTTTTAAAGACCTCCGGCCTTGAGCTATCTTGCAAGCCAGCGGTTGGGTGTTTTCTTTGCTCCTTGGGTTAATGCAGGCTGAAACTCCGTGGTAAAGTACAGTCAAGTAAGTATATTGCTAATTCTGGCCACGCTCAGACCGGGTGTGTGTTGGGGGGGGGTTGCTTCTCAGGCTTTTAATTGTCTATTTCCCCCCTTTATTTCTCTGCTTTCTTGGACTCAACAGCCAGGGCTTCGTTTAGGACAGACAGCGGCACCCAGGTTGATGGCTGTCATTTGAAATGCCAAGCCCTGAGCTAAAAAAAAAAAAAAAGAGTTGGATTTAAGAGGAAGGGCACTCCAGAGCATGTGCAGAATGTCGCTGTGGCGTAGCCTTCATAACTGCAATGAAGACGTTGGCTTTCTCAGTTCAGATGGTGTCATTTTCAAGGGGGAAATGGCTACCAACTTTGGGTGACTGGGCGTTTGGATCACTGAACTATAAGGATGGGTAGCTGAATGAAGTTCTACCTTTCCAACTCTTATACAGTATTTCCTTTTCTTCCTTGTGGCTGTTTTCCATACTGGAAGCCTATAGGCCAGGGGTGGTGAACCTTCCGCACTCCAGATGTTTGGGACTACAACTCCCAGAATTCCAAGCCTGTATTGCCAATGACAAAGGGTTGTGGGAGTTGTGGTCCAAAACATCTGGAGGGTCGAAGGTTCGCCATCACTGCTATAGGCATTGGTGGCCAAACTGTGCCCCCCCCCCGAAGTTGTTAGAATACAACTCCCATTATTCTTCACCAATGAGGATGTGTGCCCGGGGCCTGATGAGAGTTGTAGTCGAACAATATTGATCGGCATGCAAATGGCACAAAAAATGAGAAGGGATTTGCCTGCTTGTTGTCTGCTGAGGGGTTGTGCCCCAGAGGAAAATAAATCAGCAATACATATACATACAGGACAGTTTTGGGGCGGGGCGTTTGTGTGCATATTGCCTTTTTTTTTTTGCATTAGAACAGAGCTTTGTAAAGGGTTTAATGCACAATCACGCTGATTAAAAATTAAAAGTATTTGCTATTTCCCTTCTTTTCTGCACCGGCAGCTGCAATGATCACTTCAGTCCTAAATCTTGAAAAATGTTTCTCTATTCCTTTTCTGCTAGTCACATTAGATCATGTGGCGGTTCTTCTTTTTTTTTTAATGGGCAGATACCAGCTTCTGCCACTGTTTTCATCGACTTCCAGCTTCCAGCTCCAGTCTCTTGATGCGCATGGCCACTCCCAGCTGCCTCTGAGAGCTTTCCACTCCTAACAGATCTGTCTGCAAGAAGCAAAACGCCAGATCACAGAGATCAAGAAGCCCGGCACCGTTTTGTCTGGTAGGTCCACCGATGCAGCTTCCATAAATGTGTGTTTCTTCTGGATGTGGGGTTTCTTTTGCCTGGGAGGGGAGCCGATAGATAGATAGATAGATAGATAGATAGATAGATAGGGAAGGAGGGAAGGAATAAGATAGATAGATAGATAGATAGATAGATAGATAGATAGATAGATAGATAGATAGATAGATAGATAGATAGATAGATAGGGAAGGAGGGAAGGAATAAGATAGATAGATAGATAGATAGATAGATAGATAGATAGATAGATAGATAGATAGGGAAGGAAAGAAGGAAGAGATAGATAGATAGATAGATAGATAGATAGATAGATAGATAGATAGATAGATATTTGAACAATTATTTTTGTTTCTTCTTTATTGGAAGAATATTTGTGCCTCTCTCTTCTTGAGTGTAAACTGCTTTCCAAGCGGAGGCTGGTTCCAGGAATCACTTAACACACCCTTGGTACAGCAGCAACACTGGCTCCTGATCAATTTCTGGGCACAATTCAAAGGGCTGGTTTTAAACCTACCACGCCCCAAGCGGACTGGGTCCAAATGTCTCTCAAAGACCGTATCTCCCCGTACGAGCCCTGCTTGAGTGCCAAGGTCATTGGGAGAGGCCGTCGTCTCGGCCCTGCTGCCTTCAGGGGTGCATCTGATGAGAACGCAATCAAAGGTGTTCTCTCTTGTTGCTCCTAGACTTTGGAACTCCCTCCCACTGGAGGCCAGGACTGCCCCATCTCTGCTGTCTTTCCGGAAGCAGAGCAGTTTGAGTGTTGCAGTTTGAGTGTTGGCAAGGAAGGCTTTAACGGAGGAGGACTTGGGAGAAACGAGTTCGAATCCTGCCCGAGCCAGGAAATTCAGTAGGTGACCCTTGGGCCGAAGACACGCTCTCTTACCCCTGTCCCGCCTCACAGGGTTGATGCCTATGAAAAACGGAACAGGGGAGGAACACCAGGGCCAATAAATCCAAAGGAAAGTCATTTATTTTGTGATATTTCCCATCATCCACAGGTTCGCCGGCCCTTTTCTTCCCAGCATCTCGGAGTGGAGAATGCAGAGGAGCCCGCTGGTGCTTGAGACGTATGAGGGCACCGACTCTGACCTGGAGGCCGCCCAAAAGTCCGGCGATGGGGCGGACAGCGAGGCCCCACCACCGCTGGAGACCCCATTCCAGAAGGAGAGGCCGCCTTCCCCGACGATCAAGTTCAACCTGAATTACCGATCAGGACTTGTCGAGTAAGGAAGAGGCTGTGGGGAGTGAAGGGAGCCAAAATCCCCCCCCCCCAAGATTTCTGAGATGGATGGCTGTGCCAGACCCCCTGGATGGAGCCCCATTTATTGTGTGCTTCTTCCGCAGCCCCCACAACCCAAACCGCTTCGACCGGGACCATCTTTTCAGGGCCGTCATGAGAGGAAACCCGGAGGAGCTGGAAGGCTTGAAGGATTATTTGCTGAAAACGTCCAAGTTCCTCACCAACTCCGAATACACAGGTAGATGCTCCCGGAGGACCTGTGGTTGGGCTGGATCCAGACAGCTTGCGGAGGCCATAGGCATGACAGAAGTCTTGCTCCAATGGTGGAGGGTCCTACTAGCCAGAAGCCCCATTCAGAACGGAGATGCCACAACGGGGAGGGAGGGAGACCAAACCGAACCCTATGGTGCAGTGTCGGTGTGGTTTTTCACCTCGGTTGAGTGGAGCCTCAGGCAGCAAAACATCTAGGGATGGCCATGCCACAACAGATACCCTGGGGGGGGGGAGGCCTGACCTGGCTGCGCCCGTATCTATCTTTTCCAGATGGGAAAACGGGCAAGACCTGTTTAATGAAGGCCCTGCTGAACTTAAAAGACGGAACCAACCCCACCCTCCCCGTTTTGCTTGACATCGACAAGGCCACCCAGAACCCAAGGCCCCTCGTCAACGCGGCGTGCAAAGACAGCTACTACAAAGGTCAGGACCTCGGCTTCGTTTCGGAAGAGGGAAACGCCTCTCGTCTCACTCTCGGGGGAGCCAAAATCAGAACGAAATCTTCCCAAGCTCACGGTGCCCCCTTTAGATCTGTTTCACCTGTCCTCAAGCCAATCTTTCTGTCTTGTTCTTTTTTAAAAAAAAAACTACATACAGTGGCCCCTTGTATAAAGGAATTAATTCGTTCCAAATGAAATTCTGTTAAGCAAATTTTCCTTTATACACATTTCCCATAGGGATGCATTGAAAATGGAGTGATCCCATTTTTATGTTGTACGGATTCTCCCCATAGGCGATTCTGTTAAGCAAATTCCCCTATCTCCGGAATATTTTATGTTGTACAAATTGTATGTTCTACAAACTGTTTGTTATACAAGGGTATGTGGATATTGAAAACCGCGGATGAGAGAGAATGCCAACCTCACCGCAAAAAAAAAAAAAACGTGCTGTTGCGTGACCGTAGCTTGCTTTACGGCTGCTGTTTGTGACCGTGGCTTGCTTTGCGGCGGCTGGATTGTTTATTTCATGTTTTTTTTTCCTTTGCCGACCGTGGATAACTGAATCAGTGGTTAATGAATCAGTGGATACTGTACCTCTGCTGCTTATGCTGGTGTTGTTTCCTCCAGGCCATACAGCCCTCCACATTGCCATCGAGAAGAGGAACCTGGATTTAGTCAAGCTGCTGGTAGAGAACGGGGCGGATGTCCACGCCAAGGCCTGTGGCACCTTTTTCCAGCAAAAGAAGAAAGGGGTGTGCTTCTATTTTGGTAGGCTCAGTTCGCAAGAACTCCCGGCTTTGAAGTATCCTTCTCCCTCCCTCCTTCCATCTATCCATCCATCCAAGCGTCCCTAACTCTCTCTCTCTCTCTCTTTTTTCCCCTTTTCTTTCTCTCTCCTCCAGGCGAGCTCCCCCTCTCTTTAGCGGCTTGTACCAACCAGCCCGAAGTGATGGATTATCTCCTGCAAAACCCTCACCGGAAGGCCAGCCTGACGGAGCAGGATTCTCTGGGCAACACCGCCCTGCACGCTTTGGTGGCTGTGGCGGACGACTCCGAGGAAAACACCGATCTGGTCCTCAGGATGTACCACAAGATCCTGGTGGAAGGAGCCAGGAGCGACCCGACGTGGAGACTGGAGGAAATTGTCAACAAGGCAGGCCTCACCCCTCTGAAACTGGCCGTCAAGACTGGCAAAGTTCAGGTACGTCAGAAGACATCTGTTCTCTTGACCCACTGTGTCTGGGCCGCGACCTGTTGACTGTTAGGCCGATCATGTGGGTCACAGATCGCGGCTGAAGCACTGGGGAAAGTGATAATCTCATTCGTTAACCATCTTCCCGCCATCAGATCTGCAAAGGACTTCAGCGTTGACATTCTGCTTTTTACAGTCAGATGTCTTTCGCTCCTTGACGGAGCACTGCTTCTGGATACGAGATCAGCGTCTTGTCTCATTTGGCCCTTTGGGATACTCCCATCTGGCTGAGACCTACTAAGTGACTTCGGATCTATGTAAAACCAGGAGCTCCTTGCATTCATACCTCGGCCTTTATCTTGTACAAGCCTCCCTACCTGATGTTCCAAAGAGACCCACTTTTTTTCTGACCTCTCCTAGATCTTCAAGCATATGCTTCGCAGGGAGATCAAAGACCCCAAATTCCGTCATCTTTCACGCAAGTTCACCGAATGGACATATGGGCCGATCCACATTTCTCTCTACGATTTGTCCTCCATCGACAGCTACGAAGAAAACTCGGTCCTCGAAATCCTTGCCTATAGCAATGACACCCCTGTGAGTTTTCGGCTTTCAAAGCTGCTTTTGTAAAGTAATTAGTTCCAGCTCCAAAAAGCCTTTTGCAGTATTTATTTATTTATTTATTTATTTATTAGATTTTTATACTACCCATCTAGTCAAAGAGCTACTCTGGAATGTTTACAACATTATTAAAAAAGACAGAAATTATAAACAATAACAAATAAAGTGCAAATTAACCAGCTTTAAATTAAATATGCAGCCACAATAATACAATACCTAGAGTTGTTTTCAGTATTATACTGTAAAAATAAATCAAAACCCAATTATACATAACAAGAGGCAGGGGAAAGATTTCTGGGTGGTAGAAGGATAAAGAGGAAGGTTTCTGGACAGCTGTCCATTAAAGAGCCAAGTTTTTAACTGACTTTTGAAGAGTTTTAAGTGTTAAATATTTAAATAAAATATTACAAGTATGGTTACAAGTTGTTGTTTTTAAAACAACCCTCCATGCTCACTCTTTTTCCAAAAAGGGGCTAAAATAGTCCATCTGGGGCAACTTTTTTCTCCTTCCTCATTTAAGCTACATGCCTGTAACTGGAAAAGCGACTAGAACAGTTACAATTAACAGTGCAAAAAATGATGAATCAACCCCCCTGTTATGTTTCGAACGTGGCGTGAGGCAGGGTCAGATCAGACGTTCAAAACAATCCTGTGTTTATTTAGCAACAGCCAGTCACAAAACAACCCTTGTAGAAAGCCAAAATGGGGAAGCGAAATTGGTGTGCGTGACAAATAGCTTTCTGATCGCCACGAGGTGGAGCGTCACTTCAAAAAGTGTGCTAAATGTTATTTGTCACCATGAGGGTGATAGCTTTGGGTTTCCAGCAGGAAGACTGAATCAGAAGCCACAAAGGTCTAGTGTTTTTCTTTTCTTTTCTTAAAGCCAGTTTTAGTTGTGCTAAACCTGTTGCTGTGACAACAGTTCCCGAGGGACAGTCGGGCGCTCAACAAGTATAAAAAGAAAAAGAAATAAACCCTCGTTCATGATTTATTTGCTTATTTTAAAGTGTTTATACCCTCCCTTTCTTCTCAAGAGTATCCAAGGCATTTTGCAACACAAATAATAATAATAATATTCAGCTTGTTTATATCAGTGTGTGTCTCTCTCTTTGTGTGTGTGTGTGTGTGTGTGTGTGTGTGTGTGTGTGTGTGTGTGTGTGTGTGTAGAAACACAGAAACATCCGGGAAAGCTCAGGATGTACAATTTTGAATCTCTGTGCTTTTCTCTTTTTCCCCTCTTTCCCTCCTTCCCTCCCTCCTTTTCTTTCTTTCTTTCTTTCTTTCTTTCTTTCTTTCTTTCTTTCTTTCTTTCGTTCTTTCTTCCTTCCTTCCTTCCTTCCTTCCTTCCTTCCACCCACAACCTTTAGAATCGGTACAAAATGGTGGTTTTAGAGCCGGTGAACAAGCTTCTTCAACACAAATGGGACTCTTTCGCTGCCAGGAGGTTTTATCTCAGTTTTTTCTCCTATGTGGCGTTCATGGTCATCTTCTCGGCCACTGCTTACCACCGGCCCCTGGATGGAAAGGTACCAGCAGCTGCTTTAGTACTCTGTGTGTGTGTGTGTGTGTGTGTGTTTGTGTGTTGTTGTACTGGACTACAAGTTCTGTCGCCCTCAGCTAGCCAGGGTGCCGCAGCTGTTGCCATCCACAGGGTCTTCTGTTAATATACTGTATATACATAGAGCGCCTACCTTAGAAAGTACAGATAGAACGGCAGCCTCGACCAGGTGGCCAAATATAAAAGCATGGATGGAAAACTGAAGAGGGAAGAAAGGGCAGCTAAATCAAGCCTCTCCTGTCCTTTCAAAGGGCCTCCGACCTGTTTGTTTGTTTGTTTATACATTTATATACCACCAGTCTTCCAAAAGGAACTCTGGGCAGTTAGCAATGCCTGATGAATTGGGGCGTCTCGCCCTCCCTTTATGGTGGCGGTGACCCTAGTCCGGAAGGCGAGGGATGCCCTTCTTTTCACCGTTTGTCCCTGCCACGTCAGCCTTGGGAGAGGATATGGGTGAGGTTGTGGTGTGTGTGTGTGTGTGTGTCTTGAGCAGTTTAATGATCCTAACCTGCTTTCTGTTTTCCCAGCCTCCTTTCCCGGTGACAACATCTCCTGGCGACGTGTGGAGAGCCGTGGGCCAGGTTGTCGTCTTATTGGGAGGCCTTTATCTCTTTTTGGCCCAGGTACCAAGTTCTTCCTGTTGTTTCCATCCAGCGTGCATCGAAGAACTTGTCACTACCTCCCTCCCCGTCTCCCTCTGAATTCTTTCCTTATTGCCTACTGTTGGCGCTCCAGCCCCTTGTTCCAACGGCGTGTTCCCTGCTCCTTCCGTTTCAGAGTCTCTACCTGTGGAGAAGGCGCCATTCATGGAAGAGTTTGCTGGTAGACGGCTGCATTGAAATTTTTCTGTACGTTGTGGGTTTTCAGGGAATGGACAGTGTGGGTTTGAGAGAGGCTCTCCTTTTATGGTGGTTCAAAGGCAAAAAAAACCCCACCCACACGTTCTGTGAAATGGATTTTTTTCTTCCTGACATTTCGCCAGACTCTGCGGCTGGCCTCTTCAGAGAGCAAGGAGCTTAGGGAACCAGGAGTTCTCTCTGTGCTATTTCTATACCCCAGAGCACAGGGAGACCTCCCAGTTCCCTGAGCTCTTTGCCCTCTGAAGAGGCCAGCCGCAGAATCTGGCGAAACGTCAGGAAGAAAAACGTCCAGAACACGGCCAAAGAGCCTGAAAAACTCACGACAGCTATCAGATCCCGGCCGTGAAAAGCCTTCGAGAATACATTGGAGACTGTGTGTTGTTAGAACAAAAAAAAAAACATCTGAAAGCCCCCACCGTTCCCCTCTCCTGTTCTCTCAGGTTTGTCCAGTCCGTTGCCTTGCTGCTTTCAGCCGTGACCTACCTTGCAGGGGTGGAAGAATACGTGCTTTTCCTTGTTTTCTCCTTGGTGCTGGGTTGGGTCAACATGTTATACTACACGCGGGGCTTCCAGCAAATGGGAATCTATATTGTCATGATTCAGAAGGTGAGTCTTAAGACCGAGGCGGGGGGGGTGTCCCTTGAGCCCCCAAAACTGTGTACCAAAATTTTCCTCTCCTCTGTCATCTCAGGGGAGGCTCTTTTTTTTTTTTTTTGTCGTCAAGGAATAGACCGAGAAAGGGCTGCCATATGTTCCCTGGTGAGTTTAGGTGATCCTAGATCACAAGGAAATCTTCGTACTCAGTCACCACTTTTTTTTTTTTTAAAAAAGTATGGTATTTTATGTCCCCACTGGATTAATTGGATCCGATTTAGGCTGAGAATCAGGGCAAATCAGACTTCCCCTATCGCAGTGGTGGCAAACCTTTGGCACTCCAGAGGTTCTGGACCACAACTCCCATTGTCCTTTGTCGTTGACAGTACAGGTGTGGAATTCTGGGAGTTGTCGTCCAAAACATCTGGAGTGCCAAAGGTTTGCCACCACTGCCCTATAGCAACTAGGGTTGGTGTCATTAACAGAGAAGGTGAGAGAAAGCCAGCTTGGCTTGGCACCCTCCACCGTCGCCCACACTGTGTCCCACCAGGGAGTTGATGGCCGGGGGGCCACCTGGGCAACCAAAATAGAGGTGGCAACTGCCAAGAAGGACATGCAAATGGCCAGTCTGAGCCCCGAAGACACGGTCGATGGAGCAACATGGCATTACAGGATCCAAAGAACGGATCCTGTACCTGGGGAGGGGGGCGCTGGGAAAAGAATTCTTTCTTTCTTTCTTTCTTTCTTTCTTTCTTTCTTTCTTTCTTTCTTTCTTTCTTTCTTTCTTTCTTTCTTTCTTCCTTTCTTTCTTTCTATACTGCCCGTCTTCTAAACAGAACTCTGGGTGGTTTACACTAATACAATAAGGATAAAAATGAGGAGGGGGGGACCCAAAACAACAATGCCAATCACGGTAAAATACTCAAAAAAACAATAATAAAAACCATAAATAACAACAGCAGCGGCAAGCAGTCTTATTTTACTGGTCCCAAAAAGAGAGGGGGGAAGGAAAAAGGGGAAAAAAACTATTTAAAAAAAACTTGTTAAAAAAAAAAACTAGAATCATGGCCGAGAATTGCGACCTTAGCAGGCGTTTGAGCTGAGAGGAGAAAGAAAGCTACTCTGACGGATGGATGTCTTTTAATATTCTGTCTCTGGCGTTCCCCTGCAGACGATCCTGAGGGACCTTCTCCATTTCCTCATGGTCTACGTCGTTTTCCTCTTTGGCTTTGCCACCGGTGAGTTTTTCCAGCGGGAGAAGGGCCAAGGTCTCTTTCTCCTCCTCCTCTTCCTCCTTGACGGGACGCTTTCATTCGAAAGTTGCCCTCGTCGTTTCAGTGCCGAGAAAAGCCGTCCTCGCTGAGGCCGTTCTGTTTCCGTTCCAGCCCTCATCATCCTCACGGCGGTCGCCCCTCCGGCGGCCCGGAACGGCTCGGCCCCCCTCGACGGGGAGGGCCAAGGCCCGGCGGTCATGTACGCCGGGCTCCTCAAGACCTCCCTGGAGCTCTTCAAGTTCACCATCGGGATGGGCGACCTGGAGTTCCATGAGCACGTCAGGTTCAAGTATTTCGTGATGCTGCTCCTTCTCCTCTTTGTCGTCCTGACCTACATCCTCCTCCTCAACATGCTGATCGCCTTGATGAGCGAGACGGTCACCCACGTCTCCGGGTACAGCCGGAGCGTCTGGAAGCTCCAGGTCAAGAAGCGTCTTCGGTGGGGCCTCCCCCCCTTCTTCCTTTTTTTTTTTTGACCCAGCGCGTTGTGAGTCTGGGGAACTCCCTGCCACAGGAGGTGGGGACGGCATCTGGCCTGGATGCCTTCCAAAGGGGATGGGACAGATTCTTGGAGGAAAAGTCCATCCCAGGTGACAAACCATGATGGAGATGTGTCGTCTCCAGGCTTAAAACCAGGGGACTTTAAGGGCCAGATGCAGGAGAGTGCTATCAGGGGACAGATACCTAGTCTCGTGTGCTCCCAGAGGCATCTGGTGGGGCCACTGTGTGAGATACCAGAAGCTGGACTAGATGGGCCTTTGGCCTGATCCAGCATGGCTCTTCTTCTGTTCTCCTTTAGTGACACCATTGGGGAGGGGGAATACCTCGTGGGTGATGTCTCCAGAACTCCCCTGTCCTGTCCCGCCTCATCCGGGTGTCGTAGGGAATGGCCCTTCCGCTCCGGCGGCGAAACAGGCCTTGCGCGAGAGACAGGCTGATGCCTCTCCTGCAGAACCCAGAGGCTTGGTTTTCGATTCGCAGAGAGCCATCGCGATTCTGGAAATCGAGAAGAACTGGCTGTGGTGCTGGTGGAAGCCACCGAGGGCCGGGTGCTTCCTTTCCGTCGGTTCCGAAGCCAAGAAAGATGAGAGGTGGTTTTTCCGGTGAGTAAGGGGCTCCGGGCCAAGGCTGCAGCATCAAGGGGCTACTCAAGGCCCACCTGTTTCTGGACCAAGCGGTTCTTAGGGACCTGTGTGATCGCGCGTAGTAAAGAGATCTCTGCCCCCTATGACCTTACAGTTCAGAAATGGAAGACGCAAGAGAGATAGGAGAAGCTTGGAGCTTCCAACAGGAAGGAGTGTTCTGTAGTCCACAACTTCTGGAGGGCCAAGATTTCCCCACTCTTTAACATGATCTCTGTGTGTGTTGTGTCATTACTGTCGGGACAGCCGGCTCTTCGTGAACCCCACGTCCATGGAGTTTTTCTTGGCAGGAATACTGGAGTGGTTTTGCCAGTTCCTACTCCAGGCGCCTACAGCGCCTGGTATTCCCTGGTGGTCTCCCATCCAAGTACTAGCCAGGGGCGACCTTGCTTAGCTTCCGAAATCAGGCGAGACCGGATGTGCTTAGGGGCATCGAGGCTGCTTTAACGTGATCTAGGCAAGATATATGGTGTGTGTACTGCCAGCGCACCATGGAGGAGCAACATCCAGACAGTTCATTTCAACTTCTCCGGGTGTTTTCCCAGGGTGGAGGAGGTAAACTGGGCAGACTGGAAAAAAGAACTGGGAGTCCTGAAGGAGGATCCGGCAGACGCCAACAGCTCCGAGCTGGAAGCGGAAGGTGATTTTAATTTTAATTTTAATTATTTATTTATTATTTTTGCAAACGGCTGCTGACACTCTCGTCTTCAAAGCCTTGGAGGTCATTGGGGGACACTCAAGTGCCTTGGTAATCCATTAAAAAAAAAAAAAACCGACAAGAACGAGGGATGCAGGGGCCTTGCTTTTTCTTGCCTGTTATTCCATTCCTCTTTTGTCTCTCCGCTCTCAGGGCCGAGTCTACGGAGCCGGCTCTTGTCCATCGCACGGGCGCGAGCGGCTACCCCGGATGAGGAGGAGGTGCCCTTGCACGCCATGGGCCACTGAGTGAGACACGACCACCACCACGAGGAAGTGAGGAGAGATATGGTATCAGAGGCTTCCTTGCCCTCAAGTCTTGAGTTCCTTAAGTTATGAAATCTGTGCTCCCTGGGAACGAGGGTCTATTGGCAACCGTAAGCATGGCAAGGGGCTCATCCAGACTCAGCATTTGTTTCCCCGACACATACGCACCTGCAAGATATGGCCATTTTCTCCCACCATCCCGACAATATGTGAGGCTGAAATTAGGCCTCGTAGTGATCGGGGGGGAATCATGGTTTCCGGAGTGTTTTCAAAACAACCTAGCCCTGAATCAAAAGGGGTTTACATTTCGCTTTTCAGCAAACATGCTTAAAAACAAAACCATCAGCTCGCTAAGGGCAGTCGAGATTTTTATGGCACTGAAAAATAAATAAATGTTAAGCCTGTTCTTGGATAAGATGCCGATGTCTTACCAAGAAGAAAGGGGCGTGTTTTAGAAATAAGCGTGGACAGAAAGATCTAGGACTTATTCGGCCCAGAGTAGAAGAACGAGGGAGAGGAGGAGACAGGTATTGCGTCTGGATAAGACCCACGGTCGCTTTTTAAAGTCCCTATAGAGTTGGGTTCCAGTGGGTTGGCTTTTGCAGTATAGACCAAGAATTTACATACAGTATTCCACTGTGGAAGGGGGGAAATCCCTCGTGTTTTCCTTTTCCTCGCATTCATTTTCTGAAGTTCTTCCTGCTCGGCTTACGAAGAAAGAAGTGAACGTTGGTAAATCAATCGGAAATGTACAGAATATAAATTATGCTGTTTGGGTTACCCAAGTGCGGTTGAAGGGGCTGATTACTGTCCTAATTTTAAGTGGGCAAGGAACAGCCCACGTCCTGCCATGTCAGCATCCCGGGCGCAGAGTACGATCCCCCTTCCACCTCGCCCCCGGGGACGCCACACAGCATCTTCTCACCCTGGTCTACCTCCGATGGGGTGTTAACGGGGATAAAATGGGGAAGAGGCACAGGCTCCATTCATGCGCTGAGCTCAGCGGGACGAAAGGATGGCTATCAATAAAAGTTCGTCGGCGAATACGCCCTTAGGATCCGGCTCTCTCTTTGGTGTTCTTTCCCATCGGGGCTGAGAAGCGTTGGTAAAAGCAAAGCAAATGCAGAGGATGCAATGACAGTGATGCAGGGCCCCGCATTGCCCTGTGGGGCAAGGTGCGGGGTGCTTTACCTTTGAACAAAAAGGCATGGCCGGGGGACTCCCCCCACCCCCGAAAAAATATATATATCACGCAATGAATCCCTTGCGGAAGTGAGTCCGAACACAACCGGAGCTCTCCAGCGTCCTGAACTCGATCCCTTCCACTCGGTATCTCCAGCCAAGCATCCCAAACTCCAGCTCAAAAGCAGTGAAAGGTGTGCCAACCCATGAACCCCTGGGACACCACCACAGCTCACAAGACCCTGCATAAGAACCTAAGAAGAGCCATCCTGCTGGATCAGGCCAAAGGCCCATCTAGTCCAGCTTCCTGGATCTCACACAGTGGCCCCACCAGATGCCTCTGGGAGTGCACGAGACTAGATCTCTGTCTCCTGAGACCACTCCCCTGCCTCTGGCCCTTAAAGTACCCCGGTTTTAAGCCTGGAGATGACACATGTCCATCATGGTTTGTAACCTGTGATGGACTTTTCCTCCAGGAATCTGTCCCATCCCCTTTTGAAGGCATCCAGGCCAGATGCCATCCCCACCTCCTGTGGCAGGCAGTTCCACAGACTCACAACACGCTGGGTGAAAAAATATTTTCTTTTGTCTGTTTTCACTCTCCCAGCCCTCAATTTGAGTGTATGTCCCCTAGCTCTGGTATTTTGTGAGAGGGAGAAGAGCATCCCTCTATCCGCTTGACTCATGCCCGGCATAAATTTGTACGTCTCAGTCATATCCCCCCTCAGGCGCCTTTTTTTCCAGACTAAAGAGGCCCAAAATGTTTTAGCCTTTCCTCAGGGCGGGCGGCGGTGGCTTTTAATCCGTGCTGCCCCCCAACCTCAGCCGCCTGAGGCAACGGCCTGCCTCGCCCTGGGCCCCCCGCAAAGGAGGAGGCCTGAGATGAGGTCCACCTTCGGCAAGAGGCGAGGTCCACCTCCCAAGGGGGATGTTTGCCAAAGGGGGCTGAAAGATCAACGTGCTGGTGACTCAGGCGGCCCAGCCTTTGGAGGGGGCCGCCGGTGGGCTGGTTTCCAACGCCAGCTTTTGACTCAGAGGCTCCCACTTTCAGCCACCTCTCCTGACCACATCTTGAAACCCGAGCGGCGGCGGTGCTGGTGGGGAACTCACAGACGCCTCTTCTCGGGTGGTTGCATCTGTCTCTCTTCCAGCAGCGACCCGACACGAGAGTCTCTTTGCGCTACTCGCCCTCTGAAGGGGAAAAAAATCGGGGTTCCCCCCTTCTCCTCCTCCACAATTTTTCTTTTCCCATTTGCAAACTTCCATCAGGATGCTTCCCCTCCACTTCTTCGTCCTGCTTTTGGGTAAGCAAAGTCTCCTTTTCGCCTTTCTTCCGCGCTCGTCTTCCGGCGGAAAGATCGCGTTTTCAAAGCCTTGGCCTTGGTGGGGACGCTTGCTTTCCTTCTCCTGCCGGGGTCCCCTTTCCTCTGCTGAGCGTGCCGCCTCTGCCACCGACGACTCTCTTGTTAGGGACCAGAAGTCTTTTTCTCACTTCCTAGAGAACTAAAACATGAGTTCTTTCCCACACCACCATCCCTCGTCTCATTTCCAGGATTTTTGTAAAAACTCTGAAAACTTTTTACAGGTGTCCCTGGCCAGTCCAAAGCAAAGAACAGTGCCCAGGCCGTGGAGGAACAAAAGGGGGATATAAAACCCTAAGGAAACATGATTTATTTATTTATTTATTTATCTTTATTTTAGAGTATTTTTACCCTGCGTTTCTTCTTGGAAAAGGACCCAAGGCGGCTTACAGTAATGAGGGAGAATATACAGCCCAGTACAATTCAGACATGTTCAGGTATTGAGAACAGGGAATTGAGGGACATCTTACAGCATTAATATATAGGTATAAGAAAATGTACACAGTTAAAAAGAGAGCAAAGTTCCATGTAAAAGTTATGAGTGATGGAGACTAACACTGAAAGCATCGTGCCAATGTGTTTCATCACATTTTGGGTTGAGGAGGCATTAGCTTTGCAAATATAGAGTGCGATGGAAAAGACCGAGCGAATGGTCCTTGAACCTTGAACTGCTGGGTCAGTCCTTCTCTTTTCTTTTTAATTCTGATTGCATCTTTATTCGTAATAAACGGGTCCTGTCATTCGCCCAGCGCTAGGAAAAGCTGCCGACAGACTAAGCTTGCTCCAAACGTCTCGTTCAGAGAAGACGCAGATAGCCAGAGGGAGAAAAAGAGGGGCGGAAGGTGATTAAAAATTAAGGTTCAAAGTTAATCCGGAGTCTAAGACAAGGAAGATCCCGAAAGGTTCCACGTGAGGGCCGCCGAATTTCTTGACTGGAGGCCACGAAACTTTATAGAAAGTTTCGTGGCAATTTAAAAGAGGCAACAAGGACAAGATGAGAAAGGAAGACCCCGAAAGGGATGTATCTGAGGGGAAAGCAGAAGGCGAGGTCTTCTCGATACAGAGCCCCACGCCCATCGGGGAGACTTATCAACCAGGGACATTCTCCAAAACTGAAAGTTTTCCTCTCCAATCAATGAAGGTTTGGGTTGGTTTCTGACGTTCTCTGGGGCTCCGGGGTGTCTTTCCCTCTACTTTCCACCCCAGTGCTTTTTTTTTTTGGGGGAGGTCTTCTCCCGAGAGCCCAGACGGGACCCACAGGTAGATCTCAGGGGCTTCCCATGTTGAAGACAGCTGTCCAAGGGGGTGGGGGGTGGGGGGAACATAAGAGATCAGCAGCAGTCAATGCACCTTTTTCCATGTCGCCTCCTGCAAACAGATCTCTGGCAATTCTTGGAAGCGATTTCGGACACGGGATACGGTTTTGCCCCGTTGTCTACAAGAGAGCAATCTGGAAGGTTTTCGGCATGGGGACCTACAGAGTTGTGTTTTGCTCGCCCACCCACCCACCCACCCCCCAATCTAGAAACAAAAGCAAAATAAGTCAACACCAACAGATAAATAAATATAAGCCCAAGGGTGGACCTGAACCTGCAACACCTATGGAGCGGAATCAGTCTCGTGTCCCAGCGCCTGGTGAAAAGGGGCTCAAGGCAGCCAGGCGTCATGCGAACCGTGAGAAAAATGTCTTGGTTCCCTTTCGGACTTTGGGTCTTGCCTGATCGTCATCGCCGCAAATTTTTAAAAAGTGTGGTTTTGCACGCCCCAGGAACTCCCTGACGCTTGGGCGAGAGGAGAAGTCGCGTAGCAGCAGCATTAGCATTCAACAAGAGCTTTTCTTTTTAAATGAAAAATAAAAATCCAGATTGATTCCAACTGTTGTCTTCTATGGAGGAAGAGAATCATAATAAGAGGGGATTGTGAACTGGATGCTGATCTGGAGATTGGTTATTTATTTATTTATTTATTTATTTATTTATTTATTTATTTATTTATTTATTTATTTATTTATTTATTTATATGCCACACATCCAGCAGCCAGGGCCACTCTGAACGGTCACATCAGTAGAACCAAGCGGTCCTAACAAACAACACCCACGGTCCATTCTGATGAAATCCACAGAGAAGCCACGTGCAAATAACAGAAAACGGCTAACGAATAAACGAGTTTAGGACCAGGTGGCGGAGTGGAGGTCTTATACAGAAATTGAAAACCATGCTCTACGAAGCTGTTGCTGGCGTCTTTATTTTTTGTCCCCAAAGAAGCTTCCAGCCAGGACATCCCTTATAAATGCAAAGCGCCATCACCGCGCTGAACGCCATCCCGGAACAAAACCGTTCAAGAAATAAAGCCGACTAGAGATGGGCATGAAATGAACAATTTTTCGTTTCCGTTTCCGTTTTTTGTTTCGTTACGTAACGAAACGACGAACAAATTTTGTCTCTAAAATGAAACAAAACGAACAGAAACACCGGAATTTTTGTCGTGTTTTTCGTTTCCGTTACTGCAATATGAGTGAATTGCTTAAAACCCTAAAAAAAAAAATCACAAAAAATTGAAATAAATGGTAACAAAATGGTAACGAAACGAACGAAAATGAACGATTTTTTTGCAAAAATTTGCGAAAAATAGAAACGAACCGAAACAGACCCGACAAACGACAAACGAAATGCCATTTTTCTGATTCGTGCCCATCTCTAAAGCTGACGCTTGAAGAAGGCAGAAAAAAATAATGTTCCAGGGATTCTTTAAAAAAAAGGGGGAGCGCAAGCAAAGACCAGAGGAACGCCTGGTGGGAGATTTCAAGGCGTACGTTTGGAAAAGCTCTTTCCTTCTCTTGGTTTGAGAGAAGGGTCTCAGGGGAGGGGCAGAGTAAAGGCAGAGAAGTTGGAAAATATCACAGAGCCCCAAGAACTTAGGGAAGTTGGACTACAACTCCCAGTGGCCTTGGTGATTGGGGAATGATGGAAATTGCAGTCGTGGTAGGTGGGATTTTACTAAACTGTTCTTGAGTGTGCAATACCCCATCATGTTTTAGCCAACCAAATATGCCTTTGCCCTGATATCCAGAGGTCTGGTTCACACCCTGTAGGCTGCCCTTCCCAACCAAATGCCCCCTGCAGATGCGTTAAACCCCAGCCTGCATTTTCCTGGGCCCAACAAACACCTGTTTCTTTCCCATCTCCTCCCTCTAGCCCTGCCAACGCTGAGAGGATTCAACATTGATACCAGCCGCGCGTGGTTTTCGGCCGTGAGCGCCCCTCATTTGGGACACCAGGTTCTCCTGCGTTCGGGCGGGCGGCAGAACTGGTAAGGAGCCGAGGATAAAAACCCAGAGCCGGAAACACTCCTTTATTTAGCGTTGGCTGAAGCATCCCTCATGCACAGGGTTGTGACGACGGAGGCCAGTGTTTCAGGTTCGAGGCGCTAAGACTTTTTCCTAAGTGTTCTGTTCCCATTCTGCTTAGCTGCCATCCATCCTGTCATTCCCCTCTTGCGGTGGGGGAAAAAAGCACTTTTGAGCAAGCTTTGCCCTGAATGGGGAAGCAAAAGGCTTGCAAAAGACCCGCTCCAGGTTTGGGGAAACGGACATGGGAAATCTCTACTTCTGTGATGGCCGGCTTGACTTCCCTGCACACGGACCATTCCTTCCTGCCAAAAATGCACCCAAGTTTCCTAGTGGTACTCAAGGGCAAATTATAAAAGAGAAATTCAGCAGAGAGGCGGGGGTTCTGTTTGAATTCAAAGGCCGGAAGGAATGAAGGGCTGGACAGATAAACCACCCATCCCAGGCTAGTAAAAAAGGCCCTCCCGGTTAAACACACTGGCAAATAAATCTTCCAACAATAAGAAGAGGAAATACATCTCATTTTGGACCCCCGTTAAAGCAAACCTTCCTGGAGCCATCAAACAAACACTCCTATTTGTTTTGCCTTCCTCTGATGAATTTTTGTTGGCCCCCTTAAAGAGGCTCACTCCACTCTCTGCAGGGATCCAGCAGCCAACCAAAGGCCGTTGTCTAAATATAATAAATAACCTTTTCCCGACCGCTCTCTGAGCTCAGAGCAGCTGGCGGCGGCGGGGGACGATGCGAAACCGGTTCCCCAAGCGGTTTGCAACGCTCACATAAGAGACCACGAAAGACCGAAGGCCGGCCCTGCTCTGAGATGCACCGTGCCGATTTCCAGTAGGGTGGTTTCCTGCTTCCGGCCACACGCCTGCCACGAAAGAGACAGGTCTACCAAGTTTGCAGAAAGCTCCTCGCAGGTGCGCTAGACTTTGCAGATTCAGGGCGGCGTGGCCTGGCCCGAGACAGCGATGAATCATGAGACGCCAAGGGAGCGCCCATGTTCAGGAGCAGTCTACCTGCCGTTCTCAAGGCTCAGAAGGCACCTTCTCTTTGCATTTCTCTCCAGGGCTTCGGCAGGCTCGTTTTCAATGGCAGGGTTTATAGCGGAGGTACGGTGGGCAATCTTAATCCTGGGAATAGGCACATAAGAACATAAGAAGAGCCATGCTGGATCAGGCCAAAGGCCCGTCTAGTCCAGCTTCCTGGATCTCACAGTGGCCCCACCAGATGCTTTTGGAAACGCATGAGACTAGATATCTGTCTCCTGATACCACTCCCCTCCGCCTCTGGCCCTTGAAGGACCCCGGTTTTAAGCCTGGAGATGACACATCTCCATCATGGTTTGTAACCTGTGATGGACTTTTCCTCCAGGAATCTGTCCAATCCCCTTTTGAAGGCATCCAAGCCAGATGCCATCACCACATCCTGTGGCAGGGAGTTCCATAGACTAACAACCCGCTGACAAAATATATTCCTCATGGGACGCCTTGCAAGACAAAAAACACACATACAAACATTGAACATGTACTCGGGGGTGGGGGACTGTTATTTCTGTCTTTATTCTAGACTCCGGCACGGATTAATCCATTCCCAATGCGTTCTTATGGGAAACCGCGTTTCCGTAAGACAAAATGTCCATAAAACGAAGTGACCCATAGCCTCCGGAACAGATTAATCCATTCCCAATGCATTCCTGTGGGAAGCCACATTTCGTTAAGACAAAATGTTCTTACAACAAATCGACCCTTAGAATGAATTAAATTTGTTTTAAGAGCTGCCCCTTGTATCTCCAACTGGTGCTTGGAATATCAGGCTGTTAAGCCCTGGGAAACTGAGGCGTAGCTCTGAGCTCTGCCTTGCAGCCTAATTTTCCCCATTCCACATTGCTAAAAGTATCTTCCCCGCCCTTTTTCTCTCTCTCTCTCTCTCTTTACAAAAAGGATTTTAGCGACTTCCTTGGGTCCTGGGGACCGTGGCAAGCTGTACACATGCATTTTCCACGAGAAGCTCCGTTGTGAAGTGGCCAGCTTTGGGGGTCAGTGTGTTTATACTGCTTTTTTTTAAAAAAAAACATTCAACTTCCTGCATTTCCTGACATAATTTTCTTTCTCACGGGTGGCTTGGCTGAATTCCACACTCTTCCCTTGCTTCCTTCCCCGATTTCAGAAACTATTCGAAAGCTGAAAGGCCTCCAGCCTGGGATAGCGATCGCTCAAAGCCCCGAGCGGATTCTGGTAAGACATTTGAGACTGTCTCTTTAGAGTCCTCGAAACAGGAACGGTTGGCTCGGCAGTGAGGACTAGAAACTTGACTAGTGCAGGAAAAGCCGTCCCAAATAAAAACCAGCTCCTTTTATGTCATTTCCAACCTTGTTTCCATTAACAGGCCTGCCTACAGCAGCGACGGCGGCAGCGACGACAGGCCACCGAAGAACTAAACGGGATTTGCGTCCTGATTGGGTCCGATTTCCAAGAAAATGCCTTGGTCAACCTAACGGACATCAGTAAGAAAGCAGGAACAGAGGGTGTCATTTTTTTTTTAAAAAAAATTGAAATATGCAAACCACCCGGTTTAAGTAGCAGGCAGGAATTTCTGCCTCACATCTCATTGGCTAAAATGATTCCTGGGCTAGGGGACCTTCCTTATGAGGAAAGGCTAAAACATTTGGGGCTCTTTAGTCTGGGGGAAAAGGCGCCTGAGGGGGGGATAGGATTGAGGCGTACAAAATAATGCAGGGCAAGAGTAAAGTGGATAGAGGGATGTTCTCCCTCTCACAAAATACCAGAACTAGGGGACATCCCCTCAAATTGAGGGCTGGGAGAGTGAGAACAGAAAAAAAGAAAATATTTATTTATTCACCCAGCACATTGTTAGTCTGTGGAACTCCCTGCCACAGGAGGTGGGGATGGCATCTGGCCTGGATGCCTTCAAAAGGGGATGGGACAGATACCTGGAGGAAAAGTCCATCACAGGCTACAAACCATGTGTCATCTCCAGGCTTAAAAACCCGGGGTCCTTCAAGGACCAGAGGCAGGGAAGTGGTATCAGGAGACAGAGATCTAGTCTCATGCGCTCCCAGAGGCATCTGGTGGGGCCACTGTGAGATACATGAAATACCTCGTGGGCTGGGGATTTTGGGATATGTATTCCCAAAACAACAACAAATACTACAGTAACAAAACAGAGGGCCATTTTAAAACTCTGGGTAGGACATTTTTTTCTTATCCTGCCCATAGGCAGCTCTTTTGGTCTTCTGATATTTGCACTTTTTATTTAAAACCACGTCATTCTTTTGACTCTTGTCTGCGCAGTCGGGGCCAAGTTAAGCCCAAGGGGGCAGGCACGCCGCAGAAGAAGCGAGGGCAGGAACCGGGACGTCTTCCATCCTACGACCACCAGCCCCTGCCGGAACCGAAAGGGCACTCAGTTCTGCAAAGGTGAGACCGAGAGCTGGGGACATTTAGAGAGAATGAGAGGGAGAGAGAGAGAGAAGAGAGAGAGAGAGAGAGAGAAACATAAGCAGGGTGCTCGTCTCTTATTTTATCTTCACAATATAGCTGGGGAGGGCCATGGTGTCCTCGGAACCCCTTGCCACTTGATGAAGTGAGTGCAGCGTAACGTTCCGAAACTGACCTCTGTTTTCCCTTTTCTCATTCAAAAGACACCACAAGCGGAAGCTCTGCGTTTGGCAGCAAAATCCTAGATTCTAACAACAACAACAACAACAACAACAACAACAACAACAACCTGGAAGAGGAAGAAGAGGATGAATCTCGTAAGTCTAGGATCTGCTTAAGTTTTCCTAGGCAAAAAAACGGTGGGAGGGAATTGTTACTTCTCGAGGGGACCTCTGAGCATGTACCAAATGCCTTGTTTGTCCCTGCTGTCTTGACACAAGGCCACCGGGTGCACACCTCTGGCATGGTGGATGGGCATCTGGTCCCAAGAGTGTGTGTGTGTGTGTGGGGGGGTCAATTTTGGACACGAGGTGGAAAAACCCACCTCAAATCTCTCTCTTCCTTTTAAAATGAGCACACATTTGGTTTCCTGTTAGATTAGCTCGGCATTGTTAATATTTTCCCAGAAGAGAAAAGAAATATCTATCTTTAGAGTTGTGATAATGGGCCTGAGTGAAGCCCGAACCCCTCCTCAGTTCCTCACCACCTGGCCCTCCCTCCCTCCCTCCCTCCCTCCCTCCCTCGACAGACCTGACGACCGAAATCGTGATCGTCCTGGACGGGTCTGGGAGCATCGACCCCGAAGACTACCAGCAGGCAAAGGACTTTGTCTACAACATGATGAAAATCTTCTACGAAAAGTGCCCTGAGGTGAGTCCCTCTACTTTGCTTTGGGCTCCTTTTGGGACATGGGGGATTGTGTTCACCATGAGGACTAGAATCACTCTGTTCCCTAAATTAATAGCAGAACACCAACCCTGTGGGTGACACCTGGGCTCTTCTAAATGTCGCTGCCGAACGAGGGACTACAGAACCCGTCAACTCCAGATCTCTCAGGCCATTGTTGTAGGCAACGCTCCCTCACCTTGGACCCCGATATCTTCTTGGACTACAACTCCCAGAAGCCTTCGTTGCTAGCTGTGCTGTCCGGAATTGTAGTCCAAGAGCATCGGGATGGCCCCACCACTGCCGCCAAGTTGTGAAGCCTCGTTCGGCCAAGGCTTCCCCAGGCCAGCACCTTCCGCATGCTTCACAATTCCATCTCCCATCAACTGGGGATGATGGGGGCGGTAGTCCAAATGTCAGGGAGTGGGTGGGCTGCTGATGTTGTTCTCCCCCCCCCCACGTGCCTCCCTCGCCTCCCTCTCACTCATGCCGGTCCCCTGGCTTCCAGTGCATCTTCGCCCTGGTTCAATACGGGATGGTCATCCGGACCGAATTTGACCTCCGAGTCGGCAGGGACCCTCACGCCGCCCTGGGCAAAGTCCAGGCCATGAGGCAGGTGTACAACGTGACGCGGACCGCCTCGGCCATTCAACACGTGCTGTGAGTTGCAAAGCCCAACTCTTCCGGGGGGGGGGAATCAATTTGGGAACATCTCAGCTCGAAGGGGACCCCCGTGGGTCATCTAGTCCAGCCCCTGTCTGGGAAGCATGTTGGGTAGGTGGGTGGGTGGGAATTGAACTCCCAGCCTGCAGCTCTCTGCAGCCAGAGATTTAAACCGCGGCGTGATCCAGCCGCTGAATAATAAGTTTAGATCTGCAGAACTGGAAGCGAGCCTATAAATCAGTGTTGGCGAACCTACGGCACGGGTGCCAAAGGTGGCCCTCGGAGCCTTTTCTGTGGGGCCCCAACATCGCCCCTTCACAGCCACCTGGATTCAGGTTCAATGGCTGTATTAGTGGGTTTTGAATCGCCGTTTGGGCACTCGGTCTCTAAAAGGTTCGCCATCGCTGATCATCAAGTCCAGGCCCTGTCAAGGAGCCCCCAGGGGGAATTGAACTCCCAAACTGCAGCTCTCCCTAAGCCACTGAGCTCTCCAATTTGCTAGAAAAGCCGTCAAGTGGTTTCCCCCGGCTTTCAAATACGACAGCCTGCTTCTTGGATATCGATAGATGGCAAGGGATGCTCTGTCTTTTTCCTGTGGCTCCGACAGAGACAGCATCTTTACCCCAGCCCACGGATCCCAAAAGAACGCCGCCAAAATCATCGTGGTCCTGACGGACGGAGAGATTTTCCTCGACACCCTGGAATTAGAAACCGTGATCCATTCGGAGAGTATGGCGGGCATCGAGCGCTACGCCATTGGGGTAAGCGCCGTATTTCTTCAGTTTCTCTTCTGCCTTATATCTCGGGGCACAAAAAGTGGACGCGACAGGCCAGAGTTATTCTCGCTCTCCCTTTAGCAGGCTAATTTTCGAAGGACATTTTAGAGGCGGATACAGGAGCCCTAATGGCGATAGAAAGAACAGGCAATATTACTGATTGGATGGTTTTTCCGGGCCGTCCCTTGCAGATCGGGGAGGCATTCAGCAAGGAGAAAGCCCTGCGGGAACTGCGTCTGATCGCCTCCGATCCGGACGACAGGCATTTATTCCGTGTGGCCAACTATTCCGCCCTCAGCGTGCTGCTCTCCACGCTACAGCAGAAGATTATCGGCCTCGAAGGTGAGGGAAGACAAGTTTTGTGGCACATAATTTTGCCCAGCAAAAATCCCGGGTCCCAGGCGTCCTTCAAAATGGAGATGGGATTAGAATTGGGGCATTTTGCCTGGAAAACTCCTACTCGGTCATGGAGCCAGGGCCAAGTAAGTTGCTAGTCCTCATGGTTTTCTGGGTTTTATCAGGAGAAGCACGACACTCAAGCTGTCCGCGTGACAGCACGCCCTCCTCCACTAAAGTTATCTATGAGCAGCCTGCCTTGCTTTTCTTAGATGCCGAATGGAGGAAACTTTCACTTGTTACTAATCTAATCTGCAGGCACCGCCGGCGACATTTTGGAATTCGAATTGGCCCAAAGCGGGTTCAGCGTCCGTTTTGTGGAAGAGGTGAGCCATCGTGTCGTCCCCCGGGTGAAACTGGTGGATGGATATGAGCGTGATGATACTCCAAGGTAGACTGCTGCAGTATAGGCAGGCTCGACCTTGAGCTACGACACAGGGAAGAACCCGGGACGCCTGACGCTTCATTTCTCTCTTGCCTTTCAGCGTTACATCATTTTTGGGGCCCCAGGGACCTTTGACTGGGCCGGAGGGGTCCTTCTCTACGACACGGTGAACGCAACAGCGGTTTTCCTGAACGAGACAACGGAGGCGACGAGCGGGAGGAACAGCTATTTAGGTATCCCGCTGCATGCGGGGCAGATGGATGCGGTGCTTTGAACCAAACTAGCTTTCACTTCAAACTGCTGGTTTTTTGGGGGGGACCCGTCACCGATTAATTGGGAACACTAGAACAGGACGATCAACATCTCGGCTTGAAGTGCAACAGGTACAACGACTCCGCACCAGGTTTCCTGATGCTGCTTACGCCCTCTGCCTCCCCGACATGTTGATTGGCCTCCCTGGGATGGATTCTCCAGGCCGATTGAGAGAAAAGACTCCAGCCGATTGGGAAAGTTTTCATATATTTTTAACAATGACATTATCCTGGGACTCCCTTATCTGTGGGAATGGTAGCCACTGATTCACTTCTGCACCGCCTGGAAATATTTAAAAAATTCAAAGAAAAATCCAAGAAATAGGTATATATTCTTAATGCTGAAGTGACCAGAACAGGTCACTAGAGGGGAACCAGAGGGCAGGTGAAACACTAGAGAAATAGATTTCCAGGGTTGTTATTAACAGGACTGACCACTAGGTGGAACCAGAGACAGGTTATGGATTGCATTTGCTGTTAAAATGGTATTTTCCAGGCAGCTGCTGGGTGTTGTGGTCCAACCCTGCATCTAAGTTCTGTGCATTCCCCCCTTTTTGCCTTTGGACTGTCCTTTCCCCCCACTCCTTCCTTGTGTAACATGGCCCTCCACTCTGTCCTGCACCAGGCTACAGCGTGGACGTCATCCACACGCCTCGTGGCGCGTGGATCGTGGCCGGAGCGCCTCGCCACAGCATGACCGGGAAAGTCCTGGTGTTTGAGCGAGAGGGAGGCCGTCTGGAGCAAACCCTGCAAGGGGAACAGGTACAACGACTCCGCACCAGGAAAACTGACGCGCAGCTGCAGCCACAGACGTATGAATAGATCACGTCACGGTGGCGGGTTCGTAGCTCATCCCGCCAACACACCTCTGAGTGGGTTTGGTGATGGAGTTATCCGTCTCCTCCACCCACCTTCCTGCCATTCTGAGGTTTGAGTCATTTTTCACCCCTCCTGTTTGTGTCCTTTTGAGCTTTAGGGCTGCTTTGCCACACTGCAAGTGAAAATGAAACAAGAGTGGCCCATCGCCTTTTAATAAATTGAGATCAAGGGTGGTGGTTGGGAAACCATCCTTCAAACTAAGGGCCTCGCTCACTTTCAAAAAGTTCCTGAGAGTTCTCGCGGCTGCCTTGCCCTGGTGGGCACTGCCAAAACACACACACACACACACACACACACACACACACACAAAATACAACTCTCCAAACCCACCAGCTCATTTGAGCAGAAACAGAGGCATTTCAACCCTTGAGAATAGCACGGGGAGAAAAAAACGTACAAAATCTTCGGGCCCACCTAAGGATGGGTTGAAGGAAAGATGGCTCAACGTTTTCCAGAAATGCCAAATTTATACCTAGAGTTTACGGTCCCCCCCCATTCCAGTGAGATGGAAATTAACCCCCCCTTCTCAGGATTACAGGATGATTTCATTTGTTTATGTTTAAATCAGTGTCGGGGAGCCCACTGGGTTCTTTCCAATGCAATCCGCCTTACGCCTTCGAGATATGTAAGAAGTCCTCCTGGACAGGGGCTGATAGATGCTGTGGTTGAAAATGGCGGGGGGGGCATTGCATGGGGGAAACGGGACCACAAATGCAGCCTCCTTTGTCGTTGCAGATTGGGTCCTATTACGGTTCTGAGATCTGTCCCCTGGACATCAACCAAGACGGACTGACGGATCACCTCGTGGTCGGAGCCCCATTTTTCCACCTCCATGGAGAGGAAGGGAAGGTGTACGTCTACCGCTTGGATCCCGAGGTAAAATCCTGGAGTTGGGCGTAACTTTTTCTGATTTGCCAACCCGTGGCTCGTGGGACCTCCACAGTGGTCAGCCAAACACCCGGCCTTCGGCATTTCTCCAGAGTCATCAGGTTTGAGGGACCAAAACGACTTTCACTTGCTTGCTTTTTGTTTTTCTTCTTCCCCCAGTCAAACCAGTTCACTTCCGAAAGACACTTGCGTGGCCACCCGGCCTTCCCCTTCGCCCGGTTTGGTTTCGCCGTGGCTGCCGTCGGAGACGTCGACCAGGACGGTTTCGGAGATGTAGCCGTCGGAGCCCCCCTTGAAGGCCAGGAACTGAACCCTGCTTCTTGTGGCAGCGTTTATATCTTTAACGGTGGACTTGATGGGATCCGGAGTTCCTTCTCGCAGGTGGGACGGCCGCGGGCCATTCCCTCTACCAAGAGAAGGAGGGAGGGAGACACCCACAAACACCTGTGTTTGACGTGTCTCATGTTTCTAATTTACTTACTTGTTTGAGATGAATGGATTTCCTGTCCAAGTCTGTTTTGGCTACGTTTTAAAGCAAGGTTCTCTAGATTGGGTCTGTGTTTTGGTCCCGCTTGTGGCCTTGTGGAGGGGGGGGAAATTAATTTTTGGACTACAATTCCCAGAATCCTGGCTGCAGGGGGACAGCTGGGGGATTCTGGGAAGCACACTCTGAAGAACGAACATCTCCAAAGTCTGGTTTATAGCAAGACCCAGCTGTGTTTTGGTGCCAGGCCGGGGCTTTAAAGATCCAAGTTCAGGCCTCTGCCAAGCCCTGCCAGTTGCCGGGCGACCCTGGGACGTTCCCATCCCTCTCAGCCTGTTCCACCACGCAGGGCTGTTGTGAGAACAATGTAGGGAGGAGGAGAACGGCCCCACGTCCTACTTTAGCCTCACCGGAGGAAATGCTGAGTAAAATAAAATACAACAACAACGTTAAAATAACGGTGGCATGGTCAACATTGGCCGTTTTCTGGAAGATCCGTTGTGTCGTTTTTTTTGCTTGGTTAAAACGGATGGGTATACGATAGTCCCCAGCGACAGGGATGGGTTTTTAACTTCCAAAAACTCACCTGCTGGCTTCTCACAGTATGTGAGCCAGGCTCTTGGAGCTGAGCTTAAAACACTCTTCCTGCCAACGTGTCTTCTCTTTCCTTCCAGAGGATAATGGCATCTCAGATGCAACCGTCAGGACTGTCGTATTTTGGAAGGGCCTTGGCTGGTGGCTTAGACCTGACCGGAGATGGACTCCCAGACATCGCGGTTGGATCCTTAGGCAATGTGACTTTACTCCGGTATGGTGGTGGTGGGGAAATACTCCTTATTGTTTCCCAGGGAGGAAGAGGGGTGGACCGAAATGCCACCCATGAATTTGAAAGGATGAAGTGAGTCCATCCTTTAAAAATGCCTGCTGGTCCTTTGCCTCCCTCTGCACGCGGGGCAGCGAACTTGCTCTTGATTCCCGTTTGGGAAATTCGGGAGGGAAACGCGGGCGTGAAAAGTCGGATAGCTCAGGCATGGAGCTCTGAAGGAATGGCGTGTCTAGAGGGAAAATGTGGCGTGTTGCTGAAGAATACTCGGCTTCTTCAGTGTACAGTTTGACCGCCTACCTTCTGTTCTTGCTACACATTATCATTGTAGTTCCAAGACGTCCGAAAGAAGTTACAGTTACAATGATAAAATAAATAAATAAATAGATAAATAAATAAATTCTTCATCACAATGATAAAAGCAATTGGTCCCTCCTGCTTCTTGAAAGAAGCTCAATCACCAACCCCAGTTGCTTTTTCAGGCTTAGATATTTTTAGGAAACCTGAATGTCACAGCACAGCAAAAGTGGATTGCGCGATATTCCACCATTGAGTGAGATCATGCCCTATAACTGGGAATGTATGAGTAAAACTCTCATTGTTACATTAGTCGTGTAATTTCCCTGTGCCTTTGCTGACTGCACTGCCTCAGCCATCCTGCCTTCTCCTGCTTGCTTACTTGCTTAATTAATTAATTAATTAATTTTTATATTTCTATACCGCAACCCAATGGGAACTCTGGGCAGTTTACATAGAAAACCGTACATGTACAAGCAAACCAACACGTGGACAACACATGAATAAAAGTAAAAACACAAATCAAACCATTAATAGAACAAAGACAACCAAATAAACACAGACAAATAACAAACAACAAAATAATTAATTAATTAATTAACAAAACCCACCCTACTTCTCTTCCCTGGAGCAGCTCTAGACCAGTCCTCCGACTGGAGCCCACCGTCGGATTTAACCCTGGGAAAATATCTGATTTTGAGAACAGCAGCAGCGTCGTGACAAAACTGTGCTTCCGCCGAACGAACCCCCACGAACCCGCCCAGCCAGGTGAGCAAAAAAACAAAACAAAAAACAACCCCACAACCCCAAAACAGAGTCCCGAATAAGCATTTGGGTTCCCAACCTGGAGAAGGGGGTCCCACCCAAAACTGTGACGCCTTTCCCATCGTGAAGGCTGAAGAGCACTGGGGAGTTTGGGTGTCCAAGTGGGAATTCGAACCCGGATCTCCCACGCTCCCAGGGCAGCGGCGCCCGAACCGGCCCGCTCACCTCCGATTCGTTCCTGCAGGCCTGCGCCGCCTCTTAATCCGATACACGGTGGATCTAGATGCCGGGATGGAACGGAAGAGGGTGCAGTTTGAGGATCTTACAGAAACCACTGACGGGGAGGTGCTGTATGCCGGGGATTCGTGCGCTGAGCTGCAACTCACCCACCCGGTAAGCCGAAGGAAGGGTGCGGAATTCCCACCTTCTCGAGAACTACAAGTCCCCAAAGATGGGGCTTCTAAGAATGGGAGTCTGGGAATATCTGCCCCAACAACCAAACCCCCTGCCCCACCCCGAGTGCGAGAACCTCAGGGCCAAAGCGGTGCTTCTCAGCCAGTTGGATAGGCGCCCATCTTGGGACGCTGGAATACGGTGGCACCTCTACTTGCGAATTGTAATCCGTTCCAAACGCATGCTCTTAAATCGAACAACTCTTGAGCAGAGGTGCCGTTATCTTAAAAAAAATTAAAACATTAAAAAAATTAAAAATATATATATTTGTTAAGTAGAGGAGACTGCATCTAAAATTTGTAAGGCGGCAGTTAAAACACTGACGGTTTTCCGTTCTTAATTCGAACCGCTCTTAAGTCGAGCTGCTCTTAAGTTGAGGTACCGCTGTAACCTACAGTAGCTGTGGTTATGATGGCTGTTTGAATGTCACCCAACCCAGATTCAATATCTATGGCCTTTTGAGAGTCTCGCTGTCAATTTAGCATTTCTCTGTCTTTCGTCCGCCCTTCCCATCTGGAAACCTGGCTGCCAACGATCAGTTAAACAACAATAATTTCTATATAGTTCGAAGAAGTAAAATTTCCAGGGTCTAGAATGGCACAATGTCCGGTTTATTCTCTAATAAGAGGCTGAGGCGGCTTCTTGTTCTAACCTGGTGTCTCTCTTTCCACCCTTTTCTCCCCCCAGCCTTGCCATGAGGACTGTTTTTCCCACATCCTGCTGAGACTGCGCTACCAGCTGCACGACCCCAGCCCTGACCTGACCTATCCCGAACCGGTGCTTGATATATATCGGGAATCCGAGAGGTATTTCCAGGTAACGGAATAAGCACAGCGATGGGCTTCCTTCTGCTCTCAAGTTAGTCTTTTCAATTCCAGAGCCTCTCAGGGGTCACCTTGGAATGTCGGTACGATGTCAGTCCAACGAGAGGCGGGTTGAAATCC
The DNA here is from genome assembly GCA_029282475.1 of Phrynocephalus forsythii. Classification (NCBI taxonomy): domain Eukaryota; kingdom Metazoa; phylum Chordata; class Lepidosauria; order Squamata; family Agamidae; genus Phrynocephalus; species Phrynocephalus forsythii. The sequence goes on from JAPFRF010000017.1 coordinate 1,533,300, forward strand.
CCGCTCAGGGGTTGACCTCAGCCCGGCGTTTCTCTTTCTGAGTTTTCTACCTTGCAGGGATGTTGTGACTGGAAAAGTAGGGCGATGGGTCCCATGTGCTGCTTTGAACTCCTTGGAGGAAAGCTGGTATAGAAGCATAAGAAATATAAAATTTAAAATAGGCCTGACTGAGGAACAGAAGGCGGTGGAGGTGGTTTTCTTTATGGAAACCTGGGTTTTCTCAAGGACTGTCCCTCCAGGCACCTATTTTCTCTTGGTGGGCTGTGTTTTAGCCACCGATTGTCCCCCTGCCTTCCTTCCCCCGCTGCAGGCGCCTTCAGACTCACTGCAGATTTTTAAAAGCACACATCACCTAAAAGATCCTGTTCCTTCGCTCTCCTTTTTTTGCTGTGGTTTCAGCTGCCTTACGCAGACGACTGCGAGAACAAGACCACCTGCGGGCCGCGTTTGACGTTGACCGTCCATGCCGAGTGAGTCGTCTCCTGGGGAGCTTTGCTTTGCTTCGGCTTCTGCTCGGACCAAAATCCGCTGCGGACCAAACCTTCCGCGCACAACGGAGCCGTGCTGGGTGGCCGCCGGGAACGCTCCTTGGCAGCAGGACAGCCGTGGGACAGGGTTATGGTGGGGGGCTTTGTAGGGGATGGGGGGAAGCTGTCACCCGGAACCACCTCCACTCTTCTTGGCTGGCCGGCCGGTGGGAAATTTGTGGCCTGCGGTCAGGCATCAGGGGAGGAAAAACACCCCGATGTATAAAACCAAGGTTTACAGGCAGGAAAAGTCTTGTCCTAAGACAGTGTTGGCGCACCTATGGCACAGGTGCCAAAGGTGGCCCTCAGAGCCCTTTCTGTGGGCACCAGACATCGCCCCTTCCCAGCCACCTGTATCCAGGTTAAATGACTATACTGGCACTTGGCGAGAAATTAGTGGGTTTGGAATCGCAGTTTCGGCATTCGGTCTCTAAAAGGTGCGCCATCATTGTCCCAAGACGTTCCCTTTGAGGAGAGGTGCACAGACTTGAGTTGGGCTTTGTTGTCTCCAGTGGAGCATCTCCCGGTGGGTTTGGATCGCCACTGGCTGTGCCCGCTAAGCTCCGGGACCACCTCGCGTCATTACACGCAGGCCCCGGAAGTCGGGCATAAACTCCGGGCTGGAAACAGATTCCTCGGTGCTATGACACCTTCTCCCGCTTCCTTCCAGGAAAGAGTTGCTGGTGGTGGGCTCCACCAAGGAAGTGTCCGTGTGGATCCACCTGGAAAACGCGGGCGGCCCTTCCCATCAAACGACTTTGCTTCTGGAATTCCCTCCCAATCTCCACTTCGGCGGCGTCCAACAGGTAACGCTGTGCCCTTCCTCCGTATTTGTCTTCCCCCACAACTTTGCTTGTCGGTTCCCAGGGCGGCGTGGAGCGGACTGAGCGACGGGCTAGGTCTCTGGAGAAGAGGGTTCGAATCCCCGCTCGGTCGTGGAAGCTCACCGCGGAGCTGATAAAACCGCTCCTGAAATAGCTCCCTTCCCTTCTCAGCCCTCTTAGAAGCCGGTTCCGACTCCATGGCACGTAACAGCAGCCTTTCCTAAAGCCCTGTCCTTCAGGTCCCCCTTGTATCTTAATTTTAATCTTCCATTTGATAATTAAAAAAAAAGCTGTTGAGCAAAACTTTTCGCAGAAGGACGGGAGCATAGGTCCAATACATGATGTTTTCTTTGTTTGTTTATCTTGCTGAGGGCATTTCCCCCTTCTTTTTTCATTATACTGTTTCCCTCTGTGTTGTTTTTATCTTGTAAACCGCCTAGAGTTCCATTAGGAAGATGGTGCGGTATATAAATGAAACAAATAATAATAATAATAATAATAATAATAATTTAAGTACAGAAAAAGAATTGTCTGTCTACGGCAGTCCATCCAGTGTGTATCCACTGCAGGGGACTGGTGTGTGTGTGTGTGTGTGTGTGTGTGTGTGTGTGTGTGTGTGTGTGTGTGTGTGTGTGTGTGTGTGTGTGTGTGTGTGTGTGTGTGTGTGTGTGTGTGTGTGTGTGAATAAAGCTGGTCAGCAAGGAACATCTGGGCAACCATTGTCTAAACCACTGGTTCTCCACCGGTGGGTCCCCAGATGTTCCTGGACTGCAACTCCCAGAAGCCTCCACCACTCACTGTTCTGGCCAGGATTTCTGGGAGTTGCAGTCCAGGAACATCTGGGGACCCACCGGTGGAGAACCAGTGGGACTCTAAACAAACCCATTTTGGGTCTATATGATGAATTACCTTCCTATCTAGTTTTTGGCCTCTGTGATCAATTACCTTCCTATCCATTTTTGTGTGTGTGTGGATGCATAACTACCGAGATTTCTACTGTGTCTGGTTCTTAAGAAGGCCTTCTCTTTTTCTAACAAGTCTCCCCAGGTTTCCTCTCCAGCCGTCGAGTGTCGCGACCCCCAGGGCGCTCTCGCTTCAGTCCTCGTCTCTGAAATGCAAGATTGGGCATCCCGTGTTCAGGAGCTCTGCGGTAAGTCGCCGGAAAAATGAAATACAGTACAAGCTTGTTCCTGCGAACATACTTAGAGCTATAACCACTGGTGCCTGCTGCCCTCCCTAGCGAGCCCACTGGGCTGGGCTGCTGCCTGACATCACAGCAGGTTCGAAAGATGTCCCTGTTCTCCTCCTCCTCTTTCTCTCAAAGATTTGAAGTGGGGAATAAAACCGAGACACAGCAATTAAGGGAATTCAGTTCCTCGCTGTGCATCCTTGACAGGGGCCAGACCAGGCGATCCATCATCCTTCTCAGATGATGGTGGGAGGGGGTGTTTTCTCTCTCTCTCTCTCTCTCTCTCTCTCTCTCTCTCTTATGTTGAGATGCTGCTTTCTTTTTCTGACCTCCATCATTGGTTGTGTGGCAGGTCAATTTTTCAGTGACCTGGCAACTGGACGGGAAGAAATTCCCCAGCGATTCCGCTAACATCACCCTCGCCGTCTCCAAGTAAGCCCGCCTTGGGTCCTTTCGGGGGGAACGGTGGGGTAGAAAGAGTTGAAATAAATGAATCCACTTGCCGCGTGCGACCTAGGTAAAACGCCCGGCACCTTTTCCAAACCACAGACAGGTGAGGAACGGTTTCATCGGGGCAGACCATTGTGGGCCCAAGCAGCTAGCTTTTTTTTTTTCTCGACCAGCAAAGCCTATGATGCACATACTTGGGGCACAACCCCCCCGTGGTGAGGCTGCCGGTGTTTCAGGATGATGGGAATTCCATGTAAACCCCCTGAAGGGCAACCAACCATTGAGGGGTTAGGGGTGGACACAGGATTGCTGGAAGGTCAGCAGGATTGCTAATTGTGTGTTGTTGTTTTTTTAACTCCTCCTTCCTCTTGACCTCCCAAGCGCCAACGGAAACAGCACCCTCCGGAGAGGACACGTCCTGCGTGTGAAATACGCCCTGAGCTCCACCCTCAGCCGGTAAGGGGCCTTCGGAAGCAGCCAAAGCCTCCGTGCCTCCCTGAAAAGTAGCACCAAGCCAATGTCCCTTCTCTCCGTGAGAGACAAGACAAGCCAAGCCAAGGCCTTTTAAGCTCCGTGGCGTTGGTGATCTTCCTATCGCAGGGGGGGACGGAATGCAAAGAATTTGAGCCAATTCCGACTTCTAGATACAGGCCGGCCGGGAGAGGAGCCCCTGTTCTCCTGTCTCAGCCCGCAATGAAACATCTCTGAACTATTCCCTATTTGCTTTATGGGGTCCTAAGTCTCTTCCTCCTCTCCCTGCTCGCGACGTCCCAGCGAAGCAGGCCAAGCAGGGAGAAACGGAGGACGAGGAAAGCCCAACTTTAACCAAGGACTTGTGACAGCAAAGGGGCCGAGAAGGGGGGGGTTGGTTTCCCAAAGGGGCACGCAGCCACTCAACTTTCGATCTTCCCTTGCAGGGCACTTCCCTCCATGTACATAAGTACCGGTGACGGGCTATCCCAGGAGACGCGCTTCACCTTTAATGTACGTGCAAGGGGCCTCGACCATCCCTCCCTCCCTCCTTCCCCTTTTGGGACAAACGGATCCCACCGGCTTACTCCCCCCCCTCCCCCGGTGTCTCGTCTCTGGCAGATCAAGGGGAAAAACCCGTTCGGGGCTGAGCTCCGTCTGCAGATCTGGGTCCCTGTCTTCCTCAACGGCCACCAGCTTGCTGGCATCAAGACCGTGAAAGGGACGCAGGTAAATCTTTTTTCGGCTTCCCTTCTGCAATGTATTTAAAAACAAAACTTCAAAACAAAACAAAAAACCCTTCAAGCACGGCACAAATACGACCACGAGCATATAAAGTGGAGTGCTTGAGAGCCTCCACGTCCACAGGGGGAAAAGCAGGGTGGCAGCTAGGCACCCACGTCCAACGGGCAGGGTTCCCTACTGGTCACTCCAGAGGTGGAATCAAGAGGCTGGGGAAAAGGGGTTTTAAAAGGGGTTTCAGTTGCCCTAACGACCAGAACAGCCGGCTTCTGGGTGGCACAGTTCCAAGATAATGGGTGGAATCACACTTGCGCCACGCCTGGGGGCAAAACCGGTGGCAGGGCCGATCGTACAAAGGGAAGACCGGACACGGTGCGATTCTTCCTCCATGAGTGTTCTTCACTCACTCACACACACTCACACACACAAGGTGCATTTGTCTCCCTGTATTGTATTTCTGGCTTAGTTAGGCCTTGGGTCCGATCCAACGAAGCTCTCCCTTCGCTGTTTGCATTTTTGACCGTTACAATAATATTGTAAAGAAATTTATCAAGAAAGGGCTGGAGCAATCCCCCCTCCAAAAAAGGGAAGTCTAAAGAGTCTTCTAGTTGGTTTTTTTTTTAAAGGCAAGTAAGACACGGTGGAAGGCGGCGACTTTTTCTGGTTTCACCAGGTGAAATTGGGAAGTTTAAGGCCACCTTTCTGTTGGCCACACGTGGCAAGAGGTGCCCTCCGGTGCAGGAGGGAGAGGGGCCAAACAGAGGCTCGGCGTCACGGCCCTCCTTCCTGCCCAGGCCAGTCACCTGTCCAGTCACTGGGTTCGTTTCGCCCGATGGGGAGAGCCACGCCGAGCGTTCCCCTGGGCAGACACTAAAACGATGCCTTGGGTCTAATTAGAGGAAACCCTCAGCTCTCGTTCTGCCCACTTTGGCTGTAAAGAAAGAGGAGGGAGTCGCGGAAGAGATGTAAAACTTCCGGAAACTTTGGCGGCGGTGGTGGAGGAACATGTTTCCCTCCCTCCTGTTTTTTTCCACCACCACCCGACTTCAAAATTTCCAGACATTTTATATTTCTAAGCTTGACGCTACGCCAGGTCAAAGAGCCGAGGGTGTTAATACGAACGGGGCTAAGTTTTGTTAAATATAAATTCTCCTGTGCGGTCCGGCCAACTCTGACTTAGGGTGACCCCCTTTCCCGGGTAGAGATTTCTTCAATGTGGCTGATATTTCCTCAGCCAGACTCTCTGCGCCATCCAGCCTGCCTTTTAAGTCTTATTAGACATAAATAGTTTTGCGCCCCAAACCCGTTGGGTCTTTTCTCCCGAATCCTTTTGGGGAAACAAACCAACAATAAAGACTTCGCTGTAAAATTGCACCGTTGCAAACAGTTACCCCCCAAACACACTACCAATAAAGGAAAAAAAGAAAAAAACTCCAAAAGGTTTTTGGCTTACAAACCTTTACTTATATAAAACACTGACTGCAGGTTTAATAGTGCAACAGGTCAATTAGCAAAGCAAAAGCGCATGACGGGCGCGAGGTTTATTATTTCAAAATACTGAGATTATTTTTGAAAGAAAGCCACAATGTATATATATATATATATACTATTTTTTTTCAAAAATAAGGCCTTGCAGAGAGTCATTTATCCTTTTTAAAAGAAAAAGAGAGAAATGTAAAAGGGTGGCTTGAATTAAAACAGGACAAACTAAAATTGATTCCCTCTCGCTTTGGCCGAAGAAGAGTGCTGTAGTTAGGAATCAAGTTACTAAGACAGAACGCAGGGCGACCCAACTGTATAAGGGATGCCGCGTTTACCCAAAAAGCGGGCCTGAATTTTAGAAGTGCTGGGGGGATTAAAAAAAACAACAACACAACGTTTCTGCTCAATGCAGAAGACACAAAAATAGACGTTGATGCGCAGAGGTGCTAAAACAGCCTCAGCGCTGTTGCCGGGAACCCTACCCGCCGTCCTGGAAGAATGGGCTTGTGTTCAGCACCTCGGTGGCGGACCGGAACCCGAGCACCTCTCCGGAGAAGCGTTTCAGCTCTTGGTGCACCTGCCTGAGCGAGGAGGTGGTGGCTTTCTTTTTGTAAGACACCTCCCGCAAGAGCTTGTCCACCAGGTAGTGCAGCCAGAGGACGTTGCTGCGGGGGAAGTAGTCGGCCCACCGGTTGCCATTCTCCTCCCGCATCTGGCGGTAGACGTCGAACTGGTAGTCCCCCCGGCCCTGGAAGACCTCCTCGTCCCCGGAGAGGTCGCAGTAGACCGTCAGCCCGTCCTTCTCCAAGCGGGAGAAGGTGTAGTCGATGATGTTGACCAGGACGCCCTGCGTGGGGAGAAGCCGGCGTTGCCCGCGGAGCCGGACGCTCACCTCCTTCAAGGGGGTCTTCCGGACCAACACGTTCCCCCAGTGGAGGTCGCGGTGCTCAAAGCGCAGGGCCTCCTCGGCCACCGCCAGCGAGGCCGTGACCTGGTGGAGGATGCTCTTGGCGGCCGCCACCGAGCCGAGCTGCCGGCGGCGCATGTTCTCCAAGTCGGTGCCGCCAAACTCGAACTCCAGGACCACAAAGAGCTGCTGGTGGCCGAAGAAGTCCGGACGGTCGTTCTCGGAGCCCCTCCGGCGGCGGAACTGGTCCCAGGCGCCGAGGAGGGCCTCGGGGTAAGCCCCCCGCACGCAGTGGACGGAGTGCAGGCGGATGAAGCCGCAGGTGTGGTTAGCCTCCTCCTCTTCGGCTAAGAGGCTGAGCTCTTTGGAGATGATGATCTCCGGCAAGATGTCGCTGAAGGTCTTCTGAGGCTCTCCGTTGACTCGGTCGCTCCCTTCGATGGGGATGATCTTCAAGGCCACGCTGGCCCCCGCCTCCCCTTCCGTCTTGAACACCTCGCCAAAGACCCCCTCGCCGATCTTCTCGCACTTCCGCATCTTCTCGCCGGGGATGCACTCCTCGAAGGCGATGGGGCCCTTCTGCCGGCACTCGCCGAACACCTTCTCGGCGTCCGTCAGGGTCCCCTCGGGGGAGGCCCACGAGGACGTGACGGAAGAGAGCAGCACCAGGGAGGAGGTGGGGCAGATGGAGTAGCCCAGGGTCTGCGTGAAAGGGGTCCGGAGCACCTCGGTGAAGTGGGATCGGGCGGAGGAAGGGGTGTCGGCGCCGCGCTCGCAGCTCTCCGCCTCCGCGAGGATCTTCTTCTTCTTGTGGAACAAGAAAGAAGCCCGGATCCTGCGCCACAAGCTGGCATCCTGCAAGGACGAGTCCGGTGACGACGGGCAAGCGAAAGGCGTCTCGTCTTCCTTCGGGCGCCCGAAGGATCCCCGCAGGCGGGAGGTGTCAGCTGGCGGCCTCTTCTTAAGCCCCCCTCGCTTGAGTCTCGTGCGTTGACCCCAACGGTTGGAGCTGAAGCCGCTGATGCACGCTTTCCGACCGGTGGTCCCAGGCCCGCCCACGGGGACCACCTGGTTATGGCTCGCGGCGTCAGAGTTTCCCGGAAGGACCCCGGGAGAATCCGAGTCCGAAGGATGCTCCTTGTTCCCGGAACGGAGCCCTGCTCCGGACTTCCTGGCGGAGTGGCTGGCCAACCAACTGGGCACCACCTGGTTGTCCAGAAGCACCACCGGTTGGAGCCAAGGGCTACTTTGGTCCAGGACGCCTTCGTCTTCCGGGAAAGCCCCGTTCGGCTTCGGAGGCCTCTTCTTCCGAGGCCCGGAAGTGCCCGGAAGCGACAGCTGCGGCCTCTTGTCCCGAAGAGGCGCCGTGTTCGTCGGCAAAGTGAGGGTCAGCTTGCCATCGTTGCAAACGGTGGCTTGGAGCTGGAAGGCTCCGCGCAAGGGAGGCGCCTTGGACGTCGTGGCCAGCCCTTGGCCGGCATCTGTCCCCCGACTGGGGCTGGGCGTGGAAGGTGCTGGCGAGGACTCGGGACCTTCCGGGAGTTCCACGCGGCCTTCCCGGTCGCTCCAGAGCCGGTGCCGGGCGACGGAGGGGCTGTGGAAGGCGGCGTAAAGCGACCGCCCGTGGCAGGGCGAGGGTCGCGGCACGGAGGCCCGCCACGGCCTCCCGGCGCCGTTCTCCTCCTCCTCCTCCTCCTCAAACATCACCAGGCTGCTCTCCCGCGCCGCCAGCTCCTCCTCCTCCTCCTCCTCCGGGTCCATCCTCACGCAGCTCAGCTCCGCCAGCGCATCGGCCCAAGCGGGGCGCCCTTCCTCCGGCCCCGAGGGGCCACGCAGGCCGCTGGGGCGGAGCCAGGGGCCGGAGCCCTGCAGGACGGCGCCCTCGCCGCCTTCCTCGCCGGTCTCCCCCGGAAGGGCCAAGTGGGGTCCCCGGGGGGTGCTGGAGAGCAGCGGGGCCGGGCTGGGGCCCACGATCCGGTTCCCGGCGGGCTGCTGGCGTTGTCGGCGGGTGACGTTCCGGAGGAGGGCGCTGGGGAGGGGGAGCCCGGGGGTGGGGGGTCCCTCCTCCTCCTCCTCCTCCTTTTTTTGCGGGGGCCCCTGGTTCTCCTTGGCCCCGGGGCCCCCTCCTCCTCCTCTCCTCCTCCTCCTCCTCCTCCTTCTTCTTCTTCTTCTTCCTCTCCTTCCTCTTCCTCGCCCTCCTGGGGGGCGGCTTCCTGGGCAGGAAGTCGGGGTCCTCGTGGGCGGAGGAGGCAGAGAAGGAGGCTCCCCCCGAGGAGCTGGTGCTGAAGAGGCGCCTGGGGTCCAGCTGGGGGGAGATCCAGGGGGCCGGAGGCCGCAGGACCCGCAGCCCGCCGGGCCTTCCTCCTCCTCCTCCTCCTCCGCCTCCTCCTCGGCCCGGCCTCCCCCGCAGGCCCGTGTAAGTCCTCAGCAGCCGCGGCCGGCGGGGCTCCATCCGAGCCAAGGAAGGAAGGAAGGAAAGAAGGAAGGCAGGAAGGCGGAAGAAGGGCGGGAGGCCCTTCACCCTGCCCGGCCCGCCGCCATCCTTTCAAACGCAACTCTCGCGAGACTTTTCTCTCTCTCTCTCTCTCTCCCGGCCGCGGAAGGGAGGGGCTCTCGCGAGGGCGGGGCGGGGCGGGGCGAGGCTCGGCGGCGGGGCCAATCAGAAGGGCGCGTTTTCCGCTCCCTCGCCGGAATGGTCTCTCTCTCTCTCTCTCTTTCCTCCTCTCTCTGTCGTTCTCATTCTGTCTCGCCTCTCCTTCCCGGGCGACTCTATGGTCGGCCGTCGTAGAGGAAAGGGTTCTGCGCCCGCCCTCTTTATTCCGGCACGAGTGCGGAGGGGGTGTCTCCCGTCATTCATGCGTTCCTTCGTCCGTTCGTTCGTTCATTTCCTAGGGGAGCGGCCTTGAGAGGAAAAGGGCCGTCGACCCACCCTATTCCGGTTGTCGTTCGAAAGGGCGGAGGCATACCTTCCTATCCATTTATTTATTTATTTATTTATTTATTTATTTATTTATTTATTTATTTATTTATTTATTTATTTACCCTATTCCGGTTGTCGTTTGAAAAGGCTGAGGCACACCTTCCTATTTATTTATTTATTTATTTATTTATTTATTTATTTATTTATTTATTTATTTATTTATTTATTTATGTGGCTCGTGTACTTTTATTTGACTTCCACACCTAGGCTGGGAGATGCAGGAAGGGTGGACACTCGATGGGCCCTTGGCCTGATCCAGCAGAGCTCTTCTTTAGGGTCTTATTCTTATTTATACAGAGACCTTTGGGTAGTGGGCGGCATATAAATTGAATGAATGAATGAATGAATGAATGAATGAATGAATCAAATAAATAAATAAATAAATAAATAAACTCATAGAGGAAAGGGTTCTGAGTCTGCTGTATAGATTTCGGTGTGAGTGCGAAGAGTCTCCATTCATTCATTCATTCATTTCATTCATTCATTCCCTTTGATAGCGATCATAGAGGGGGGGAAAGGTTGCCCACCCACCCTTATTCCGGCTTCCATTCGAAGATACTCTCCTTATAATCAATTGCAAAAACAGGTTACAGGCGATATACCTTTATAGGCCACTATTATATTGCTCCTTATAATCAAGGAGGGGCTTGTTTGTCCACCAGCCTTAATTGCCAGCCCTTCCTCCGAGTTCCCCTCATCAGCTGTAGCTTGCCTTTGCCTCCAGCCTTTCTCCCAAGGTGGGGGTTTCTCTTACCCCCTTCCTCCCTCTTTGTAACAACAACCCGGCGAGGTTGGCCATCTAGATTGCCGCTAAACACAGAAAGTGGCCAGATGCTGGAAGGAATGAGCTCAGGCTGGCTGGGGATGATGGGAACTGAAATTCTGCACATCTGGAAGGCTGCTGCATTGGAAGAAACTATTATTATTATTATTATTATTATTATTATTATTATTATTATTATTATTATTATTATTATTATTATTATTATTGTTATTATTATTATTATTATTATTATTATTAAATCCTCTTTTAAGGAGCTGGTTAGTTCATGTTGAATCACTGCAGGTTTGGCACAGGAGTGTGCAGGGAGTTGTCCAGATGTGCAGAGGGGTGCAGAGTGTCCAGACGGTGTTGGCTAAGGCTGATGGGAGTTGTAGTCCTTCCCCCAACAGAAGCCTCTGACGCCCGGATAATCTGCGGGGCATTTCGGATGCTCTGGTGGGCAGAATCCTCCCGCCCTTCTCTAGCAAGACGTTAAACATTTATTTATTTATTTATTTATTCATTCATTCATTCATTCATTCATTCATTTTTATACCGCCCGTCTTCCCGAAGGAACTCCGGGCGGTGAACAAAGAGGGCAAGACAGACCCAAAAAGAACAATACATCAATCAAAATGAAAATTTAAAAAATGATAAATAGGATAATAAAATATAGTATATAAGGAGTATATAGTATATTGGAGGCCTGGAGTAATCAAGCACTGTCTTTCTCTCTTTTTTTCTTCCACCTTAGAATTCAACTGTGTGCAAAGCTGACGATTTAGAAAAGGTAGATTTCGGACACGCCGACCCAAAGGTAAAATTATGTAGGTACAGTACACCCTATTCCATTTTGCTTCCAGGCTGCCTCTCTTCTGTAACAGGTGCCCCTGCCCGGTAAAGAAAGCATGGATTGGGGTGTAAAATGCACAACATATTTCTAGCAGACGTCCCAGTGCTTTGAATAAGCCTTGCCAGTAAAGATATTTTCGGATTCTGCAGCGTCGAACCACCTCTGTTCCTGATTCTGAAAAATCTGTCTTATTTAGGCTGACACGGTGATCACATTTCAGCAAGTGAGCTGCCTTGTCTTTTCGGAGAAGGAAGAGGTGACGGTAACGGCTGAGCTACCGTTAGCGAATGCCGTCCAGGTATATGGTGGAAAAAATGGGTTCCACGTCCCCTTTAATGAAACCCGACTCACTTATAATCGGAATAGGATGCCTAAAACGTCTCCCTTCGCCCATCCTTTAGGTCTTAAAAAACGGGACCGAGTTGTTTGTTTGTGGGGAACTTGCCTTCGACAAGAATCTTTATGTGGGTCTGAATCCGGGGAACTACAAAGCACAGGTAACACGGGGGGCGGGTTTGGGGGGGGGCACAGGCCAGGGATGGCCACTGGAATTGAGAAGGAGCCACATTTACATGTTTCGAAGCAGTTCACGGAGAAACTGGAGGTCGAAATGAGTTCGGGGGGGGGCGTGATGTAGGTTTTCCTGACTCAGCATCATCTGGAGGGGCAGGGTCTGTTCTCGATCAGTGACAGGAAACTGGATTTCGGCTGATGGCCAGGGAAAAAAAACTTTCTGACTGTTAGAGTGGTACGACGACCTTAGGAAGGTGGTTAGCGCTCCAGCGCTGCAGAGGCATTCAAGACGAAATCGGACCACCTGATCTACCTATTGGTTCTATAGGCCCCTTCCGACCCCATGACTCTGTGGTACTATGGGATGTTTTAGACTACAGACCCCTCTTGCCCTCGCCGGCCCTATTGCCTGGGGAATATGGGCATTGTAGTCCAGCTCTTCTGGAGGAGGGGCTAGCTTGGAGGAACCCACGCCAGGCTTTCTGAGTGAGCTCCCCCTGCATCATCATCCTCTACTAGTTTTCTTTAATCGTTTTTTTCCTTCTGTGACCTTAGATCAGAGTCATCCTTCTGAAGGAAAATGTATTTAATTACGTTCCCGTCATCGTCGGAAGCTCCGTCAGTGGCTTTGTCCTCCTGATTCTCATGACTTTCTTTCTCCATAAAGTGAGTACCCGTATGAAAACGATATCTATCCTTTATAAAAGTTGGGTTGGTTTCGGAAACAGCTATTGATGCGCTGCAGTAGGGTTGACCGAGCCTTATCTGATGTCCCAGAAACATAAACATCTGGAAAATTAACATTTTTTTGGAAGACGGACTACTCTCAGAATCTGGACATGGCTAAGAATTCCCCCAGCCAGCATGGACAGTTGTCATTCGGGGAATGCTGGAACGTGTAGTCCAAAAGACTGCCTGCTCAGGGTCCCAGATCCAACCAGTGTCCATTCCTGAAAGAAGCTGCTGGGAGTGTTCCTGACAGTATATTAAAATAGATCCCTCGGTCAGGATTGCAGTCAGAAAAGAGAGCCAATGATGCAGAGGTTAAGTTGCAGTACTGCAGCCAGGACTCTGCTCACGGCCTACATTTGATCTCGATGGTCTCAGGTTTGATCTCAGGTAGCCGATTCAAGGTTGAGTCAACCTTCCATCCTTCTGAGGTTGGTAAAAGCAAGTTGGAGGGCAGAGTGTTCTTTGCATAATCATGTTCCAAACCACCCGGGGTGTGTGTGGGGTTAGGGACCTGCCCGTAAGCCAAAGCAACAACGATTGCAACAAAACCACAAACAAAATCTTTCATGCGCTGCTTGTCTGTGCATTTCCAGTGCGGCTTTTTCAAGCGGAATTACCAAAACATGAAGGAGCAAGAAGAGTCGCTGACCGCCGGTCAAAATGCCGGCGGGAATGACGTGCGATTGGATGAATATGAGAACCTAGATGGAAATTAAAGCCCCTTTTCTGAGTTGAACAAGGCTCAAGGGAACAACAGCAGCGTTATTATCAGAGGCTGATGAGAGTTCCGTTCGTGAAACCATTTGTCCTTTATTCATCTAGAGAAACCAAAGTTCCTCCTCGGACTCAAAGCCAGGTGGTGTTTAAATTGACTTGAAATACTAATTACGCATTAACTTGTAGCCAGAAGATGCATTTCCAAAACCTCTACCAATCCTTTAAATTGTATCTCTATGTTTTTACTCTTAACTGGGGCGATGAAATGTTTTTTTCAGCTGCGTTATTCCCCTTTGAAATTGCAAGTTGTCTCGCTCGGGCGCAGATCCTACCATTTTTAACTCGCCCGGTTGCCCAATCACGGAGGCAGCGGTGGTGGCTAATGGGCGCTAATTGATGGCTCGCCGGAGAGGGCCGCCACCAGGCCTGGCATCAATTAGCCACAATTAGCCTCCGTGACTTCAATAATGGTGTTGCCATGCCTAGGGAAAAATCAGTAGGTATTCTGGCATTTCCATTTACGTCCCCCAGTGTTCTTGCAATGGCAGGGGCCTAAGGGTTGACGAGGAAGGTGAGATCCTGACCCCCCAGCTTCAAAATTGATGCCCTGAACCCTCTTGAAGCCCCTGCACCAAGGTGTCCTCTCTTTGTGCCAGGCGGGCTTCCCTCGCTGGCATTCAAGACCTTGGCACTTAATCCCCGGACGCCTGGGTTAAAAACAACCACCACCAAGCCCCTCCAAGGTCGCCGAGTCTCTCTGCGACTTCTTATTTTGATCTCATTCCACCTATTGTGTGGGAAATAGGGGAGAACGCAGCCACCCCCTCCCCCATCTTGAGCAGTAATTGCTCTCGCTAATTAGACGCTTTGCTCCACTTTGGGGGCCCCTGGGAGCACTCTCCTGGGGGGGTCGAGATGTAGGCAAAACAGTTGCCTACAATAGGACGATTCTCAAGAGATCTCTGAATACATCCTTTTACATTATCGAGCTTTCCGTGATATGCGCAGTGGACCCTCGTATAACAAACAGCTTGTGTAACATAAAATCTGTACCACATAAACAATTCCGGAGATAGGGGAAATTTGCTGAACAGAATCGCCTATGGGGAGAATCCGTACAACATAAAAATTGGGATCACTCCGTTTTCAATGCCTTCCTATGGGACATTTGTATAAAGGAAAATTTGCTTAACAGAATTTCATTTGGAATGAATTAACTCCTTTATACAAGGGGCCACTGTATAGTTTGAGGCGGGAAGAAGAGGTTCCCGGCTTCCCAACGGATGAGGGAGCTTTTCCTTGGGTTTTTTAAAAAACGAACCGTTTGACCGGGACAACAGCAAAAACAAACGCATGGGAAGAAGGCTTGTATTTCTTGGTCACGCGTCTCAGCCAGCTCAAATGACTGTATCTTGTCCCCCATTTTACTTACTTTCTTAAAATGTTTCTGTTCTGCTTCCCCCCCCCCAAAAAAATCCTGTGCTCATGACCAGGGGTTCAATCCCAGGGAGCAGGCTCAAGGTTCACTCAGCCTTCCATCCTTCCGAGGTCGGTAAAATGAGTACCCAGCTTGCTGGGCGGGGGGCAATGTGTAGCCTGCACACTGTAACTAAATTTGTAAACCACCCAGAGACTACTTAAAGTGGTATGGGGCGGTATATAAGCAGAACACTTTTGCTTTATATTATATTCACAACACCCCTGCAGGGCAGATCAGGTGGAGAGTCTGGACATCCCCCAATGTCAGTCTCAGGGTCCCCTGTTTGAACCTATCAAAACAGCCCCCCCTCCAGATGTCGTGAGATCTCCCCCACCCCCGAGCTCCCATCATCCACAGCCAAGGGTGGGATCTGGAGGCTGATGGCCGCCAGCAGTCCACTGATCCTCCCCCACCCCATCGCTCCCTGAATGAGAAAGTTGCAGCCAGAAATAATAATAATAATTTTAAAATTTGAAATTTAAGAAGACGTTCACGTCGTCTGCTCCTCCCGGACTCTTGAGCGAGTCTTGGCCTGGATTCAGGCGGAAAGAAGGAGCCAAACAGAAATGACAGATCACTGCGGTTCGGTCATCCTGGCCGTGTCTGAAAGGGACATTACAACCAGTGTCCTTTAGTGCTTGGCTGGATAAATAGGGTTATTTGTAGAAATGGGAGGCTGGCCAAGCTGACGGCTGTTAAGTGCCTTCTGAACACTCTTCCCCCCAGGCATGTTAAGCCTGCCTCTTCAGTTGCGCTCCATTTAATCTCTTAAGTGGCTGTCGAAAAGCGGTCGGTATTTCAAAACAGGACGGCCCTGCGGTGCTCAGGTATCGCTCCCTCGGCTTCTAGACAAGCCCGTTGGGCAGTTTGTACAGCATTGCAGAGATGGGAAAGGTCTCTTTTCTTGCAGTGTGGAGTGGGGGGGACATGACAGGAGTCATTGTCCAATAAAGAAACTCCCCCCCCCCAAGTTCTGCTGGGTTGATCTGTCGGTTTGAACGTGGGGGGGAAAATGGGACCGAAGTTTCGGGCCATGTAAAAAAATGTGTTCGCCTTCCAGGTAGAACAAAGCGTTCGGCTTTTCTTCCCCGCCACAAGCGATAGATTCAGAAAAAGGTTTATACAGAGTGTTTATTCTTATAAGAGGACCGGATGCTACCCTGATTTCACTGGCATTTTCCCACGCCATTGGCACAACAGAAAGGGTGGTTTTGATGACTTAATGTGATTCCCTTTGCTAGGGAACTTTTTTGTCACTCCTGGAATCAGGGTTTATTTTCAGTCCCGCTTTATTCCGGAAACCGAGTTTAGCGCCACAACGCTTTCGGGTGTTTGAAGCTTGATGGTTGGAAGCCTTGCCTTTCTTGTTCAACTCCCTTTAAAAAAACAAAACATTCCAGAAGAGAAACGCCACAAAAGTGATGCTTTTAATGAATTATTTTTTTTTAAAAAAAAATCCTTAGAAATGTGCTCAAGGGCAGTCATCTCAAAAAGAGCTGTAGGATTTAAGTTGTAGGCCTACATGAAGGAGCGGTGAATCCTGCGAGCAGATCCCAGTAAAAGTGGCCTTCTGCAGCTGACTGATGGTGACTTTGTCAACTCTAATTTCTTCTAAATACTTGCTTAGTTCTTTAGGCACCACACCCAGCGTGCCGATGACCACTGGGACCACCTATAACCGGTTTATGCCAGAGTCTCTGAAGTTCAATTTTCAGATCCTGATAATCGGGTCATTTTGTTTCAATCCTTCGCCCGCCCGGCCTTCCTGCAAATTGACTCAAGGACGACTGAATCGGGGCAAGAGCGCAGCTCTGTCGGGGTCAGCGTAAGCTTCGACGTAGCCGTGTTCAGGCCTGCTCGGTCTGCTGTGTCTGCTCGTGAGTAAGGCCCCGAAACACACACACACACACACACACACACACACACACACACACACACACACACTCGGCACAGCCTTCTGAAGGTGAAAAATAATAATAATCACTTTTAATTTCATTTCACAGCTATGCAGCTTCCCGGCCCCATAAACGTTTCCTGAAGCAGGAGGTGGGAAGGAGAAGGTTTCAGACCCTGGACAGCCACCCCCACCCTGGTAGTAAAGAGCGGAGAGCGCTGCTCCTTGTGTGGACTACAAAGCCCAGAATCTTTGAAGGGGCCCTCTCCTGCTGCCCAGCGATGGGCACTGGAGTCGCCACCCAGCCGGGCACCCCCGCTGTCTTGGACTCGATTCGCACTCAGAACCGTTTCCCAACCTTTCCCCCTTTTTCCTCCCAGGGAGAATAAAAAAAGCTTTGCTTTTCATCCGGTCCTGGGCTTGGGCTAGCATCCTTGCGTTATTGCCTCTCCCTGCCTAAGCGGGGACCAGTCCCTCCAAACCAAGGACGGGGGGGTGGGGGTGGGGGCTGAAACGAACACGTAGGGAGGCTCTGCAGAAGGTGGACACGGCCTCTGACTCATCCCTCCCGAGACTCCAGCCTGCGAAGGTTTTTTTCTTCCATCTTTCTTCCTTCCTTCCTTCGCCTGCCTGCCTGCCTGCCTTCCCTCCTTCTCGGCAGCAGCAGCTGCTCCTGCTCCTGCGGTATTTTTACTCCAAAAAGCACCCAGGAGGGAGAGCAGCAAAGGACAGGAGACGGCGGTTCAGATTCCGATGCAGAGCACGTGTGGATAAACCGCCGCCCCCCCCATTTTTCCAGGCTCCCAACCGCCTGGACCGCACTGTCCTTTTATTTCTTAATTTAATTTCCCTTCAGATGCGGCGCGGATGCTCAGCCGGGCGACAGAATGGGCCAGATCGCCTGGAAAGCGCTTTGCCTCTCGCTCTTTGACTACAAGACCGAGAAATATGTCATCGCGAAGAACAAGAAAGTGGGGGTCCTCTATCGCACGGTCCAGCTGTCCATCATGGCCTATATCGTGGGGTAAGAGCATTGCGGCCTGACCCCCTCCCCACCAACCAGCAGGGTCATTCCTGTTCCATTTTTTTGGGGGTTGTTTTCAGGGAGGGAAACCTTTCCGGCATCAAGCAGACCAGGGAGATTATTTGATGGCTCCAGGGATGCTCGGAGCTTACCTTGGCGCCTGCAAGATCAAATCAGGAAGGGAGGAATTTTAGATCTGCATGTTTCCGGGTGGCTGGATCAATTCCCATCCCAATGTCGCCTGCTCTCTCCGGGGTCAGCACGATATTATTTGCCCCCTCCCTCCTTGGTCCGTGACCGGATCGGCTGCTGGGTTTTCCTTCTCTCCGTGGCGATGCCGGAGCTGGCGACTGGGTGCACGCCGGAGAGATGCTCCGTTCGGAACCGCTTGCGGCGGAGAGGTCTCCGGGTTGGGAGCAAGGTCCCGGGTTCAAAGGAAAGGGAATGCTCCCCGAGGGGGAAACTGAGGCAGCGTTTGAGCCCCCAGCATTTCCGGACGAGCCCCCCCCCTCCCCGGTTGCCCAGGTTTTGGACTGGAACAACATTTGGGCTCCTGCCCCTGTAAAACAGAAGCCCCCCGCTGCTGCAGCTCGTAGGCCGGTCGGGAATTTAGGCGTTGGGCCCCGTGGCCAGAATCCGTCCGGCTCGTGGCATTGCTGGTATTCTTCCCTTTTCCACGCCACCCCCTTTTGTCATTTAATCTGCAGCATCTGGTCGCTCAGAAAGGACTGATTCGTTATTCCCACGGGAAGGCACAGGGTTGGGGTCTCCACCAGAAAGGACACTTTGTGGAGGGACATGTGGTGCTAAGAGGCTCCCCCTTTTTCTGGCTTCAGAGCATGGAAGCCTCAGTTTTTGTAATAAATACCGTTGATATTCTCGTTCTTTTGTGCGGCTTATACTTAAGGATGTGGGGTTTTCCCTCCCTCCTGGAGCCAAGGCCTTCGACCTAGTAAAATTCAAGGCAAAACTAGCTACGACCGGCCAATGCTCAGTGGAGCCCCCGCCTTCAGAGGCAGTCTACCTCTCGGCTAGCTTACTTTATTATTATTATTATTATTATTATTATTATTATTATTATTATTATTATTATTATTATTATTATTATTATTATTTAAGACCAAGCAGCCCAGATTTCCCCCACGGGGAGCACAAGCAGGTATTATTATTATTATTATTATTATTATTATTATTATTATTATTATTATTATTATTATAAGACCAAGCAGCCCAGATTTCCCCCACGGGGAGCACAACCAGGTGAAGGGAATCACGCAGGCCGCTGGGGAGAGTGGACAGAAGGCAGCGACCTGAAAAGATGGAGTTAAATTGATGCCGAGGCGGCCCTGTTTTGGGCAGAGGAAATAGAGGATTTGATGATAATGATGATGATGATAATGATGATGATGATGATGATGATGATGATGATGATGATGATGATGATGATGATGATGATGATGATAATGTCTATCTCCTTCCTTCCTTCCTTCTTTCCTCTATCTATCTATCTATCTATCTATCTATCTATCTATCTATCTATCTATCTATCTATCTATCTATCTGTCTATCTGTCTATCTGTCTATCTATCTATCTATCTATCTATCTATCTATCTATCTATCTATCTATCTATCTATCTATCTATCTATCTATCTATCTATCTATCTATCTATCTATCCATTCCTTCCTTCCTTCCTTCCCTATCTATCTATCTATCTATCTATCTATCTATCTATCTATCTATCTATCTATCTATCTATCTATCTATCCTCCCTCCCTCCCTGCCTTCCTTCCTTCCCTCCCATCTATCTATCTATCTATCTATCTATCTATCTATCTATCTATCTATCTATCTATCTATCTATCTATCTATCTATCTGTCTATCTGTCTATCTATCTATCTATCTATCTATCTATCTGTCTATCTGTCTATCTGTCTATCTATCTATCTATCTATCCATTCCTTCCTTCCTTCCCTATCTATCTATCTATCTATCTATCTATCTATCTATCTATCTATCTATCTATCTATCTATCTATCTATCTATCTATCTATCTATCTATCTATCTATCTATCTATCTATCTATCTATCTATCTATCTATGTATGTATTTGTATGTATGTATCTATCTATCTATCTATCTATCTATCTATCTATCTATCTATCTATCTATCCATTTCCTTCCTTCCTTCCCCTCCCATCTATCTATCTATCTATCTATCTATCTATCTATCTATCTATCTATCTATCTATCTATCTATCTATCTATCTATCTATCTATATCTATCTATCTATCTATCTATCTATCTCCCTCCCTATCTGCCTTCCTTCTATCTTCTATCTATCCTCCCATCTATCTATCTATCTATCTATCTATCTATCTATCTATCTATCTATCTATCTATCTATCTATCTATCTATCTATCTATCTATCTATCTATCTATCTATCTATCTATCTATCTGTCTGTCTGTCTGTCTGTCTGTCTGTCTGTCTGTCTGTCTCTCTCTCTCTAACGTACATACGTACGTACCTCCCTCCCTCCTTCCCTGTCGGGGTTCCTTTTCCAGCTGGGTGTTTGTGGTCAAAAAGGGCTACCAGGACGTGGACACCTCCATCCAGAGCTCGGTCATCACCAAGGTGAAAGGGGTCGCCTTCACGAACACGTCGGAGCTGGGCGAGAGGCTGTGGGACGTGGCGGATTACGTCATTCCTCCGCAGGTTCGGGTCTCCATTCAAATGTCCTTCCCCCCCCTTTTTCCGTTGGATTCGCAGGGGACAAAACATTTTTTTGCAGGAGCGTCCGTAAAAATAACACCACGCCGGCCACCGGCACAAGGCTGCCCTCAGCCTTTTTTTTTTTTTTTTAAGCAATCACCGATGGATTTGGGCGAGGCGAGGCGATTGAAGCTGTTGTCACTGCCTGGACGGGGCCGTTTCCAAACACGGCAGTTACCTCTAACTAGTTACTTCTCAGAAAACTCAGTTATGTTTGAGAAGCAGTGCAACAAAAATCAGATGCAAACAGGGGTTTTTTTTGTGGAGGAGGGGAACCTTAGGGGCTGCCACTTGATTTCAGAACTGTGAGCATGGCTAGGTGGTGCAGGCTATTTTCCCAGGTCGTCTGTCCTTAATTTCATTCATTCATTCATTCATTCATTCACTCATTCATTCTTATGCAGTCACAGACCCGATTTAAGAGCACAAAAGGAAAATTGGTAAAAAGAAATAGAGAAAACCAATTGAATTGCCATTCATTTCAGGCCGCCAAATCCATTCCTGAGTCACGACTGCCCTTTTCACGGGTTGGGTTGGCTATTCAACAGCGGTTGACCACCGAGCAGGTTTCCCACGGCTGCTGAGGTTTCTCCCGGAGCCCCAGGGAGGATTCGAACTCCCCGACTCCTGCAGCCAGAGGCCTCGACCCTGGAGTGATGCCCCTTAGATCTTAATCAATACACGGCTCCATCAAATCTGTGCCAGGAGGTCCTGTAAAGGAGGGGTGCCTTTTCATCTCTCTGATTCCCTGTTTCCGTTTTAGCCCAATGTTGGATTGTTTATTTTTTTAACGTCCTCCTTGTCCCTCTTGTCTCTGGATCTCAGGGTGAAAGCGTTTTCTTTGTTATGACCAACCTGATTGTCACTCCAAACCAACGGCAGAGCACCTGCCCGGAGGTAGGAGTCTAAATCCCCAAGAGGGCTGGGTGTGTGTGTGCGTGGGAGGGCAGACCTTGGCTGGGCCATTTGCTGTCCCTCGGGCTGGCCTACCTTACAAGATGGTTGTGCGTCCGTGTGGAAAGGAAGGGAGGGGATGGAGAGCTGTCCGTGCCGGAATATTTTCTGAGAAACAACGTCCCACTCCCCACAAAATAAAGATCTTTTCTAAACCGTGATCCTTGTTGAGAACGTTCTGCATTCTGGCTCCAGTAATCCTCTTTTTTCCTCCCCTGCTCCACCCTACAGAGCCCCGGCATTCCCGATGCGCTGTGTTATCGGGACACTGATTGTCCAGAGGGAGAAGCGGTAGTCGCCGGCAACGGTAGGGAAACGCCCCCTTAAAAATGAACAAACTGGGGAAATATTCCTTTAAACAAACAAACAAGCCAGCTGACCTTGTATCAGAAACCACAATGAAATACGGGGAAGGTTTTGCTACTAAAATGGGTCATTCAACCTTACAAACAAGGATATATAATATCTGTATCACGTGCATATAACTTCCTTCCTTTCTTCCTTTGATTCCTTTGGCCCTCTTTCTTTCTTTCTTTCTTTCTTTCTTTCTTTCTTTCTTTCTTTCTTCTTTCTTCTTTCTTTCTTTCTTTCTTTCTTTCTTTCTTCCTTCCTTTCTCTTTCTTTCTTTTTCTCTCCCTCCCTCCCTAGTTGCCTAACATACCTACCTTCCTACCTACCTACCTACCTTTCATCCATCCATCTGTTCCTTCCTTCCTTCCTTCCTTCCTTCCTTCTGTTATTTCCTTCCTTCCTTCCTTCCTTCCTTCCTTCCTTACTATTTTATCCCGCCTTTGCCCTTACAAATGATTCAAGGCAGCTTATGTCCTTAAAAAAAACTAATGTTTAAAAGCTAAAAACAATACGTTATACCAATGTTTTTTAAAAAAATTAATGAGCATGACATTAAAACCCGGAAATAAAAAAAATCACTAAACAACAGGGCCCAGCAGTCCATTTAAAAAGCCCCTCTCTGAGCAGCATCGAAGCCTGCCTGAAGAGAAACGTGATTACTTTTGCCGTGAAGAAACCCGTCCGTTCGTGGGATTGTCCTTGGTCACCTTGTTTGCTCCGCAGGGGTGAAGACCGGGCGCTGTTTGAAGGTTGGAACCAACCGGAGCGGCACATGTGAAATCTTTGCTTGGTGCCCTGTGGAGAAAAAAGGGAGGCCCAGGTAGGTCTCCCGTTGTTCTCGTGGCTCAAAAACTGAACAAATGAAGATTTGCCGTTAGCGGCCTGGACGCCGTTGTTTGGAAAGGTGCTTAACCCCAGCCATCTGCTCTTTTTTTCCTCCTCTTCCCAGGAAACTCCTTCTAGCAAACGCTGAGAATTTCACCATTTACATCAAGAACTCCATCCGCTTCCCCCGTTTCAAGTTTTCCAAGTGAGTGGCGCACAATGCAAAATTATGCAAATGCACCTCTGGCTGTATGGCTGGAACCACTATCACAGCTGTGTGCGTATCGGTTAGAGCAGTGGTTCTCCACCGGTGGGTCCCCAGATGTTCCTGGACTGCAACTCCCAGGAATCTTCATCACGAGCTGAGCTGGCCAGGCTTTCTGGGAGTTGCAGTCCAGGAACATCTTCTGGGGACCCCACAGGTTGAGAATCACTGGCGTTAGAAGGAGAGAGAGAGTCGGGGGGAGGAATCTGTTCCAGCTTTCAGGCTTGGAACCTAAAAACACATAGCACAAAAGGTAGCGGCGGTGAGGAGGGCAGAGGAAAACGTCTCACCTCTTCTGAGTTGCTCAGGTGGCACGGTATAAAAATCAATCAATCAATCAAATAAATAAATAAATAAATAAATGCAGGCAAAAGTTCTTAGCGTGACACAAGGTGCCCCAAGTTGGAATGAATGGCAGCTAAAGGACAGGGGAGAGAAGGGGAGAGCCTGGTAGAGCCGGCTTCAAACTCTTTTCTGTTTCATCATCATCCTCACCATCATCATCATCATCATCATGGCTACCAAATATCACCATGGGAGGCAGGATAACGGGGAAGGGAATTATTAAATCAGTGTAATCCTTCAGCACAGCTGTGCGTTCCACAATGCTCCCCCGAGCTCCTGCTCATGAAGGGTGTGGGACTCCATCTCCCATTATCCCCATCCAACCAGGTCAGGGAAGGCCGGTTGGAAGGTTCGGTCTCTTGGGATGGCCGCGTTTTCCTCCCCTCTGTCTCTTCCTGAGCTTCCGGTCTCCCTGCAGGACCAACGTCCTCAACACGGATGATAACTCCTACCTGAAAAACTGCCGCTACGGCCCCGACCACCTCTACTGCCCCATCTTCTCCTTGGGGACCCTCGTCCATTGGGCCGGGAGCGACTTCCAGGAAATGGCGTCGGAGGTAAGGCCGAAAAAAACCCCTTTGGCTGCGTCCGGGGGAAAGGTGGACCTCGCCTTGATACGGGAGAGAAGAGACAACTCTTTTCAGAAGGAAGGAGGAGGAGGGTGCTTCAGGTGGCAGATTCTGCAGGGTCAGCCACCTCCCTCCTGCCTCCCCACCCCAAACCCCTCCAGTCGGTCTGCCTCCTTTCAGGGTGATAGAAGAGGCTGCGACGCCCCTTGAGCATTGAATTAAGACCCAACCAACCCCTTGTTCGATAGGCAGAGTTGAAGTTTCAGAGGACTCCATAGCCTGCCTTGTGCCTCTGGCAGCAAAGTAACTGGGGCGGCCACAAACAAAACCTGGTAGGAACTGTACATCCTATTTATTAAGAAGGAAGGAAAGAAGGAAGGAAGTGAAGGAAGGAAGGAAGGAAGGAAGGAAGGGATAGATAGATAGACAGAAAAGAAGGAATAGATAGATAGATAGATAGATAGATAGATAGATAGATAGATAGATAGATAGATAGATAGATAGATAGATAGATAGATAGATAGATAGATAGGAAAGAAGGAAGGAAGGGCTAGGTAGACCTGGGAAGGAAGGAAGGAAAGAAAGAAAAAAGGAAAGGAAGAAAGAAAGGAAGGAAGGAAACCCTGTTTTTAGTCCGAACCCCTTGCTCTCCCATGGGAGTCAGCCTTGCCTCCCTTCCATGCAGGGCGGCGTGATTGGGATCCAGATTGAGTGGGACTGTGACCTGGACAAGGGGTCCTCCCGGTGCAACCCCCAATATTACTTCAACCGCCTGGATAACCGGTTTGCGGCGAAATCCATCTCCTCGGGTTACAATTTCAGGTAAGGCCACCGAGCGGGAGGGGGGGGTCTCCGATGCGCCTTCATTTTTGGGAGGTCCCTTTTGCACACCCGCGTGTAAACTCCCAGAAGTCAGCCCGGCTGGGTTGGATGGGGCTGGCTGCCTGGGAAATTATTTTTACTACAAATACCGAGTACTCCAGTATCAATGCTGTGAATTGTTATTTTTCTGGTCTACTCTCCATTTCCTCATAAGAACAGGGGGCCTTAAAACGCACGGGCAACATGGTGTTTGATTCTGGAATTAGACACCTTAAAGAAGCCGTTTTTTTACATTCAGAAAAGATAATCTTGATCACACCCGTGCTTTTTCTAACGTCCTTTCACCATCATTTATTTATTTATTTAATATTTTTTTTTACCCTGCTGTTCTCCTTAAAAAGAAAGCAAGGTGGCCTGTTGTACCTTTTTTGCCCCTTAAGGGAGCACTCCTTCTAGAAATGGGTTTCTCTGCCGCTGGCCCTTCTGAGACTCAGAGTGACTGATCAGCTGCACACGGGCTCACCACGAAAGCCTTAACAGCGCTCGAAGGATTATTTGTGGCGCTGTGTCTGGATTCCCAAGAAGTGGGTCTTCTGGGTCATTCGTATCGCGTTTGCTGGTTTTCAGATTTGCCAAGTATTACCGGGACTCGTCCGATGTGGACTTCCGCACGCTGATCAAAGCCTATGGAATTCGCTTTGATGTCATGGTCAATGGGAAGGTGGGCTCCTCAAATTTGATTCACTTGCTCCTTTTCTCTTTGGAAAGTCTGTGTCTTTCTCTCTCCCCCAATTCATTTACAAATGAAAGAGACTTGGTCTGAAGTGGATAATTGAAGGTCCTTGGCTTTACAAAAGACCCCCGCTCCTTTTGGAAATTGGAATTGGCTTGTTGGTAGATATTAAACTAGCAGCGTACATGTTTGGATTCTCCTTGGTCAGCTATGGGGGGGGGCAGCGATGTCCTGTCGGTAGCATCCCAATTTCTGGGGCATTGGGGGTCAAAGCAAAATGGTGTGTGTGTGAGAGAGAGATGATGAGGGAAACGCCACAATCAATTTTGGAGCAAATGGGTTAATTCCAGTGTGTCATACAGTGACGACAACTGTGTTTCTGAGCATGTGTAAATGGCACAAAGACAGCAGCCCCTTCCTTGAAATTTCCAGTCCAAGGCCTGAGATCTGGAGCAGAAAATAGGTGTCTGAAGACCAAAAACAGGAGACCTTAAATGAGGGACTGCCCTATTAGAGGGGGTATCCAAAGTCTGGACCCAGAATACATCCATCCCCTTATATGAATCCTGTAAAGTGCAGACCCAAACCCGGAGTGGATCAAGAACCCTCTCCAAACCGGGCGCCTAGAGCCGTTAAGAAAGAGATTTTTGCAGACACCTCACGTGGTGTGTTTTGCTTTTCAGGCCGGGAAATTCAACATCATCCCAACCATCATCAATATCGGATCGGGCCTGGCGCTCATGGGGGCGGTACGTGAGTCTTTGCGTATCTATTTCTTTTCTGGCCAAAGCGGAAAAGCTCCGTTAGTGGGCGAGGGGGGGCATCTTTCTTTGTATTTGATACGCGATTTTAAACCGTGCGTAAGGGTGCAACCCCAGGGGCCTTTACATTTCATTGTTTTGAAATGTGCTGTTGCGAACGGTTGCTGGTCCTGATTTTTTGTGGGGTTTTTTTCCCCCAAACAGGGAGCTTTTTTCTGTGACTTGGTACTGCTCTACCTTCTCCGGAAAAGCAATTTTTATCGAGGGAAAAAATACGAAGAAGTCAGGTGCGTGGCTTTTCCACATTAACATGTCTCTCTCTCTCTCTCTCTCTGTCTGTGTTAGGATGATGCCCCGTTTTTGCGCTCTCCCTGGCAAGAATCCTTGCTGCCTAGATCTCCTTGCCTGCCAGGGGATCCCAGTCGCTTGCAGGAGAGATTTAGGGACAGGATCTAGTCGTGCTTGGGCTCCGAGGGAGGGTTATTTTTATTTATTTTGAATATTTTTACCCCACCTTTCTCCTTGGAAAAGGTCCTGTTGTAATGAATGAAAAGAAACGGTTGTAAAAGGAACTTTTCGTTGCTTTCAAGAAATGAGGCATGTTAAGCCTTATTTGAACAAAACCTCTTAAGGCACCTAATTTTTCTACAGGTCATTACGGCTGCATTTTCTTAAAACCATGCTTTAATGTTTCGATATTTTTTTCACCCTCCTCTTTCCTATATTTGGGTTCCTGACGATGCCCACCCTTCCCACCCCCGCTGGCGCTTAGTCCTGCTGTTTGGGGCTGATGGGGGTTGTAGTGAAGCCGAAACCAGGGGTGGTGGTGGGGTCTGAGACGGCTCTTCCCGACTCATCAATGCCGAATTTATTGTTTTTTGTTCCTTCGCCTTTCTCTTGCGTGTCGCTTCCGCAGATCCACCATCAGGAAGTCGTTGCCGGAAACGTCCGTCAACGGGAACCAGAGCTGCGATTCTCTGTCCAGGCTGGACCAGCTGAGACAAATCCAGGCGGTGGAGACCTAGCGGGGAACCGGTTGGTAAGCCCCCCCCCCCACAAAAACCCCACAAAGCGTCAAGGATGATGGTGGGGAAAGGCAGGAACGGAGGAACCCCGAGCCATCGTGTCCTTCCTCAAGACCGGCTGATTTGGGACCCCGTTTTCCTGCTGTTCAACAACGCCTTACTTTGTTTTGGACGCGTTTTGCCACATCCTAAGCCCACGTCCCAGGTCCCTCGGCCACAGGATTTTGCGTTTTTCCCCAAGAAATCCTAAAAACGTTGTGTGCCTGCGTATCGGAGCAATGGGGGTTGCAGAAATAAATCCCCCTGCCTACTGTCAAGGATGCACTCGGCAATGTGGCCGCATCCGTCTACCTTGGCTGACCCAACTTTAGGTCAACTGTTGACTTCCCAAATTTCTAAGTTTAGGAGTTTTTCCGCACCCTCAACGGACACGACAGATAAGACACGCGTCACCACCTAGGTGGCCGAAGAGAGAAATATAATATTCCTGTAAGCTTACATTAATTACGTTAAAAACACCGGCACGTTCTGGATCCGCATTCTGCTTCTTAGAGGCTGAACTTTCATGAATTCATCCACCCTCCCTTTAAAGCTGCCCCGGCCAGCAGCTGTTGTTACGTCTTGTGGCAGGGGGTTCCACAAGCTTGGCCTGGTTGTACTTGAATCTCTAAAAGGGCCACGCCAAACCTTTTATCATTTGTGGTGTGCATTTCCCTCCTTAGTTCCATCAGGTACCAATCCTGACTGCTGTATTTCTGAGAAGCTCTATATAATGAAAAGGGCTGTTTTTCCAGGAGAGACGCTATGCTCAGAATGCAGTCCATCGGATACTTGATTTAGCTCCAGGGTCTTCCCCAGCTTTTGCGCTGCCTGAGGGAAAGGACAACATGTCACCTGCTCCCCGACTTTCAAATAAATCAGGTGGGCTAACATGCAGACTATGATGTGTGCATAAATCTACTGGGACAATCTGAGGTTTTCAGCCGTTGAGGAATTCCCTTTTTCAATGAGGAGCTGTCTACAATGTCCACTTTGGTTTAACATGTGAATGGCCTATCATTGCAATGGATGGAGGATACAGTACTTACAAAAAGCGGGCAGAAGATAAAATAGGGCGTTTGAAACAGGAACACATAATTTCTCCTGCATTTATCAGCGTTTGGCTTCTTGGAATGATAGCCACATCAAGATGCCTTTAAGAAGACTAAAATATATATTTCTGCAGGGCTATCCTAAGCATCTGCTCCAGGGTGACGTAGTATGTCGTAGCAATCCTGACTTGGAAATTGAGAGCCGTTTGCTTTACAAAAGACCTGCATGGACTGGTTTATTGATCTGGAACACTAAATCTGCCAGCATTTAAAAATGGATTAAGGCCTTTTTAAAAAAAAGCCCATCCTGTAGTGTTCAGTTTCGTAGTCAAAGACATTTTGAACGGACGGCTCTCACTAAGTCTGTATCCAAAGGGCGGACGGGCTGCTACTGCCTCCCAATGTTTTCAGCTACAAATGCACTTTAATAAAGACGATGCAGGGCTGAGGCTTGCTTGGATCCTGCCCCCTGTCCTTTTTTTTTTTTTTAACCAAAGCTATTCCTGTGTGCTTGGCCCGTATGAAGGACAGTCACAGGACTGCCTGCTCATAGCTGGGGTGTCCCCCCTCCCCCCGATTGCTGTGTCTCTCGAACCCAGAACCCCTGTCAACCCAGGCTGCTTTGAAACGCTTCTCCGGTGTGTCTGCCAAACAGATAATTGCCGTTGCAAAATGTATGATCAAGGACATCAGAAGACCGGGGGGGGGGGTTTCCTCGTTAGTTGTCCTTCAGTGGCCAACGGGCCCAGAAAGCTGTGCGTGGCCACTGAGGCTCCGAATAATAATAACCAGCTGCTGTCGAGTCATTTCTGTCTGAAGGTGACTCTTTTCAGGGCTTCCCAGGTGGAGAATACTCAGAAGTGGTTTTTATCATGACAATACGACTCCCCACCTCGTCATCTGCTCCTTCACTCATCCACTGCCTGAAAATATTAAATTAAGATATTTCCATCCTGTCTCTCGTTTAATGAGAGAACACGTGCGGACTTCAATCGGCACCCAGTCTTAACTACTGATGTTTGCTATATCATTTAATAATAATAAAAATAACAATACAATAGAAGGTCCACCAGGGTGTGTGCTTCTTTCTGACACAGCGGTGAAACGTGGACACCTGAAAGCTAGACCAGACACTTAACAATGTACATCCTTCATGAGTTATTCTTTTGTTTGTTTCATTTAATGAAACGTTTTCCTAGCCTCCGGGGATGGTTCAGGCCTTAGGCAGCAGGAATTCCTCTGTCTTTCCGAGCAGGCCTCGGAGGGCCGTGTCTCAAGAGGGCCTCTAGGCTGCTCCCGCTGGCATTGCCCTCCTCCTCATCCTCCTCACAATTAAAAAGAGAGATTGGAGGAGGAGCGTGCAACCTTGCAGGAAGGTCTTACTGCTTAGGTCAGGCATGTCCAAACTTTGGCCCTCCTGATGTTTTGGACCACCACTCCCAGAATCCCAAGCCTGTGTTTCCAGTGGCAAAGGACGGTGGGAGTTGCGGTCCAAAACATCCGGAGAGCCGAAGTTTGGACACGCCTGGCTTCGGTTATAGGAGGAGCACGAGCAGAAGGAAAAACGATGCCGGTCGCGGAATAACAGGAAGCAAAGCAAAGTGTTCTGCTTATATACCGCCCCATACCACTTCAAGTAGTCTCTGGGCGGTTTACAATTTTTTAATTACAGTGTGCAGGCTGCACATTCCCCCCACTCCAAGCAAGCTGGGAACTTATTTTACCGACCTCGGAAGGATGGAAGGCTGAGTGAACCTTGAGAGCCTGCTCCCTGGGATCGAACCCAGATCGTGAGCAGTTTTACCTGCAGGACAGGCATTTAACCCCTGCGCCATGAGGCTCTTAGGAGAGGAAGTTAGACCGAATAAGGCAGTAAGTAAGGGCTCTAAAAGAGCAAGGGAGTACTTAAATATTATAGATTTGAAAGCCGGATAAGGATATTCCAGGGAAACCCCGGCAGCCTTAGGTGAGGAGGGGGAATAAAGGGAGCGCGGCCGGATAAAGCAGAACACAACCATCCTCTCGAAGATGTATTATTTACTCCTCAGGCATCATTTTCAAGGCTCACGAAGGTTTCCGGTTGTGTCTGAGGAACGGGACGTCGTGTGACGTTAAGTTACGGGCAGGGCAAGCGGCGGGTGGACAGTTTGGAAGAATCCGGCCCAAGAGCCGAGGCGACAGGTTTTTGGCAAGGCTCGCCCGGTCCGGTCCGATCCGGGGCGTCCCGACGGAGCGGCTCCCCCTTCTCAGTAAACGTGCACCATGCCGTAGAGGAAAGTCCAGAAAAGGACGTAGGTGAAGAGGCCCCCGATCAACCCTCCGGTGAACAGAGGCCGGCGGGATTTAAAGTACTTGCTCCAGCGCCGGCCCGCTTTGAAGACCAACAGGACCGAGAGCAAGATGGAGGCCAGGAAGTAGAAGACGAAACCGTGGAGGCCGGTCAGGCCCAGGATGCCCGCCGTGGCCCCCGAGAGGGCCGAGACCGACGTCCGGCAGTAATCCAGGATGGCGGCGTTCCCGCGGACGGCCGCCTCGCTGATGAACTGCGGGCCTTCGCGTTTGGCTGCCGCGGTGGCCATGGCTCGGGTCTTCCGCTCCGACGGAGCTCGCTGGGCAGGAAGTGCTGCGGAGGGGAGAAAAGAGCACAAGAGTCAATCCGCTGGGATCTCATGTGGAAGAGCGAGCAGGCGGCATTAGGTGGAACGGACGACCTGCAGGCCTCCCGAAACGTCCCTTTAGTTAGTCTTTGATGCTATAAACCAAAGGGAACGGAATGTATGGGGGGGGGGTTTAAAAAGAATTATTAGAGCAGGAAAACGAGGGATGTCATGATTCCAGTGCCAAGAGTAGGTAGAAAATTCATAAAATCCAAGAGGGGGCAAAGGGAGAATCCCGGGGGGAGGGGAAAGAGACCCCCCCTTACCGGTATGTTTGACTACAGATCCCATCATCCCCCCCCCCTGCGAGCACTCTGTGAAAGCACTTCCCTTCTATTTTTAAAGCTTAATTCTTGACTGATTGGCTTGACTGATTCTAGCAGGCAAGACTCTGGAATGGCTGCTCAAGATTAGTTGCTGGAAAGTTTATTTTTTGGGGGGCGGATTGAGAACCCAGCTTTGATGGCAGCAGGGAGGCATTGCAGTGCCCATCATCCCCGGACCTGGGAGCCTGTGTAGAGGCGGATGGGTTCGGTGTGGGGGGTCTTCTTCAGCACCCGTCCGAGAAGGGCTGATGGCGACCCCCCCCTCCGAGCCTATCCTCCCCTGCGGACTACTACAACACCCAAAAGCCCTGCCCAAGGGGCCAAGGAGAGGGCGGGCGTGATGGGAACTGGAGTCCGTGGCTTTTTCCAGGCGGTTTTTTTCCCCTCCACGCTTTTGGGCCAAAGTGTCCCTCTCCTTCCCACCCCCCCCCCACCCCGCACCCCAACGAACGACCCCTTCTGGATCGCCTCGCGATGACGTCAGAGACCCGTGACGTCAAAGGTCCCCCCTTCTCAGTGCGATGATGACGACACCCCCTCCAGCCCCCTCATGGGGGGGCGAAAGGGACACCCCTTCCTCCTCCTCCTCCTCCTCCTCCCCCACCAGCGCCCCACGGCTCACCTTTGAACGGCTTCTCCGCTCCCCCCCCTCCTCCGCCGGAGCTACCGGAAGTGGGCTGCCGCCGGCGCCATCTTGGAACGCGAGGGATGCTGGGAGCGAGAGAGAGAGAGAGGGAGAGAGAGGGAGGGAAGCCTCTTGGAACGCAAGGGATGCTGGGAGAGAGAGGGAGAGGGAAGGAGGGAGGGAACAGAGGGGCGGGGCGCCCTCCCTCCTCCTCCTCCCCCGCCTCCTGAGAGGCGGGCGAGGGGGCGGCGCGCCCTGCCTGAGAGGGCGTGGCCCTCCTCCTTCTTCCGTTTGACTGGGGGAAGAGGCGTGGCGGGCTGGGCGCGGGCGGCGCGAAGGGAGAGAGGGAGGAAAGGGCGTGGCCAAGAGGGGCGGCGGCCGTTTGGTGGGGGGGAAGCGGGGGCGTGGCCTCTTTCGGGGCGCGAGGCGGCTGAGGCGGGAGGGCGGAGAGGGGGCGTGGCCTGCCTGCCTCCCTCTGAGGAGGGAGGGGGCGTGGCTCCGGCGGGGGGTGGGCGCGCTTTTGTTCCTCCTGAGGTAAAAAAAAAAGCGGCGCCTGAGGAAGAGGAAGAGGAGGAAGGAGGAGGGGGTGGTGGTGGTGTTTGGGGGGGGGGACGCCGCCGCCGCCGCCGCCGCCGCCATCATGTCGTACATCCCGGGGCAGCCGGTGACGGCCGTGGTGGTGAGTGCGGACCCCCCCTTCCCCCCTTCCCCACCCCGCCCGCCCGCCCGCCTCATGAAAGGGGGGGGGGGGAGGGCGACACCCCCCCTCCCCCCCACACACGAGCCCCCCCCTCCCCGCCGTCTTGTATTACGGGATACCGGGGGGAAAGGAAACGTTCTTCTCCACAACCTCCCCCCCCCTTAGAGACCGAGAGGGGAGGAGGACCGGGGCTGGGCGGGGGGGAGGATAACGGGTCGTCTCACCTCTCGCCCACCCCCCCCCCACACACACCGGTGGGCGCTTCGTCTCTCGGACCGCTTCGTACGAAGAGAGACCCCCCACCCCCCACCCCCCCCCCCCCCAGGGGCCGCCGGTGGGGCGAAGCGCCCTCCTCTTGGACGCGTGGTGGGGATGAGGAGGGGGGCTCTTGGTGTTTGTTTTATTTATTTATTTATTTATTTATTTATTTATTTATTTATTTATTTATTTATTTATACCCGCCCATCTTCCCGTGGGAACTCTTTTGGTGTTTATTTCTCTCTCTCTTTTTTTTTTGGACGCCCCTCCTCACTTTGGGACCCGAGGAGGAGGAAGAGGAGGAGGAGGTGGGGGAGGTGGTGTGCCTCTGGATATTATGGACAGGTAACAGGTACAAAGGGAGTTGGCCTTGTCAACACGCTGGTTTCTTCTTCTTATACCTGGTGTTCTCTCTCTCTCTCTCCTCTGGGGATTCCTGGATTAGGTGATTTGTTAGCGAGATTTGGGCTGTTGAGCCTCTACTCAGTGCTGAGGGTGCTACAACGGCTCTTTTAATATGTCTGTTGGTTCTCTATTTAATTATTGTGTGTATGGTTTTAATTGCTTCTATCTAAATTGTATATTGTATCCATATTGATGGCCAAACAAGAAAGCATTAAAGTTCCCATCGGGAAGATAGCGGGAGGTAAATACAATAAATAAATAAATAAATAAATAAATAAAAAACAAATAAGCAGTAGCGGAAGGACTAATGGCTTATAAATCAAATCATCATAGATAGAAAGCTGTTGTAGATTTTAGATAGGGCATCATCATCATCATCATTGGCATCCTTCAGTCTCGAAAGACTATGGCATCATGCCTAATAAGTAAAGATAATAAAAACAGCACCTAGTGTGACTAAATAATAATTCGGGAATGGCAGTAATACCGCAATAATAATAATAATAATAATAATAAGCAACAACAACAACAATAGATGATGATGATGATGATGATGATGATGATGATGATGATGATGATGGAGGGGAAAGCATCTAGCTGGGGACAACATGGCAGGTCTCTCTGAAAAGTACTGTTTCTGGTCGCCTAAATGAGCACAGAGAACGTGTCTCTTTGGTGCAGTTCTGTATGTGCATTTTGGTCTCAGGAGGAATGTAGTCCCTATACAGTACAAGGGTGTGTAGGGTGTGTGCGTGTGTGCGTGTATGTGTATGTATCTACAGAGAGAAAGGTGGTGGTGTGAGGCTGTGTGTATTGCGGGTACGTATGGGGGCATTTGTGTATAACAGGCCTTAATGGTGGAGCTTGGCAACACCGGTGTGTAAAAAAATCAGAGGGCAGGTTATTTTGGGCCTCCGAAGGAGCTTTCGGATGGGGATCCAGGAGAGCATCTGCTCGGATGAGGCTTTTCTAGGGTTGGCCAAGAAAACTGCGGTTTGGACCTCTTAAAAAGCCAAAAGGGAAAAGTCATGGGAGGTGGTGAAAAGAAGAGGCAGCAAAGGGAATCCCAGGAAGACTACGATTCCCCCACCCCCCCATGCTTGCTTTGTGATCTGAAGCGAAAGGGGGGTGGTGGTTCCAGGAGGAAAAGACCCTGAGCCTTGTGGCGCAGGGGTTAAATGCCTGTCCTGCAGGTAAAACTGTGCTCACGACCTGGGGGGTTCAATCCCAGATGCAGGCTCAAGGTTCACTCCGCCTTCCATCCTTCCAAGGTCGGTAAAATGAGTACCCAGCTTGTTTGGAGTGGGGGGTCAATGTGTAGCCTGCATTACTGTAATTAAAAACTGTAAAACCGCCCAGAGACTACTTGTAGTGGTATGGGGGGGGCGGTATAGAAGCAGAACACTTTGCTTTTGCTTTTTGACGCAGCAGCAGGAGCCCCTTGTGTTGTTCCCGAGTCTCTGCCCTCCTGTCTTGGTAGCAGTGGGAGAGAGTAGTTGTATTTCCCACAGGGCAGGGCGGGGGGGGTTATCCTGGCCATTTCTTTAGGAAGGATTCCGCCCACACTTTTTCTGCCATGCTTGCAACCCTGCTCTCTGCCTCCACTTTCCCGTTTGGGGCCACGGACGTGACCCTGATTGAATCTTCCTAAAGATCCTGGGTGAATGGGGGGTGGTGGTTGGGGTGCCCTTTGTCTGTGGGGAGATGGCCTTCCTCTCCCATCTCCCTGTGGGCTCCTTGGAGATGGCTTTGCTGCAAATACACCTTCATTGCCTCTTCCGTTCCGGTCCCTCTTTCTGGTCCCTCAGTATTCACCCCACCCGTCCTCTTTGGGGATTCTCTTCCATCCCGAACGTCACGCCGTCCAACCTGCTCTTGGTTCTTTTACGTCCTTCCCTGGATCTTCCTGCCCCACCCCGAACCATTGGGGCTCATTGCTCCGTCTGCTTTGGGAGAGGCCGGTGAGTCATAGCCAGTTCAGCAAATAGCTCTGGGGAACCAGAAAATAATTTTTTTTTTAAAAAAAGGCCCTTCTTTGTTTGCCAGAGGGATGAATAAGTCTGGTGTAATCCCTGCGGTTCAATGGGATGGAGGGCAGCCCAGCCCAGGGATCGCTTGGCTTTATGTTTTGTTTCCTTTTTTTTTTTCCCAGAGGAGTGAATTCTGTTGCCTGCCGAGTTCCTCTCGCCAGGAAGGCAGCTAAGCCAGGGACCTGTTAAAAGGCCAGCCGCCAGTCAGCGGGAATGCAAGCGGTGAAATGTCCTGGTGTTAGGCAGGGCTTCTCTGGCTAACGAACAAATACAAGTAGAAAAAAAAAAGGCTAAAGTTAGAAGGCCCTTTCTTATCAGTGTGAGCAAAGTGGGATTCCGACCGCCCTTCACCTCTGCGAAAAATGCCCTGAGATGGTCCTGTGTGGACCTCTGTTTTTTTCCCCCCAGCCCTTTCCTGTTTTGGAGGCAGGAGACAGCCTCCCCCTTCATGCTGCCAGAGCCCCTGGTTTGAACTGCCCCCCTCTCGGCTTTTATCTCTCCTCCTGAAAGCGCTGCTCTCTTTCTCTCCATGAGCTCATGGCCTATTTTAGTTTCTGATTTTCAAAAAATAAATAAAAAGAGGGCTTGTTCGCAGGAGCTAATTGCCGCGTTTCCCTGTGTTCAGACTTGGGCCTTTTTGACCCGAAGGGAATCATAGAATCCTAGAGTTGGAAGAGACCTCCAAGGGCCATCCAGTCCAACCCCCTGCCATGCAGGAACCCCCATCACAATATTTCCGACAGATGGCCATCCAGCCTCTGCTTAAAAACCTCCAAAGAAGGAGACTCCACCACCCTTTATGGCAGCATATTCCACTGCCGAACAGCTCTAACCATCATGAAGTTCTACCTAATGTTCAAATGGAATCTCTTTTCCTGTCGTTTGAAACCATTGCCCCGAGTCCTAGTCTCTGAAGCCATGGAGAACAGACCTGTTCCCTCTTCAATATGACATCCTTTCAAATATTTAAACATAGCTATCATATCCCCTCTCAGTCTTCTTTTAGAGAGGCTAAACATTCCCAGCTCCAAAAGCCGTTCCTCATAAGACATTTCCTCCAGACCCTCAATCATCCTGGTTGTCCTCCTCTGCACCCGCTCGAGGTTGTCAACATCCTTTTAAAATTGAGGCGCACAGAACTGGACACAGTATTCCAGGTGGGGGAAGATGAGCTTATAGGGAGAAAAATGTCCTGGGAAGAAAAGAAAAAACCCAAGATTTTTATTTCAGAATTGGAGGCCTGCGGATCAAGTCGTGATGAACTTTCAAACCCATGCCTTTTTTCTTGTTCATTATTTTCCATACTTCCTGTTCTCTCTTCCTGCATCTTACAAACCCTCTGCCCCAGAGGGTTAACGGGAAAGGACCCCCAACCTTCTGATTTCCTAGAGGCCTCTTATGGATCCCAGTAATAAAAGGGATCCTACAAAGCTGACTGTGCCAGGCTCGCTGTGGTGTGTGTGTGTGTGTGTGTGTGTGTGTGTGTGTGTGTGTGTGTTTGAGAGAGAGAGAGAGAGATGGGATTTGTGATCTGACAGCTGGAGGGACTGCCCTTTAGCTCTCCGAGTTGCATGATAGCACATCACTTCCCTTTGATCCCACCTGGGTCTTGTTACCGGGTTTCCCAAAAGGACCAAGATGTCGCCCTCGGAGTGATCCATGGGGTACCGGCCCCTCTTGTTCCCTTGTGGCGGTCGCTCTGCTCTGAGCCTGAAATGAACGTTTCCCCCGTTTGACTCTCCCGCCCTTGCTTCCCGCCCCTCAGCAACGAGTGGAAATCCACAAGCTCCGCCAGGGGGACAACCTGATCCTGGGCTTCAGCATCGGAGGCGGCATCGACCAGGATCCCAGCCAGAACCCCTTCTCCGAGGACAAGACCGATAAGGTTGGCAGCCGAGGGCACGGAGGGAAATTGGGCAGCCAGGGAGACGACCGGGGGTCATTTTCCACCCAGCAGCACCTGAAAATGCCAAAAACAAAAAAAAAACCCAAATTGGGGCTGGGGTTTCTGGATTCTGTTCCTGCTTTCTGGATTCTGTTCCTGGATTGGTTTGGCGGCGGGGGGCAGTCTATTAAAGGCAAAAGAACTGTTGTCTTTAGGCCAGGCATCACAAACTGTGGGCTGGTAACTTGTGGAGCGGTGTGGGACCCCGTAGCCCTGCTGTCTGGGTGGCCCCAATAGAGCTGTCCATATGGCAGCTCAGAGGAACGGAGGAGAATCAGCTAGCAAGAAAATAGGTCGATTGGGTAGCCCGCTTGATGGAGTGATTGGCGGCGAAAGTGGGGGGGGGGACACACACAAGTCGGCCTGCCTCTTTTGTTTGATGGAAAATAAATTCTTGGCTCCTTTCTCTCCCCCAGGGCATTTATGTCACCCGAGTGACGGAAGGAGGGCCGGCGGAAGTAGCCGGGCTGCAGGTCGGGGACAAAATCATGCAGGTGAGTCTTGCGCAGTTGGGGGGGGGGAGGGTTGAAGCAGCAGCTAGACGGGTTTTTAAGCAGAGGTTGGATGGCCATCTGTTGGGAATCCTGTGATGGGAGTTCCTGCATGGCAGGGGGTTGGACTAGATGGCCCTTGAAGTCTCTTCCAACTCTATGATTCTATGATTCTTTACTAATTTACTTGTCTTTACCCTACCTATGTCTCTTTTCTGGCTTTTAAAGCAGCGGGTGGGGGGCAGGCCTGGTCTGGGGGACGTGCCCCCGAAATTCAGAGGGATCCTATGGATTTCTCAGGTGTCGGTCTGATGGCCGCGGCCCCTGCCTTAAACCCGTGCTGCGTCGGTTGCAGGTGAACGGGTGGGACATGACCATGGTGACCCACGACCAGGCCCGGAAGCGGCTGACCAAGAGGAACGAGGAGGTCGTCCGGCTCCTGGTGACCCGGCAGTCCCTCCAGAAGGCGGTCCAGCAGTCCATGATGTCCCAGCCATGCCACTGAGCCGGGGGGGCAGAGAAAGCTGAACCTTGATTGAGGCCTGGCTGGCTGGTTAACCTCGGAGGGGCGTCTTTGCCTCTCCTCCTCCTCGGAGGGGGACCTCGTGAGGGCCTGCCAGGCAGCTCCGGCGCCATCTTTGCAGAGGCATGCGCCGTGCCTCTACAAAGATGGCACCCCTGCCCCGGGTTCTTCCCGGGAAAACTGGCACCGAAGACTTCGCCTGCTGCCCTCTTCTCTTGTACCAAGTCCTGCGGAGATGGAGAGGCCACCCAGGTTCCTGGTGGGTTTCCTTGGATTTCTCCAACAGAGAACGCTCGTTGACAGCTGGCCTGGTGAGGAATGATGCAGTTATCAGGTAGCCAATATACTCATTTTTTAAAGAGCTTTCTCCAAATCTTTGAAGAAGTGCCCTGTGGCTTAAACACCAAAAGCTCTTAAAAACCTTTTTTTAAAAAAGCACAGGACCACATTAGAGGGCATGGTGGTGTAGATTTAGGGATGGGTTTCGCACCAAGTGCCTGCACCGTCTCTTTTTCTGAATCGGAGGCTTGATACGGCTGACATGAGGGCAGCACTTTAGTGGAGGAGACCCTGACTGGGGTGGGGTGGGGTGGGAATAATCAAGGAAAGGGCTCTGCGGTGTGAAACATACCAAATCATGAGGGAGGAAAGGGAGACGAGAAAATGGTTTGCCCTTCTGTCTTGCTCTCTATTTCTGATCAAGCTTGTCTGAAATCCTTAAAAAAGAGGAACCAGGTGCCTGCCCCACATTGGGACTGCATGTCCACGGACAGAAGGAAGCCACGCCTTTCTAGGAAATTCATCGCAAAATTCAAGTGTCTCCGAATCTGTTTGGGGTGGGGAGAGTTTTTGACACCCCCTCTCTGGCCTGCTTGGAGTTTTAAATCGGTGTTTTAGCCTGTGGCACGTTCCTTTCTAGCCTCCAGGAGCGGTACTTCACTTGTGCCAAGGCTTTTTTAAAAAAAAAAATATATACACTGTAAATAATCTTTCTTCAACGTCTGCAACACTAACTTATTTCAGGATCTCACAGCTGTTCTACCTGCGGGCCGACCAGTCCAAGCTGCCCAATGGCTCATACCACTAGATGCCTCTTTTATTACTGTGGTGTTTTTCTACTTCCACGCACAAGAGGGCTCTGAGATCGTCTCTTTTGATTAAAAATTGCCTTTTTGGAAAAAAAAACTTGGCTTGATTTCTCGCATGGAACGGGAGGGGAGGAGGTGACCCTCCAGCCACTGCCTGGCCTCTTGTACAAGATAATAAATTCAGGCTGGACTTTCTGTTTGGTGCGGATGTTTTTTTTTGTGTGTGTCAGGATCTGGAAGGCAAGCAGCAGCTTAGGGGTTGGTCAGGAGCGGCAAGACGGCAGATTTGTCCAGGCAGGTTTTCTGTAGGGCCTGCTGCTTCATCATTCTCCATTCTTCTGTTTTGCGCTATGTAATACGTTAGGGCTGGGCACCGCCATGACAGTGGGGCCGGCCTAATATTTTTTTTCTGCCTGAGGCCCAGCAGCAGATGAGACATGGAGACACACACCACATTGAGACAGTACCCAAAGACTCCCATGTTTCAAACACAATCTCCCAAGCACCCTCTCTCGGATGTCTAAATGCACCAAATGAACACTCAGTTACTTCAAAATAGCTCAGAAGTTGTCACCTTTTCATGGAAAACCCCTACCCTGCCTGAGATGGCCACCCTCCTCGACGTCACAGAAGGTTAAGTCACCCACAGAGACGCCGCGAACTTGTGATCCTTTGAAACCAGTTTATGTAAATCCACAGTAAAGTGTTGGTCCTTCTACCATCGCATGGCCAAAAGGGACGCAAGATCAGTTTTCTAAGCTAAGGCACCTCCTTGCCTTAGCTGGAGTTAGCATGTGGGACTTCCTGCCTGAGCATCGTATGCTTTGTACTCCGAAGTGGAAAAGTAAAGTTCTAGTCCTTGTGGTTGAGAAGGAAAAAAATATATGATTAATTTGAGTAACCTAAGAGGCTGCCTGTTGCCAAATCTAAATTCTCTGTATAGCTGCAGAGTGGGAAGGTTTTTTTTCTGCTTGGACTCCCATCCCAGAAACCCTTTCTGTGCAGTTCCGCCGTGAGATTTAAAAACACCCGGCTACCCAGTTGGGAAGTATTTTATTTGTACTGGCTAAAAGAGGTTTCCTCAGGCCATTCAAGGCCTCCCCGCCTTGGAGGATACCCACTTTGGAGGCTGGCACGGATCAGTCAGAAGGCAGCTACCGACCCGAGCGAGGTGAAATTCGTAGAGGTAGTCGCGGTGAACAGTCGTTGGGTGAGCAAAAGATCAAGGTTGGCCCTCTCGAGATGGCCCAGCCACCAGATGGCGAGAGGCTGCAGTCCTGGGAGATGTTAAGGCACCCGGAGGTGGTCACGTAACGCAACAAGAAGGGGGCAGGTGTCGAAGGAGTTCGACACCGCCACGGAGGAGTCCACAAGTCCAAGTTCCCTTCTGAGGTTGAAGCGGCAAAGGCCAGTCGGACGATGCAGAAAGGGGGGGCGGCAGGCCCTTACTCCGCCTCCACCGTGGCGTAAGGCGGCGCGTGATACAAGCAGTAATGCTGGACGATGAATATGATGTCAAAGAAGATGGAGAAAACACCAAGGCCGAACTTGGTGGGATCGCCGAAGACCAGCTTCCAGGTGTCTGGAACGGAAAAGAAGAATGAAACCATTTAGGATTAGGCGGGGAGGGAAATCCGGCCAGTGCAGCCGGATGGACCCTCCAGCTCCATCAGCAGTCTACCATGGAGCATCAGCTGTAGGGGGAAAAAACCAAGGAGAAAAGTAGCCAGCTCCTTTCTCCTCCCATGCTTGGATGTCTCAGAGGAACGCGGTCAGTGGTCGCCGGAAACCACCCTGTCCTCAAGGCCCTCTGGCCGAGAAAGGGAGGCACGCGTACCGTTGTTATAGGACTGCAGGAACATCTGGATCAGGCTGAAGGCGCCCCCTATAAAATCCAGGAGGACATTACCGATGCTCCACCCTTCGGTGCTCTTCCGACGGAAATTCATGTAGGCCTACGGGAAAGAGAACTGAGTGGAAGGACACCCACGTTCCTTGCCTTTTTTCGGGCGAAGAAAACCCAACCTGGTTGCAGAAATAACTCCCTAAATCAGCGGTGGCGAATCTTCAGCACTCCAGATGTTTTATCCCACAACTCCCAGAATTCCGAGCCTAGACTGCCAGTGACAAAGGACTGTGGGGGTTGTGGTCCAAAATGTCTGGAGGGCCGGAGGTTCGCCACCACTGCCCTAAACGTTAGTAGCCCCTCCCCCGATTTCTGAGAAATCCCTGGGGGAGATTTTGGATTACAAATCGCAGCTTCCTTGCTGTGAGATCCTGCCGGCTCTAGTTCCAAAAACAAGCCCTTTCCCCAACTTTGGGCCAGAGATTCTTGCGCCTCCTTCGAAAAGGGAGAGAACGGCCTTCCTGGAGCATGATCTGTTTTGGTAGTTGCTTGGAGGAAAGGCACGATCGCCACGGATGACCAAGGAAGCCCGGCTGACGCCAACCTCTCTGCCCCCTCATCCTCGGATAGATCCAGCCCCTGCCCGGGCGTACCTGCGGGAAGTATTTGATCAGGGTGACCGCGAGCTTGATGTAGGAGAAGTAGAAGAGGAACTGGAGCCACGTGATTACGCCAGCCACCGCCACAAACAAGGTGGTGAAGATGAAAATCCATGCGACGGTGAGCAGCCCCATGGCCGTCAGCGAGACCGTTTGACCCCCTCTCTGCACCAAACAGAAATGGAAAAAGGGGAGACCTCAGACCTCCTGCCTCGCAGGCTTCTAATCTTTTGAAATGAAAATAAATCTGAAACAGGGAGTCACCTCGTACAGAAGGCACTGGCCGATGATCAGAAGGGTCACGGCGACTGCGTGCAAGCTGAAGAACACATCGTTGCTGTCCACGGGGTTGACGCCGTTGGGATAGAGGTGCAGGAACTGCTCCTGGGGTCGGCAGAAGGGCCCCCACGCGAGGGTCAGAGGACGTGTGCGGGGCTCTCGGAGCGTAGGCAGGGCCCAAATGGAGTTAGGGGAAAAGCCGCCCCTCCCTGCCCCACCTACCTTCACGGGTCTGATCCAGAAAAGGCCAACGTTGAAGACGCTGTAGGCGATGAAGCCGGTCAGGTTCAGAGCCAGGAAGTCAAAGCTTAGCCCCACGACACTGGCAACACACACACACACACACACACCAAGAA
Organism: Phrynocephalus forsythii; assembly: GCA_029282475.1. Taxonomy (NCBI): domain Eukaryota; kingdom Metazoa; phylum Chordata; class Lepidosauria; order Squamata; family Agamidae; genus Phrynocephalus; species Phrynocephalus forsythii. The sequence goes on from JAPFRF010000017.1 coordinate 1,575,553, forward strand.
AAGCAGAAGCGTCAGCAGAGAGACACGGATCCCAGGGGACGCAGTGGCTCAGCTTCCAGGGGGGCGTTCCCGATGACATGCGGCCGTCCGGGCGTCAAAGCACACGATTTCAGCTTTCCAGTTCAACGGGGGGTTTGCATACCCCTGCAGCCTAAAACCAGGAAAGGGGCGTCCCCATGCACGGGTTTTTAAATTTCTCCCGTTCTCCCAGCATCCTAACGTTTGTTATTGGCTCCCTCTCCCCGGGAGGGCCAACGTGGAGTCTCTTGTCCTGCCCTATCAAATCCTCAATTCATCCCTGCAACAACAACAAAAAAGGACCAGTCCCTGGGTCTGTTCTTACCTTTTCCGCCACCAGTTCTCCAGCACCTGAGGATAGAAAGAGACGGACCAGGCCAGGAAATAGATCCACCCGATCACCTGGTCTGTGATTCTCACCGCGTTGCTGTGGATCACGAGGAAACGGATTCTGGGCCTGTGGGAGAGAGAGGGTGACGGCATCGCCGCATGGGTGGCCCCGCGGGCAACTGGGAGCCGTCATGTGCCCTAGACCTTAGGGTGGCCTACAAAACGGGGATGCCCAGGCAGAGTTTTGGCCAAAGCCTCCGGAACCGCCAGAGGGGAAAGCGAGAGCGTGATGCCGAGTGCGAATTCTCCCCGGCATCCTTGAGCCGCTACAGCCACTAATCCCAGTCCTTCTCGGTGAAGGATTCTGGGCATCGTTGTCACCCAGAATCCTCTCCTCCTTCCGGAGCACACAGGCTCCCTTCTGGCTGCGTTCCACGTGAGGAATGACGCGGCACAGGCCCCCAGGCGTGTGCCCCATTCCTGCACACCGGCCCCCTTCCCTAGCCTACCCCTGCCTTTGGGGACTACACCCCCTATCTTCCCCAACCAATGGGATGAGGGAGGAAATAAATTTGGGGAAAAGGAAGAAGAAAAACAGTCTGAATGACCCCAAAGGCTGGCACATATTCTAAACAGAGAAAGAAATTCTGGTTTTGTTCTGGCCAGGCATAGACGGCCACCATCGGTTCGGATCCCTACCCGGTGTGGTGGGAGGTGTTGACGGAAAGGTAGATGGTGACTTGCCCGACGTCAGTGGCCCTCGCTTGGAAGCTTGCCGCCTTCTGACCGGCTGCTATCATGAGCTGGCAGAAAGGAGGAGGAGAAAATCAAGACACCCTAAAAGGGCGAGATAACCTTCCTGTCTCCCCTTGCACTCCAGTCTGCCTGGCACCCTCTGGGAAGCCCATGCCGGTCTCACAAGGAGACACCAGGGATTGAACTGGGGTTTGCCTTGCAAAGCAAGGATCTGGCCACCCTAAGCCTAACCCCAATCCTTCTGGCAAGGCCCTGTGGGCGTGCCCTGCCCGTAGCGAGGTGCCAGGGCCCCCCACCTACTTGCTTCGGCAGCTCCACGATGGTGGCGTTCTCCCGGGACGTGTACGTCACGTTAAACGTGATCGCCAGCGGTTCCTCGGATGGGGGGCTACGAGAGTGGGTGGAGAGAGACCACCCGTTAGGAGGGCGGGCGCAGCACGCAACTGGCACCCCCCCTCCCAAGATGTGGCAGGGTCAGACCCCCCGTGGTGGAGGAGGATGGGAGCTGCAATCCAACATGTTTCGGGTGCATAGTCACTGGGAAGGCCTTTTGTTGCAGAGCTTGGCTACTGCAGTGCTCTCCACAAGGGGCGGCCCTTGGAGAGGGTTCGGGATCTTCATATCAGTGCAGCCTGACGAATATATATTCGCCAGCTTCATAAGTGTAAGATCCGACCATCGGACATTCCAGCCCAGGGTTTCTCTGCCGTCCCAGTACTGTCTCCCCTGTGTATCAGCCACACACACACACACCAACCTACAACGGTCTGTCCCCAGCTAAGGCCGTTTCTCAAGAACCAAGGAAGAGCCAACAGTGAAAGGTCAGCGAGAGAAAGCCACAATCGCGGAGGAAGCAGGACACAAAATACGATAGAATTTCCTCTCCAAAGAGGAAGGGGGAGAAGCAATGCTATTTTTCTTTTTAATTATCAACCATGCTTTCTCGGATTCTGTTTGCTTCCCGAGAAAAGGTGGGATCCCCTCTCCTCCGGCAGCAGTGCTGCTGACACACCTACCTCAAAGTCACTGTGATGTTTTTCGACTGGCCGTTTTCCAGCAAAACCACTTCGGGGAGAGAGAGAACGGGGTCGCCTTCGAAACGGAGATCGGGGGTGAGGGGGGAGAGAAATTAACAAACGCAATAAAATGCTGGAACAACTAGAAGCTACCTTAAAAGCACCATAGTCCCAGACTAGGGAGAAAGATGGCCCCTGAACTTTTGATCCAAGCAACAAGAGGGAACAGGGAAGCAAAAAGAAAAAGAAAAAAACCATTCACCGGCACATCCTTGATTTTAGGGGAGCTGACTTTCTAGAAAGGGGATAGTCGCCCCACTTCCCTTCCCTGCCCCCTTTGGACTACATTCCCCCATCATCCTCAGCCAATGGGATGAAGGAGGACCTAGCCATGCGGAGAGAGGCTGCTCCATTCGGGTAGGGGAACATGAATAGAGAGAGCGGATTCCTTCTGCGAGTGCCGGTGAATTGAATTGCACCCGATGGCGTCTCGGTCTCAAAGCATCGGTGGCCGTCAAAAGACGCAAGCCAAACTTCATTTATTACCACCCAACCCTTCCCAGCGTTGACCTTGCCAAAGGCACGGCCAACTTTTGGACGTTGTGGCCCATGGCGGCACAGGCCCCCACCCACAGGGAGAACCAGGAGTGAGTCTGTGTGTGTGTGTGTGTGTCCCACCTGGCCACAGGATTTAACAACAACAACAACCCAGGTCCATCCAAGGCTGGGGGACTTACCCCGGACCCTCATTGGGGACGCGAGGGAGAGGAAAGCCAGCAGGACGAGGAAAAAGCCACTGGAGTTCCCCATCCTGGGCTGCCTGCAGAAACAGCAGCCAAGCAGGACTCCCCTGTCAGCTGGAGAGAGAAAGAGAAAAAAGGCATGAGGCAGAGGAGGTGGTGGGAGGGATTTGGGGGGGGGGTTAGTGTGGGGCAGTGGTTACAGCATCTGGAACCAGGGATGCTCTGGGTTGGAGTCTCCTCTGGTGCATAGCTGATTTGGAAAAAAGCCACCCTCCACATAGACAACAGAAGCCCACAGCTGGAAGGGAGTGGGCCTGTCTGGTTGCTCCACAAGGGGAGGTTCGAACTCAGTCCCCCAAAAACTCAGCTGTGCTAACCGTTACTCCACACTCCCCCCCTTGGGGGAAAACCTCGCTCTCTTTTTTATAGGGTCAAAAACGTGACTGGACAAAGGGAGGATCCCAAAAGATATGGGGGGGGTATCTCAAGGGCCCCTTCGCCCATCTCTTTTCCGAAAAACTCGGGAACATTTACTGAAACAGATTTATTTTGCAGGCAGAAAATTAAGGGGGGGGCAGTTAACAGCAGGCTTGGTTTTTAACTCTCAGCCTGGTTCTTTATTTAACTGATTCTTGATCTGCACGTGTACGGGGGAAGTCCTTAGAGAGGGGTGAAGCGATGATCATAATGATGATGACACCCTGCTCGTTGAAATATTGATTTTTGACCTCGGTGGAAGACCCACAAGAACTCCAAAGGAGAGGGTCGGGTCCTAGAATTTCACACGAAAACGGCTTTACTGTACTTGTATTTCGTTTTAATTTCTTAAAGGGATCCGGAGGAAAGAGTTGGGCGCAGCGCTTTGAGAGCAAAGGGGGGTTGAACTCTGCGCACGGGCAGAGGCACTCTTGCCCTTCGTCGACACGCCTTTCAAGATAAGGTCGTGGCAAACTCGGGAGGAACCGGATTTTCGGATCCCCTTTTATTTTGGGATGCTTTAACACACACCCCAATAGGTAAATGTGGGGTGATCTCGTTTTAAACCAAACGGGGAACCCCCCCATTTAAAGGGCAAGGGGAGGGTGGGGGGGGCAAAGGGAAAATCCCCCCCCCTTAATCGGAGGCGCCCCTGTTTTATAAGGGATGCCAAAAGCCCCATTTCCCACCGCCGGCCACCGACAACTACGAACCCCATGATGCAACGCGGCCCGGCGCTCGCTGATGGAAAGGGGCCGCCGTCCGCAATGCATGCCGGGAGTTGGTGTCCCTGCTTCCCGTTCTCCCCCCTCCCTTTCTCTTCCCGGTCCTTCCTTACCGAGCTTCGACTCTTTGAGCGTTAGTAACGTTGCGAGAGGATAACTAACGGACCTGTAACGGCGCCGGTAAGGCCGTCCCGCCGCCCGTCGAGCCTTCCTCCGGCGAAGGCCGCTTGCCCCGCGTTTAGGCATTCGGGGCGTCGCCCTGGAGACCGGCCTTCTACCGCCAGCCGCCCTTCCTGTCGCTTGCCGTAGCCGCCATCTTGGGCGTGGCGGCCGAAGGGCGTTTCCCGAGGCGGAACTCTTTTATTTTCCCTTTCTGTTTATTTTAAGCCCCTGCCAGGTGAATATCTAGTCTTTGGTTTAAGGTCTTAACCCACTGGGGAGGAAAAAAAAAGACGCCAAGGGCCTAAAGGGTTGAGCTTGGAAGGGGTGGGGAGGAGGACACTCAAAATGGCGGCTTCGGCGTCGCCCGGGCCGCCATTTTGGAAGTGTCGTAATCCCCTCAGGCGCTCCTAGGGAGACGAGGCCTTGGGCACGCGCCCAAGATGGCGCCCGCCCGCCTTCGGCCGCCATGTCGGGTGTGGCGCGCTCCTGACGCGAAATTAAAACTCCAAAGTTCACTTCTTCCGTTTGCGTTTCCTCAGCCGCGTTTTTACCTCAGAATTTCGTGGGGTTTTTCAACCCCAAATTCTTAACTTTCTCCCCCACCCATAGACTCTTTGGGTACGTGGTGAGGAAATTTCTATCTGTATCGATAGATAGATAGTTATTAGTAAGAACTAAGACGTGTTGAGATTTGCATCCTTTTCCTTTTAAATTTGTTAAAGAAAAAAACGCTGCTGTTTTCGTTCAGCTCCTTTGTTTTTTAATTCAAATTAATTTATTATACGCTTATCCCGCCCTGCTAGTAGCAAATGCCACTTCTCTGCAGAAGGTGGTGGGATATAAGCATTTAATATGGAGATTTTCTATAAGCGCAAATATATAGCTTATAAATGTAATCTGTTAATGATTCCAAGTTGCCTTGAGGCCTTTTGAAGGGAAAGGTGAGGTAAAGTAGTTAAAATTAGTAAATAAATTTAAGATAAGTTTTAAATAAATAAGATAGTTTACCCCAACTTTCCCTACAAAAGTAATGTAAATAAATAAATAAATAAATAAGCATGTTTCCTTTGTGAATAGGTTACGTCATAGGGCTGGGCAACATATAAGTGTTGTTCCTACATTAAGGTGAAGGTTTAGTTGCAGCCATATTTATCCGGGGGAAAAATCTCATTGAACTCAATTATTTTTTTTGGAAGGCAAACCAGGGTGTCAGGATGGGAAAACAGGATATAAATGTTCATTTTGGAATTTAGCCGCTAAGATTTGCATATGAGTAGGGGTTTTAGCATTTACTTCAGTCTGATCTCAGAAGAAAGTTAAGTTTTGAATAATAAAACTGAAGTTTTTCCACCCCTGGGATGGATTTGTTTTGGATGGAGGGGAATTCTAGCTTCTGTGATGGGGGGAAAATGTAACTTCTCTGAGGTTTGAAAAAAAAAGAGCATTGGAAAGAAGGCCCTTAAAGTTTAGGAAGGCAGCTCAGGGTTTGGACTACAAACCCCAGAATCCCCGAGCCACTTTCGCAAGTGCCGGATTCACTCTTTGGGATGATTTAAATTTGCATCCTGGTTTTCTTCTTCTGCTTTAAACGGGTGCCGTTTTCGGTCCTGTTCATCAGCGCCGCCCTTTTCTCTCGTTGCAGGCCGGAGAGAATGGAGGCCCCGCCGAAAACTCCGGACAAGGGTTCGAAACCCACCGAGACGGCGAGGCAAACTTCCTTCGCGCTGGGCGTCGATATAGGAACCACGTCCGTGAAAGCCGTCTTGGTGGAAGAAGCAGGCCACGGGTTTATGGTGGCCGCGAGTTGCACCAAGGACACCCGGGCGGACGTGGAGAGGCAGGGCGATGCTGACCTGCAGGTCCAAAAAACCAAAAATCTTAATTTTGTTTTGCTTTTCAGCCTTGGCGCGCTGCTTATAGGCCACCCCGTGGTGCTTAAAGCCCTCTCTGGGAGGTTAACCATTTTTAAATCTGCAGGCGACACATTGCCGTCCAATTAGCAAGCTGGATGCTCCGTTTATGGACCTTAGAAAATTAAGTCATCCTCCAGTCGGCTACCTGAGCCCATTGGGATCGAACTCAGGTCGTGAATGGAGTCTTGACTGCAGTACTGCAGTCAAAAAAGCCTTAAAGACCTGGGTTTTTTTTGTGAGGCATTTGGCGACAGTTAATTAATTTTTTTCCTTCTTGTCCTGCCATCACACCAATTATTTTTATAGTTTTTAATGATGTTTTATTATGATGTTTTACTAATTATTTTTATCGTTATTGTTCTTATTGTTCTCATTGTTTGTATCCTTGCTGTAAACCACCTGGAGTTCCTCTGGATGACGGGCGGTATACAAGTATTAAAATAAAATAAAATAAAATAAAATAAATAAATCATTGAGGCTCATCTATAAAGCCCTTTCCTTCCCTATTTTATCTTCACAACAACCTTGTAAGGAAGACTTTTTTTTTTTGGATCGTTAGCTTCCACACGCACCCCTCCCCGTTGTCCGTTCCCCATCACTAGTTGGAATCACAGAGTTCTGGTCCTAAAGATGTAACTTTTCCAAACTCTTGATCTGCCAGACTATCTTGTTTTTAAGGGTTATGTGACAGACGAGTTAAACTGGGCGGCATTTTGAAATTTTCCTGCCCAGAGAGGCTGCTGATTTAACAACAGCCCATTCGCAGGCAGAAATCCAACTGGTGGCGCTTTGTTTTTCCAAAGTAGGTGCTGAAAACCGAGAATTGATTTGCTTTCCCAGAAAAGCAAAATGGAAATTTCTCCCTATGGTTTTTTTTTCTGTTTCAGAGGAACGAGCAGGATGTCCGAAAGATTATTGCTGCCTTGAATGAGTGCCTGGCAAGCTTTCCACCAACACAGCTTTCCAGGGTGTCCCGGATCGGTGTTTCTGGCCAAATGCATGGGATTATGTTCTGGAAAACAGGCCGAGGTAATATTTATTTATTTATTTATTTATTTATTTATTTATTTATTTATTTATTTATTTATTTATTCAACTTATATTCTGAGGTTTGGCTGCCACAAACGTATTTTTCAAAGTCCCACCTTTTATTAACTTATTTATTTATTCTTGTACTTGTTGACCGCCCGATTTTCCCATAGGGAACTCTGGGCGGTGTACAACACGTCACCAAAACAGCGACTGCCCAACTACAACCCCATAACATACCCAAACATAAAAAAACCCCAGTGAAAAGACCTAATAGAATACAAGTCAATATAAAAATACAGTATGAAAATCCTAAAATAAAAGGCAAATAAAATAAACATAGCACCACAGACCAAGACAAAGTCATGTCCAGCAAGAGAAACTGGTGCCAGCAGTTAAAAGAATAATCGTAATTAAAAAAAAAAAAACCACAACCACAATGATAGTGTGCTCAGAGGGCCCCAAAGCATTGCCTGAAGAGCCAAGTCTTTTATAAAGAAATAAATAAATACATTTCCTTTAAGCGCCGCCAGTGGCACTGTGCTTTCAAAGAACTAGTGCTTTCTGCAAAGACGATCCGGGAAAACTACAAAGGGGAAAAAAAAAAAAACAGAGATGGAAAAAAACCCTACGAGCTACAAAATTTTTTTCTTCAACCTAAAAACAACAACAACCCAAAACTCAATCAGGAAACCTTCTATTTAAAAGGAAGGCCAGATGCTGTGAATGCAATTTGTGTCTTTTGCAAGAAGAGAGAGAGAGAGAGAGAGAGAGAATGTGTTACGTAGGGTTTCACGCTTTGATCTCCTCTTCTGGCTTGTTTCAGCGTTCTTTCTTTAAAAGATTATCCAAGAAACTTTAGCACTAACACACGCTCCTGTCAGGCATTTTGCTTTGCGTGAAATGCCAAAAGAAAAATGAACAGTCCCCCGTTCCCTAGGACAGTGGTGGGCAGCCTTTTCCCGAGGCTGATGGACTCTAGTTCCTATCGTCCCCTTAGGGATCGGTGATGATTTGCAGGCTGAACTGCTCCTCCGTTTCCTGAAACTGTCCTCAGCTCTTCGGTTTTTGGCCTCGGCCGTTTGGCTCTTTGCCCGGGACCAAATGTAAAACGGACGCCGGCTCCTCGGGGTGCGCTACAATTTTCTTTTTAAAATAATAAAACCGCAGCCTCTTTGCTGCAAATGGGGATTTTTATTTATTTATTTGGTGTCTGGTTTTGTTTTGTTTTTAAATTCTTTATTTATTTATTGCTTTTTCTTCCCTAAATGGCAGCTTTTTTTTTTTTTTTTTTTTTTTTGCTTTTCAAAGGATGGTCATTAACTCTCCCTCAGAAAAACCCATTTACTTGCTTTCTAAATGAAATGGCAAAAGAAAGGGGGAGAAACGCTCTTGAAAGCAGTTTCAATTTTTTAAAAAAAATGAAAGAAGAAGAAAGAGGCCGTAATTAAAGCGAAACAGGACAGCCTTGGGGGTGTTTTAATCTCTTCATGGTGTTTCCATTAGAGCAGCCATGTCCAAACTTCAGCCCTCTTGATGTTTTGGACCACAACTCCCAGAATTCTAAGCTTAGCTTGCCCATGACAAAGGACTGGGGGAATGGTGGTCCAAAACATCTAGAGGGCCGAAGATTGGACATGCCTGCATTAGAGCTATATCATTGGGGCAGCTGGGTTTTGGTCCCCTGGAGTGTATTTGAGTGGTCACTCTCGGGCCTCCGTCCTTGGGGTCCGTTTTGCTCACTTCAGGTTGCAGGTGGACCGAGAGCCGAGGCAGCTGGACGTTTGAGCCAGAGGAAGTCAGCCAACTGGTCACATGGCAGGACGGCCGCTGCAGCCCCCACTTCCTGTCCTCCCTTCCTCCACCACGGTCGCACCTCAGCGTGGCGTCGGGGTACGGGTGCGCCACCGTCTTTTGGTACTTAAAGAACAGGTACGGCACGCTTCCTAGATCCATCGGTGGCTTTCTGTGGAGATAGCGTAGGTCAGGGCTGTCCAACTTTGAACAGGCCAAGGTCTACTTTTTCCAGCCCAAAGTGCCTGAGGGTACTACGCTAAAACCCCTTCTTAGGGATTTTGTCCATTCTGAGCACATGCTCCTAAGTAAAAACCTTTGTAAGTAGAGCAGCGGTTTCCCATAGGAATGCATTGAGAACCAATTAATCTGTTCTGGAGGGAACAGATTTCAATGCACCATAGCCCTTGAACTGCCCCTCTCGGCTGAGACAGTGGGCTGGCAGACCCAGAACTTTTGCTGGGGCAGTGGTGGTTCTTGGGGTGGGGGAGGGAGGGATGGAGAACTTATCCCGTCACTTTTTTAATTGATGGCCGGTGGGCTACTTTTGAACCCTTCGCGGGCTACCAGTAGCCCGCGGTCTACCTGTTGGGCAGGCCTGGCGTAGGTGCCCACCACCTCTCCTTTTCTCCTTCCCGCACAGCCCGGGCTTCCTAAAGGCTTACGACGCGGCCGGGACCATCCACGACTACGTGGTGGCCATGTTGTGCGGCCACGAGCGGCCACGGATGTCCATCCAGAACGCCGCAAGCTGGGGGTATTTCAACACCACCAGCGGAAGCTGGAATATGGACGTGTAAGTCCGCTCAGATTTGGGCCGAAGGGAAACCCGTCCCCATCCTGGCGCCCTCGTGGGTGGTTGGACGGCAGCACGTATGGGGCGGAACAGAGAAGGGTCAGATCCTTCCACGAGGGCTGAGCAGGGCTCTGGGTTCCCGTTGGCCATCGGTTATGCTAGGCCCACGGAGCTGGGAGTCCGCCTGGTTGAACCCACTGAGGGCAAAACGCGTGGGATGGCCTGATTCTGAACCTTCCTGGCTTGTTCTTGGCAGGAACCGGAGTCCAAACTCCTCGGGAGCCTGTCTCAAGGTTTGCTCGAGAACCCAATGGCACGCTTCTCTCTTTGGGCCGAGATTTTACTAACCCCATGTGCTGAGTGGAGTGTCCTGATTTCGGGGTGTTTGTCTGGTGTCAACCGTTTCCCCCCCCCCTTGGCGGAGAATTTTCGGGGTGGGGTGGGGAGCAAAGAGCAGCGGGTCCACTGCAGCTGCGCTCACGTTCCCCCAGTCAGAACGGCCGTGCTTGGCTTCAGAGCCCGGCCAGCTAAGGGAAGGAGAGACACGCCTGGCGCGTGGATGCCATCGGGAGCCCTGGAGGTGCCCCCGTCCGGACCCCGAGAAACCCTTCTGGATGAGAAGGGAAGGTTGAGGGGCGCCCTGTCATTTCCTCTTGCGGCAAACAGGTCAAGAATTATTGTGATGTTCTCGAGTCTCACCCGAGCTCCTTGGCCCGTAGGGACAGGTGTGTGTGTGTGTGTGTGTGTGTGGTTGTCCTCCAGCTTGCATTGTCGCCCTCCTCGCCCTTCTCTGCCTGGTGTTCCCGTTGTGTCCCGCTAACGTTCGCCTTCCCGTTTGGTTGGAGGGGAGAGGATCCAGCCCGTCGGGGATCTTGTCATCGACATTTCAGAGGGAGGGTGCGATGCCTCTTTCGGCACTGCTTTTAGCAGGATCCAGAGAGGCCTAGATTGTGTGTGTGTGTGTGTGTGTGTGTGTGTGTGTGTGTGTGTGTGTGTGTGTGTGTGGTTTTGAATTTTGTAGTTTGCATGGTGGACATGAACCTAAGCATGGATCTAACGCAACCGTAATCCGCATGGTTTGGTTAGGTGGGGATTTTTCCCCCTTCCGCATGACCTGTCAAGGATTGAGTTCTTTTTTCTTATTTCATGGATTGATCCATGATCACCGATCGTGGCCTCCTGTTTTTCAGCCTCCGAGAAGCCCGTTTCCCCGTCCACTTCCTCCCCGAAGTGGTCCAGCTTGGAGAGGTCGCGGGCAACACGTCTTACGCCTGGCACCAAATCCCCAAGGCGACGAGAGTGGGGGTCGCCTTGGGAGATTTCCAGTGTTCGGTGTACTCCTGTAGGCCCGAACCTACCGACGCAGGTACGTGGGCGAGAAGCCGGTCACTTTTGCCTGAGAGGGGGCAGCTTAGAACATTCTGGGCATGGCTAGGAACGATGCCCTCTGTGTTTGGGAGGGGGCTGTAATTACCGTAGGACCCCCATATCCACTGATTCATTATCCACTGATTCAGTTATCCACAGTTGGCAGAGGAAAAAAATTAAATAATTCAGCAGCCACAAAGCAAGCTGTGAAGCAAGCTGTTGTCACAAACAGCAGCTGTAAAGCAAGCTACTGTCACAAACAGCAGCCATAAAGCAAGCTACTGTCTCAAAACAGCAGTCATAAAGCAAGCAACTGTCAGGAAAGAGCAGTTTGGGGTGGGTGGGTGGGCAGACGTTCTCTCGTTCTCTCTTATCCAAGGATTTCATTATCCACTGGAAGGCCTGGAATCAATCCCCAGCGGATACCGGGGTCCTACTGAAATGAATATTGTAATTAAACATGCCAAATTGAAGAACTCTGAAGTAATATGAAACATCTCTTCTAATACCTGGAAAGGGGGGAATCCGTTCACTCAGTGCCCGAAAAAAAAAGTAGGATGGACACCCACACTTTAGGGTCTTGGTCTACTTGGGAAGGCAGGGGTTGCATCTTTTAAGAAAGGGTCACGGCCTGTGTTCTTTTCCTCTACCTATTTTCCTTTCCCTCCCTCTAGTCCTCAACATTGGGACCTCTGCGCAGCTCACCGTCTCGATGCCGGTGGGATATGAGCCCGGCGATTCTCCGGAACCCGTCTCGCCCGTGGCTTATTACCCGTATTTCGGGAAACGCTACCTGGCGGTGGCCGCGTCCCTAAACGGCGGCAACGTGATGGCAACCTTTGTGAAGATGCTGCTCAGATGGACGGCCGAATTGGGTAGGCGGTTTTGGGATTTGTGTTGGGTTTATTCCCAAACAGACGTTCACAGAGGGTAGCTAGTCAGCGCGGCGGTTCAGTTTAAAGTTGCTTTGTTTTCCCGTTATTCAAAGTCTCTGAGGGCCTTTTCACACGACCCCTAAAATCCGCGGCAAATGGCTCCCAGATCCGGAGCTTAAAATTGTTTCCCCACCAGCTCTGGAGTTTACAAAAAATTAAGTGCGACCACGCCCACCTAAGCGCATCCCAGTGCACTTTTCAAGTACCTGGTCTCCGAGGGTGAAAAATTCCTGATGCGGATGTAATGTAGTGAGTGCCGGGCTCTCCTCGCTTTTTTTTTTTTGCCCCCCGCCCCTTTAAGAGATACTAATGCTGCCCGGAGCAGAGTGAGAGGGCAGAGCGGAGGTGAACCTGCATTCTTTTCTTCCTCTTTTTTTCTCCCTCCCCTCACGCAGACAGGAGCAAGGGAGTGCGGAGGGGGTGGGAACACAGGAAGAGTGACAAACCCCAAGATCTCTGGTCCGAATTTAAGTGGCCAGCGGATTGTGGGGTCGTGTGAAAAGTCTCTGAAATAGTTTCCATTTAATCACCTGAAAATGCATAGTGCTGTCAGTGGCTGAGCTTTATGACGAAACCTTTGCTGAACTATTGAAACCCTGCATAGCAGTGGAAAGTAACTCAAAACCAATTGCAGTTACACCCAAAAGGAATGCTTGTACCTTTGTGGTGGTGCCGTTTGCAATCAGAGGCAGGATGACTTGCAAGTGTCCCGGGTACAGAGTTTAAGAGCGGCGCTTTGTTTTTTTACAAGCTGTGTCGGCCACCTTTCTCAAGCCAAAACAATTCCTCCGCGGCCAATTTTAAAACCGAAACAAAACAAAATGTAAGGTGAAAACGGGACTTCAATTTGTAGCAAGGGAGGAAATAGGTTGGAAACATGCAGAACCTGAAATAACAATGTAACAGGTCGAAAAGATCTTACAGTAAACAGGAGTTGGTGATGAGTGGTTTACCCATCCCCTCTTCCCGAAAGCCTTTCAGAAGGACTGGGTTTTTTTTTTTTGTGCCGTGTAGGGCTGGATCAGATCTAACCCAGCCCAGGAATGGCTGAAGATCATGGGTTTTGTAGTCCAGCAGTATTTGGGAACCCATTACACTGAGCCAATGAATTCATCCATCTCTCCTTCAACTTCTCTCTTTCCCCCTTAACGTCCTTTTAAAAGGCAAATGCACTTGTCGTGTCCCGCAAACCACAGGGAAAGGCTCTTTTCTACCCTTTTAACACAGCCTCGGAAAAGAGCCCCTTAATGACGATTTTAATTACTCTCCCCCCTCCTGCCCCCCGCTTCCATTTTCTTCGGATTTCAGCTGCTTAATGGCTTGATTGCTACTGAGTCATTTCCTCAGTCCCCTCCCGCCCTGCCAGTGCCCCGCAGGCAGCCTCAAAGCGGAAGGAACTGGCAGAGCCTCTCTGCTCTTCCATGAGCTTCAGCGTTCAGGGGTCCCCCAGTTCCACCCCATAGAACCCCCGAGCGGCTGAGTGGCCCACTGGTTGGAGCTCAGATTTCTGCTCAGGTCTGCCTGCGTGCCTCGCGTTCTCCTTTGGAACAACAGCCTTGCCATGCAAGACGGCCATGGGGAATAAAAAAGGGCCGTGGCGTGAGCTCCTCAGAGGGGGTCCTGAAACGCTAACCCTTCCCACCTGTCCTTTCTGCTGATTTATATAACATCGGGTCTCCGGATACTAGTGAGACTGCAGTTTCCATCATCCCCACCCGGTATAGCAGCCCCCAGGTGCATCATCCAGCCACGAGGGGCACAGAAAGTGTTGATGTCCACATAAGAACCTAAGAAGAGCCATCATGCTGGATCAGGCCAACAGCCCATCTAGTCCAGCTTCCTGTATCTCTTGGAGGCACCAGGATTTTATATTTTATACGTGTTTTAAATTATTATATTGGATTTTGTTGAACTCTGGCCCCAGTCCAGATGTGTAAATTAACAATAAATAAATAAAATAAATCTCACAGTGGCCCCACCAAATGCATCTGAGAGCACACGAGACTAGATCTCTGTCTCCCGATACCACTCCCCTGCCTCTGGCCCTTTAGGTACCCTGGTTTTAAGCCTGGAGATGACACATATCTCCCTCATGGTTTGTCACCTGTGATGGACGTTTCCTCCAGGAATCTGTCCCATCCCCTTTGGAAGGCATCTAGCCCCGATGCCATCACCACGTCCTGTGGCAGGGAGTTCCACAGACTAACAACACGCTGGGTGAAAAAATATTTTATTTTGTTCTTACTCTCCCAGCCCTCAATTTGAGTTGATGTCCCCTAGTTCTGGTATCTTGTGAGACCCTTTCTCCTCTTCTCCTCCTCCTTGCGCAGGGCTCCAAGTCTCCGAGGCCGATCTCTACCCCCGCGTGATCCAAGCCGCTTTGGCCCAGCCCGACACCAGCCTCGCCATTTGCCCCACGGTCTTCGGGGAGCGCCACGCCCCCGGGCGCTTGGCCTCGGCGACGGGGATCACCGCCGCCGGCCTCTCCTTGGGCCACGTGACCCGGGCCTTGTGCCGTGGCGTGATCCAGAACCTCCACGCCATGCTGCCCTCGGAGTGCCTCCGGGAAGCCGGGGTCCGGCGGATCGTGGCCAGCGGGAGTGGGCTGTCCAAAAACGGCGCGCTGAGGCAGGAGGTGGAGAAGGCCTACCCCTTTCCCGTGGTCTACAGGGAGGAGGCGGACGCGGCGCTGGGCGCCGCCTTGGCCGTGCTGCACGGGACATGAGTTTTCCGGGGAGCCTTGGAAGACGCTTTTGGGTGGGGTGAGCAGCAGGTGCCAGGCACGGAGCCTCCCCAGAAGCCTAATATTTGAGCCAGCGAGAAGGAAGCGGGAGAGACCCCTTGATGCGGCACAGAAATGCGGAGAGCTCAAAACGAACCCCCCCAAAAGATGAGGAAGGGGGCTTGCAGCTCTGCGGTGCCCTGACACGGGACGGCAGAGGCCTCATCCCTCCGAGACGTCGCAGGAAGAGATGGTTTGCTCTCTTGTTGTCGAAACACCCAAGAAACCGGTTCTAACAAAGCCCTGTTGGAGGCGGATCCCTCCTCTCGCCCTGCTTTGTTGACCCAAGAGGTTAAAAGACAAAAGGCAAGCCACGGGGCCACTCTTCCTGCTATTCCCAGTCTCGTTTCTGATCTCAAACTCCTCAGAACTCCTCCAGGTTGGTTCCCGTTTGCACGGGGGACGATCTAACGGAGACGGGTGCCACTCGTCTGCTTCTTTCCCTTATTCGTAGGTAATTCCATGTCTCTGTTGCCATTCGGGAAACCGGAGATGGCCCTCTTGCTTCCGGGTTGGACCGCTGCCGCTTTTCCATCTAATCCAAAACTGGGAAGCTTCAGGGACTCGAAGGAGGTGGGTTTGGCCCCCAGAGATTAGAAGAGAAGCGTCCACGCAGGTTCGTTCCAGCCCTTCCTAATACAGCACCTAGAATTTTTCTGCCCTCTCCCGTGGATAAGAGAAAGATGGGTGCTTTCTTTTTTTTCTTCTCGCGGGTGATGGGAAATAGCCTACCGGGGATTTGAACTGCTCAGTTTTGCCACACGTGGACTCGATGGATCCGGCCGGGCTCAGCTTCCAAAGCCAGAAGGGCCCTTCAGGCAGGTCTGAGGACATCTCCGCGGTCTGTGCGTTGAAGGAGATGTAAAAAAAAAAAAACCCCGAAACAATAAAATCTTGGTTTGCTACCTCTCTGCAGCTCCTTGCCTCCTGCTTTATAGGTCGTGGCGCCTCTTGTTTCCCTTCTCCCCTGCGATTCAAACTGCAGGCAGAGAAAGGCCGGCTGTTAGAGAGAGAGAGAGAGAGAGGACTTCATCGAAAACCCAAACGAGCATCTCCTGTTCTTTTGATTTTTTTTTGGAAAGAGCCAGCCAAACTCGTTTAGGGTTCCTCTGTTACATCCTGCCCTGGCGAACGATGATTGAATCTGGACACAGCAGGTGGATTCGTCTCTGGCTACCCAAAGATGCCTTTTGGCTTGGCTTGTTGAGGTTTTAACGCAGATTTCCCCCGGCCTGGCTCAGCTTTTGTTGTGTTTTCCTTTATATATATATATAAAAAAAGCAACCCAAAATCCAGACCTTTCTTTTCATTCCTGGATTGCGCTGTAGCCAGATTTCTGCCCAAAAACGCTACATTGAAATAGACCAAGCATCCTGGGATTCCTGTGGGGAACGAGTCATTAAAACAGGAAAAGAAAAGAGAAGAAATAAGAACCAGACAGCACAAAGATCGACCGACACGAACACGGATTTCTCAGGCAGCGGAAATGCAGAATCTCTTTGTAGTCAGGCTTTTTGATGAGTTTGTGGTGGAACAGGCTGATGGCAGGAAGAAATTTCGTTGGTCAGGAAGAAAGGTAAAAGCTTGAGCAAAGACTGCCTTAGGATTGGTGTTTTTTTTTTAAAGTCTCAATTTCCAGAAAGATTGTGGAGACATCTGGATATTATTTATTTTATTTATTTATTGTGATTATTTTTTAACCTAAGGTGGACCTAAGGTGGCTTACCATAATGAGGGACGATATACAGCCTGGAACATTTAAGATATATTCAAGTTAAGAACAGCCCTTTTTGAGGAAACTGGAAAAACTATGGAGTTACATCAACAATCCTGCTTGAGTTGTTTTAAGTCAGGCATGTCCAAACTTTAGCCCTCCAGATGTTTTGGACCACCACTCCGGCAGTCCTTTGCCATTGGAAATACAGGCTTGGAATTCTGGGAGTTGTGGTCCAAAACATCCGAAGGGCCAAAGTTTGGACATGCCGGTTTGAAGTTCAACTGGGAGCAGGTCTTTTGTCAAGTCAACGGCTCTTCACGACAGGTTCGAGAACAAATCCCCGCGAAATAGGTTGCATAATTACAGGAACAGCTTAAAAAAAACACAGTTGCTAAAGAAATGATTGGGAAATATATTTTTCTCCCAAGATATCGGGAGGTTTTTCCCTCTTTTTTTCTTACTCCCACTCACCCCAAGAGCAGTCCTGTCATTAGACAGAGCGAAGAGCTTGTCTCCGGTGGCAGATTCTGGGCGTTTGGAGTAACAGCCTCCCTCTTAGGAGCCTGCCCTACGTTCGTTAAGCGAGCTTGTTGCTTCAGGGGCGTATAGGATCCGAACGCCGGCCCAGTCCCTTTCCGAAACCTGGGCTGGAGAAAACGGCCGTGCCCGGATCCTCCTGCCTCGCATCATGAAAAAAAAAGACCACGGGACAACTCTGAGCTCCACCTCCCTCGCAGGGTTGTCGTGAAGCCCCTGCAGAGCTACGCAGAGGAAGAAGTAGTTTTGAAAGAGACGAGGAAGCCACTTGAACCCCAGAGAGAGAGAGAATGAGAAGCCGCAGCCGAAATGCAGGACGTTTGACGTTTTCGTTTGCTTCCAGGCGGGTGTGTGTGTGTCGGGAGGCGGGGGGGCGGGGGAGAAGACGCGAAACCTCAAACATGGCCAAGTCGTTTTTTTTTTTCCTCCCCTCCTTGGGTTTAATTTGTTCGTAAAAAGCTTTGCTGGATCTCCCCCCGGGAATTATCAATTGCTTCTGGTTTCCAGAGCCGCCTCTTCTCCATTATTCTATTACTCAAAGCCCCGGTAGCTCTCGGCATCATCGCCTCGCTCGCTCAGAAGTCGGCGACGGCGAACGGGGCCGGTCTGGGTGCCCATGAAACCCGGAGAGAGGACGAAGCGAAGAGAGAATAAACCTACCCGGAGGCCAGCTCTGGCCCTGACCCAGCAACGGACAGGGCCTAAGGAGGCGTGACAGGGACTCGAACCCTTGTGCAGAACGCAGAAACTCGGCCAAAGGAAAGGGTAAGCAATAAGTTACGCCCGTCTTAGTTTCTCGCGGTCATTTGGAGTTGGCGAGGGCTGCTTTGACGTCCCTCCGTCTTTGCAGTCCCGGCATAGAAATGCCTGTTCTGTGCTCATCCCTTCCCCGGCACCTGCGCCCGTCTCTGCAACCTCAAAAGCATCCTGACCCTACGAACGAGCCGTAAGGCTCCTTCCCGACCCTCTGTGTCAGTTTGTTCCTCAGTGCCTGTTTCGAACCTAGGCAGCATTTATCTTTTCTTAAAGACTACAGCACCCAGAATTGCACAGCCAACCAGCCAGCATGGCTCGTGGGAGCTGTCGTCTTAAAATAATGCCCCCTGAAATTATGACCTGCTTAGTTACCAATCCTGGGGTTGGGGGGTTGGGGTGCAGGCAGCTTTCCACCTAAAAGTTGTGTCTTACTTCTTTGAGTTTTGTTTATAGTGTTATAGTGTGACATTTGTTCCAGCCTTTTGAGTTAAAAAAAGAAAAGAAAGCATGCTACTTATAGACCACCCCATAATGCTTAAAGCACTCTCTGGGCGGTTTACAAGTGAATTACGCAGGTGACATGTTGCCCTCCTCCTCCCATCCCCGCCAGCAAGCTGGGTATTCAATTTACCGACCTTGGAAGGATGGAAGGCGGAATGAGCCTCTAGCTGGCTACCTGGGATTGAACCCCAGGTCACGAGCAGAGTTTGGGCTGCAGTTCTGCAGTTAAACGGGCAGCCAAGCAAGGGGCACCTCCTTCTTTTCTTTGTAGACTTACGGTTGTCAGCTTTTCAGTCTTGTCTTTGGGTGCCGTAAGCCGCCTCAGGTCCGAGGCAGGTTTGAAAATATTTGTAAACGAAACGAACAAACAGGTTCCACGGAGCGAGACCGCCGAGCCTCGTAAGGGCTCCCTCCCTCCCTCCCTCGCTCTCCACAATGTCGGGGATCCTCGGCAAGATGCGTAAGCTGGGCAGCTCCGACCTGGACGAGTCGGAAGCCCCCGACGACCACGCGGAAGGCGAGGACTCGGCCTCCAGCACCCCCAGCAGCAGCGTGCGGGCGACCAAGCACGGCCTCTTCGCCCGGCGGGCCCGTTTCGGGATCGGGGACGGCGAGAAGGACATGGCCCCCATGGACTCCTTCTACCAGATGGACCACTTGGTCTCCAACTCCGTCATCAAGTTCAGCCTCAGCCTGGAAAGAGGACGGTGTGGCAACCACTGTGCCAAGTGAGTGGCCCCTGGGGGCTTGGGGGCTTGGGGGGGGAGAGACGGCTGAGACCCCCCCAAATAATTCATTGCAATCCATTCTTTAAAAAAAAACTAAAACTGGAACTTTTAAAGTTCCTTTTGTAGTTACAGGGGGAGGGCTTGCAAATTGATGGAAAGAGGTGTGTGCCACCTGTAGTCACCCGTTTAGTTCTGCAGTTCTAAGATGAGGATAAGACTCTAAAACAATCCTGGTATTTTGAAATAGCAGTAAACTCTGCCATGTCCCTCCTCCAAAATGATTTAAATGTAATGATAACAAAATAGATCAGGCGTCTGGAATCTAGCAGGCCAGACGGATTGTTCGTTCAGTGACACGAAAACCCTTAAGTCAATCCTGTTGTTTTAATTAGAATTTCCAGAAATGCTGAACCCCACCGGGGGGGGCTTTGGAGAACAGAAAAAATTTGGGGGGAAAGACATCCCCCTCACCTCCGTTTTCCTCCCAAAGTTTCCGGGAATTTTACATCTTGCGTTGCAGTGCATTTTCCTTTGCTGAGACCGGCAACAGAAATTCAAGCCTGTCGCGGCCGTCCAAGTGTAGGGCATTGCTTTTAAAAAGTGCAGTTTCTTGTGATCCTTTCTAAGTGTTTTGGCTCCCAAGATCCCTTTCCCTGAGATGTGTCGCCTAGTGCTGGTGGGAGCCCCTGGCTGTTCATTGTTAATTACTGTAATACAAAAGATTTCATGCAGTCCGAAGAGAAACCAGACGGTACTAGTGATTAACTTTTTGTGTCTTCTGGTTTAAAAACTGTGGAGGGGGTGAGGGTCTCCCAGCAGCCAAGAAGACCTTTGACTTCTGTATAAAGTCTGGGCTCTTTGTATCTTACGAAACCAAACAATCTCTTTCCACTGCTGTTATAAGGCTCCTGTCCACGGCCTCCATCGGGGTGCGGGCTGAGAAATCTTTTAAGATTTACGACCGGAGGAGGCTGTTCGACGCCGTGGCCAAGGGCGACCCCAGTGACCTGGATGACCTCCTGGTGTATCTCCTGGAGACCCTGAAGACCCTGACGGATGAGGAGTTCAAAGGTAAAAAAAAACAGGGGAAAGACCCTGACTCAGGGCTCCACCTGGTGATTTCTGGACCAGGGTGGCGTTTGGGAACACGGCCGGCTTTTTTTCAGAGGTCAGCTGCCACCCACGGTCACCGATGCCAAAGAAGACTCGTTAAGTCTTCCCGGTGGCTCAGGAATCTTCCATGTTCTGGTGTGCCAGAGACGGAACACCCAGCAGCGGTGGAGAAGAGACCTCAGTTATAAAAAATAATAATAACTGAGTTCACAGCAGCTAGTCATTCGAGCGTCCCTGGCTGCCCGCTGCAATAAATGATGCTTGCTTCCAGAACCAGACACTGGGAAGACATGCCTGTTAAAAGCCATGCTGAACCTTCACAACGGCTGGAACGACACCATCCCTCTTCTGCTGGAGGTCGCCGAGAAGACGGAGAACCTGAAGGACTTTGTGAACGCCGAATACACCGACGGCTACTATAAAGGTCAGGGAGGCATTGGTGGGTATAAGGTGACAGGTTGAGGCGGGGCTGCTAGAGCCAGCTAAGGAGAAAGTCTGAACCCCCTGAGATGTTGTCCGAATGGACTCAAGTCACCTTGTCGGCTGACCGGGGAACCGGGGAATTACTCTATGAAGAAGGAAACTACTTTGATCCATCACCGGGTGACTGGCTGGCAGAGACAGGTCGCCATTGCCCGTAAAATTCACCTTCCCAAACATAAAGAGTGAATTTGGGCAATATAAACCCGTCTGCTCTAATTATGAGATGACTCAACGAGCGCTCTAGCCGATGCAGGCGGCTTAATTCTGTATTTGATTCCCGTGGCATCTTTATTAGTCACCGGATGACAAAGGCCTCGGAGGACGGTGTTAGTTACTTATTTCTGAGATTCGTTAATTGCTCTGTCGCGAACAGCCCTCACAGATTAGAAAGGGGAAAAAACAACCCAAGGGGTATACACCAGAGCTGCCTAGGGGCAGAAACGGTGGTCCGGAGGGGCGTGGGCAGGAACTACGAAGGTGTGGGGTTAAAATTGGTCAGGTGGTTTAGGAGGTGGGATCAGGAGCCAGGTGGCAGAGGGTTAGGGCAACCGTATGGATGGATGGATGGATGGATGGATGGATGGATGGATCTATCTATCTATCTATCTATCTATCTATCTATCTATCTATCTATCTATCTATCTATCTATCTATCTATCTATCTATCTATCTATCTATCTATCATCTGAAGGTCGTGTCCATGCAACCTTACATTAAAATATGAAAGTTAGTCTTTAAGGTGAAACGTGTTTTATGTCTTTTCTTTTGATTTTCTTTGATCGTTGACTGGAATTCTTGCACAGACTTGACACGGCTACCTTCTCCAAAACTAAGCTTTCTCTCCCCACCCCCATAAAAAGGAGGGGGGAGAAGGTGGGTGGATTCTGAGTCTCAGGTTATGTCCGAGTCAAGTCACCAGTGTGACTTCTGGCTTGACGCCGGGTCTCCCAAGACTCCTCACCCCTGGTTGTAGGCTGGAGCCCTGTCTAGATGGGAAGGACCTCAGAGCCAGGAAGGATGTGACGAATCTCCTTGAGGAAAAAGTGCTGAGAGGTGATCCCCCTTTGGTGGCTGGAAGGGATGAAGGCTCCTTAAGGCTCCTTGTGGAAACCCACGGCCAACGACCCCGTGTTCTGTCTGTCGGCCACCCCTGCCTCTGACGCTTGCATCCCCCTGATGCTTTCGCAGGTCAAACCGCCCTCCACATTGCCATTGAGAGGCGCAACTGCTACCTGGTGGAGCTCCTGGTGAAAAACGGAGCGGACGTCCACGCGAAAGCCCACGGGGAATTCTTCCAGAAGATCAAAGGGAGGCCTGGATTTTATTTCGGTATCCTTCTCCATGCTCTAATTAATCATCATCATCATCATCATCATCATCATCATCATCATCATCATCCTTGCTGCTTGCCATTGCTTACTGCTTACTCCCTGGCCTTGTGGTGCAGCGCTTAGACTGCAGCACTGCAGCCAAAACTCTGCTCACGACCTGATTTTGATCCTGACAAGGGCTCAGGGAGCCGGCTCGAGGTTCACTCGGCCTTCCAGCCTCCCGAGATTGGTGAAATGAGTACCTAGCTCGCTGGGGCAGGGCTGGGGTGGGGCGATGTTTACCCTGCTTCATTAAATTGTAAACTGCCCAGAGAGTGCTTGAAGGGCTGCGGGGCAGGACGTATATCAGCGCATTGCGTGACGTCATGGTTTATATCAGGGCTGTTCAACTTTGAACAGGCCAAAGTCTACTTTTTCTGGCCCAAAGTGCCTGAGGGCTACTACACTAAAACCTCTGCTTACGAATTTTATCCATTCTGACCACATGCTCATAAGTAAAAACTTTTGCAAGTAGAACAGCGGTTTCCCATAGGAATGCATTGAAAACCAATTAATCTGTTCTGGAGGGAACAGATTTCAATGCACCATGGCCCTTGAACTGCCCCTCTCGGCTGAGACAGTGTGCTGGCAGACTTGGAACTTTGCTGGGGCAGTGGTGGTCCTTGGGGTGGGGGGGGAGGGCTGGAGAAATTATCCCCTCACTCTTTTTATTGATGACCGGCAGGCTACTTTTGAACCCTTCACGGGATACTGGTAGCCCGCAGTCTACCTCTTGGGCAGGCCTGGTTTAAATGAAAGATAGTAGGACTGAGTGACGCGTAGCCCACAGACTCA
Source organism: Phrynocephalus forsythii (assembly GCA_029282475.1). Taxonomy (NCBI): domain Eukaryota; kingdom Metazoa; phylum Chordata; class Lepidosauria; order Squamata; family Agamidae; genus Phrynocephalus; species Phrynocephalus forsythii. The sequence continues at coordinate 1,598,397 of JAPFRF010000017.1, forward strand.
TGTTCCCTTTGGGCTTCCGCGGTGGGGAGCTGGTTCAGAGGCCCCTTTGGCCCTGGGGTCCAGCCGGGGCGGGGGGGGGTCATCTCGCGGTTTTCCCGCAAAGCACCCTGGCTAAGCGGCTCCTTTGGCGCCCTCAGGCGAGCTCCCCCTCTCTCTGGCCGCCTGCACCAACCAGCTCAACATCGCGAAGTTCCTGCTGGAGAACCCGTACCACCCAGCCGACATCGCGGCCCAGGACTCCATGGGCAACACCGTCCTCCACGCCCTGGTGGAGATCGCCGACAACACGGAGGACAACACGAAGTTCGTCACCAACGTCTACAACGAGATCCTCATCCTCGGGGCCAGGATCAACCCCACCCTCAAGCTGGAGGAGATCAGCAACCGGAGAGCCTTGACCCCGCTGACGCTGGCGGCCAAGACGGGGAAGATCCAGGTTTGTCGTTGTCACGCGCTTCCTGAACTGGTTTTATTTATTTATTTATTTTATTTATACACCGCTCCATCTCGCCACATGGCTTCTCTGGGCGGTTTACAAACTGAACCGAAATCAAAACCATAAACAGTAAAATACAATATGCCTGTATTATATACTCAAGTATAAGTCGGCCTGAGTATAAGTCGAGGCCCCTAATTTAACCCCCCAAAAACTGGGGAAACGTATTGACTCGAGTATAAGCCTAGGGTGGGAAATGCAGCAGAGCCTGGCAGCTCCTCCTTTGTGACCTGGGGGAGTGGTGTGTGATGTTTAAAATGACTTTTAGCCACTGAGGCAAGTGCTTGGGTCCGTGGCTCAAAGTCATTTTAAACATTGCACGCCGCTCCCCCGTGATGCAGAGGGGGGTCATGAGAAGCTGCACACAATGTTTAAAATGATTTTTAGCCACCAACCCAAGCACTTGCCTCAGTGGCTAAAAGTATTGACTTGCCTTTTTCAGCCCAAAAGTGGCTGAAAAATTAGGCTTATATTCAAGTATATATATAAATATAAGCCATCTCAAAGCCATGCTTTACTGGTCTGGCTACTTTTTTCTGTTTTTAAACTGTTTAATTGCCCAAAATTACGCTGGGCTGAAAAATTAGCTCAATAAATAAATAAATAAATAAATAAATAAATAAATAAATAAATACAGTAATAGATAAGCACAAGTATATAAATAAAAACACAATAACTAGTAAACAATAGATAACCAAAACATAGAACAGGAGCAAGAGGGACTACAGATTAAAAACAAAATCAATGCGTAATAGCAGTCATTATTAGAACAGATTAACATCCGGGGAAAGCCTTTTTAAACAGCTACGTCTTTAGATGCTTCTTAAAGACTGGGAGGGAAGGTGCCAGACCGATCTCAGGAGGAAATTGGTTCCAGAGCTGAGGGGCCACCGTTGAGAAAGCCCGATTTCTCATCCAAGGTTTACGTGTTGAGCTCATTGGCATTGTCCGGTTAAAACCTGCTTTGGATCCCGGGAGGGAATTAGGAACCGTAAACCCACCCCGGAAAGGACAGCACGGCCTCGTTTTTCTGCTTGTTAGGTCTTCGCCTACATCCTCCGGCGGGAGATGAAGGTGCCGGAGTGCCGTCACCTGTCCCGGAAGTTCACCGAATGGGCTTACGGGCCGGTCCATTCTTCCCTGTACGACCTCTCCAGCATCGATACTTGCGAGAAGAACTCAGTCCTAGAGATCATCGCTTACAGCAGCGAGACGCCGGTGAGTTTGGCGGCGCTTCCTCGCTACAGCCGTGGCCGAGGTTTGAATCGAAGGCGTTGCTCACACGTGCGGCTGAAAAGCAGGGGAAAAAAACGTTATCAGCAGCCCCGTTCTTGAGAGTTCGACCCAGAAGGGCTCACGCTCTGTGTTTGTGTGCGTGAGAGAATATCGCGGCTGAGTTTCTCTCACCCGCCGTGGTGTCTGCGAACGCCAAGTGTTGGGATTTGCCTTTAGGGGCAGCGGTGGCCAAATTTCGGCCCTCCAGATGTTTGGGACCACAACTCCCACAGTCCTTTTGGCATTGGCAATCTAAGCTTAGAATTTTGGGAGTTGTGGTTCAGAACATCTGGAGGGCCAAAATTTGGCCACCACTGCTTCAGGGGCTTCAGCACTCACTTCCTTTGAAGCCAGCCTCGATTGTGAAAAAACGGCCTTCGTACAGAAACGGGCGGTGGCTGATCCCTTGCGTTTATTCCGGAGAACATGTTAGTGTCAGAGAAACGAGATTCAGGCAGACCTTTGGGCCTGAGAAGTTGGGCTTCCGAGGAAGACACGAGGACAAGCTAAGGAAACTTTTACTCTGAGAGCCATCCTGAGAGGTCTAACTTTCATTTTTTACTTGGTCCGTGTTGTACTCTGCGTGGTACAAGAAAAGAACGCTCCACGCTCCGCTCCGTAATTGGTTCTTTTAACAAGAGGGCGCGGAGATGTTAATTAATGTCAATGAGCTCCAGATTGGGCTAAGGACACACTCCATTGGGTGGTAAATGGCAGAGCTTTGGGGAAGTCGAAAACGACTCCCATAGTTCCCCAACCAAGCTGTGTCAATTCCACCAATTACCTGATACTTTAGGAAGCCTGTGAAATCTCACCTGTCCTAAAGCTCCTTTCCCAGCTGTTCACTACAATTCTGGAACAGAAGGAGCCCCCAAACTCACAAATATCCGTGGAGGATGGATTCCGAATCCCTCCCCGCGGATACTGAAAACCGTGGATAGTAGCCAACTTTGCACAGACCACGGTCTCGGGTTCCCTCTTGGTGGGTCTGTTCTGGTAACTTCGTCTTTTGAAATACGCCCATCTCGAGGAGTTTTTCCTGTTAACCCTTTTCCGTGGGTTCCGACCATGGATCAGGGAATCAGCAGGTAAGTGAGATCCTACTGGATTATTTCGGCCTGCCTCCTTTTCCCGCCTTAGAACCGCCACGAGATGCTGCTGGTGGAGCCCCTCAACCAGCTCTTGCAAGACAAGTGGGACCGCTTTGCCAAGCTCCTCTTCTACTTCAACTTCTTTGTCTACGCCGCCCACGTCCTCATCCTGACCGTCGCCGCCTACTACCGGCCCACCAAGAAGCAGGGGACGGTAACTCGGTCCCTCCTTTCCTTGACGATTCCTCGTTAGGAGGAGCCCAGTGGCGCAGTGGTTAAATGCCTGTCCTGCAGGTAAAATTGTGCTCACGACCTGGGGTTCGATCCCAGGTAGCAGGCTCCAGGTTCACTCAGCCTTCCATCCTTCCGAGGTCAGTAAAATGTGTAGCCTACATACTGTAATTAAACTGTAAACCGCCCAGAGACTACTTGAAGTGGTATGGAGCGGTATATAAGCAGAAGCAGAACACTTTGGTGCAACCTTCTCTCCCAGCCGCCCCTTCGAGGAGCCCAAGGCCTCTCTCTCTGCTTTCTTTTCCTTGGGGCTTGCGCCGTGGTTAATGCAGACCAAGAGCTTGAATGTTGCTCACCCGTTGTTAATTGGCCCCTGAATACCGTACAGTGGACCCTTGTATAACAAACAAGTTTGTATAGCATAGAATCATAGAATCACAGAATGATAGAGTTGGAAGAGACCTCAAGGGCCATCTAGTCCAACCCCCTGCCATGCAGGAACTCCCATCACAATATTTCTGACAGATGGCCATCCAGCCTCTGCTTAAAAACCTCCGAAGAAGGAGCCTCCACCGCCCTCCTTTGGGGCAGCATCTTCCACTGCCGAACATAAAATCTGTACAACATAAAAAACTCCAGAGATAGGGGAAATTTGCTTAACAGAATCGCCTACAGCGCGAATCCGTACAACATCAAAAAGGTTGCAATGAGGGATTACTCTGTTTTCAATGCCTTCCTATGGGAAATTTGTATAAAGGAAAATTTGCTTAACATAATGTCATTTGGAATGAATTAATTCTTTTATACAAGGTACCACTGTATTTTCCCATGTATAAGGCTATATATTTTATCTAAAACTCTTAGACTAAAAATTTAGGGTCACCTTATACATGGAAGTAAGCTGGTGAGAGAACCAAAGAGCAGAGAAAGTGTTATTTTGGGCTGGATATTGGGGCTCATTTTATACATCGGGGCGTCTTAATGAGTATTAGAGCCGAAAGCATTTTTTTAAAAAGTTCCCCTACAGTGTTTGCACAGACTAAACTGGCCACCCCTTCGACAACAGGATTTTAAAATTCACATTTTTTGTGCCCCTTCCTTCAGTGGATTTAAGGCACTTCCTCCTCTTCCTCCTCCCTTTATCCTTGACAACCGAAGCTTTGTGAAGTAGGGCAGTCCAAAGAATTCCACGAAGCAGTGAGATTGGACACCGGGCCTCCCCGAACCCCCAGCTTCCCTTTCACATCCGCAAGTAACATCGCCGCTTGTTGGAACGGGACCTCGATGGCTCCCTAAGCACCGGAATCATGCCCATGGGAACCTCTGGGTTTTATTAGCGAAGGGCACTCTCTAGTTGGGGTTACAAAGAGGTGTAGGGTCCTTGGCGCAGGGGAGTTGGCAGTTTTTACCTTGACGGGGCGAGACTCTTTTAATCGGGTGGGTGGAACGCCCGAGGGGGAAGGCCGGGAGCCAAACGCCGGGGGGTCGCCGATCGCTCACGTGTGCCTCGCTTCGTCCACAGCCTCCGTTTGCCTTCCATCACACGACCGGCGAGTATTTCAGAGTCACCGGGGAGATCCTGAGCGTCCTAGGAGGCTTCTATTTCTTCTTCAGAGGCGTAAGTGCCTGCGGAGAAATTCTTTTTGTTTGAGGGCGAGAAATGATTGTTTTTGAACCACTCGGACTGCATCCTTTAGCCCAGATCTGTCGGCAAGCCGGACCACTGAATCAGGAGCCTGGGGTGTGATCATGTCTTGTTGTACTGTTGCTGCTTCCTTTTTTAAAAAAATTGGCCTTCTGTTGGGGTGGGAGAGACCAGAGCCCCTTGTCACGGGGTATATTATTATTTATTATTTATTATTTGCATTTTTATACCGCCCGTCTTCCAATGGGAACTCTATATATATACTGCTGGCCCCATTCACATGGCGGTGAGCTGAATCAACATACTTCCTCGCTTTTTGTGTGCGTGGCATAGCACAGAAATGCACCCGTTTCCCCATTCTCTTTCCTGGGTTCCCGCTCCCCTCGACTTTTTATTCTTTTTTTAAAAACGGAAGAGAGATATCAGGAAGGCGGCCGATAACAGGCAGTCTCCCTGTCATTTCCGACGGCCAGCGGATGCGCCCAGAACCCCGGCCTGTTTGCAAAGTAAATAAATCGACAGCAATGTCCCCGCATGCTGAAATGATACGGATCGAAGCAATACAGGGGGCGAGTCCTTTTAAAAAGGCCTCGTTGGCGTGGTGGTGGTGGTGGTGGTGGAACCCCGATTGGACGCCCAGGCGAGTCCACGTTACCCCTGCGTCATGCGAATGGGAATGTATATAATAAAACGATTAAAAGAACGGCAGAATCGATATAACTGGGGTTCTTTTATCGAGGCCAACAGAGAGAGAGTGAGAGAGAGAGAGAGAATGAATGAGGCTGGAGAGAAAAGGGGAACACTTCCCCCTCCCTGTTTCTGCTTTCCTTTCCGTCCTTTTTCTCTTTCTCTCTCTCTTTCCAGATAGGAAGCTTCTTCCAGCCCATTTGAAAACTGTCTTCCACCTTTCCTTTCTTCATTTTTTGCATTTGCAGATCAAATATTTCAAGCAGAGGCGTCCCTCTCTCAAAGCCATCTTCACCGACAGCTACAGCGAGGTTCTCTTGTGAGTAACCCCCCCTTCCCCCTGCCTGTCTTTGGAAAGTTCTTCTGACAGGTGTCCCAAATCTCCTCCTGCTCTCTTCAAACCACCACCACCACCACCACCACCCTGATTTGAGCCCTGTCCTCTGGGATCTGATGCCTGGCGCCCACGGTGCTGGGCTTGGACCTTCAGGGCGCCTTGGTGGACTCATCTCACCCTCTCTCTCTCTCTCTGGGCGCTTTTAGAAGACCCCTAAAATCCGAGGCAAAGGGCTCCCAGATGCGGAGCTTAAAATTGTTCTCCCACCAGCTCCGGACTTTTAAAAAAAATTAAGTACGACCACGCCCACCTAAGCGCGTCCCAGCGCATTTTTCAAGTACCTGGTCTCCGAAGGTGAAAAATTTCTGATGCGGATTGCAAAGCAGTGAGTGCCAGGCTGTCCTCGCCTTCTGTTTGGTTTTTTTTGCCTCCCCCCCGCCCCTTTAAGAGACTGGAATGCTTCCCGGGGCAGCTAGGCAGAGCGGAGGTGAGCCTGCATTCTTTTCTCCCTTTTTTTTTCTCCCTCCCCTCACGCAGACAGGAGCAAGGGAGTGCGGAGGGGTGGGAACACAGGAAGAGCGACAAACCCCCCAAGACCTCTGGTCCGAATTTAAGTCGCCAGCGGATCTTAGGGGTCATGTAAAAGCGCCCTCTCTCTCTCTCTCTCTCTCTCTCTCTGTTTCCAGCTTCATCCACTCCCTCTTGCTTCTGGGGGCCTTCGTGCTCTATTTTAGCGGAGAAGAGCTCTACGTGGTCTTCATGGTTTTGGCCCTGGCGCTAGGGTGGGCCAACCTGCTATATTACACCCGTGGCTTCCAGCAGATGGGGATCTACTCCGTCATGTTGGAGAAGGTCAGTTTCGGGTCGAAAAAGGCGTGATTCTCAAGGCAAGGGGCGGGGGAAATCTGTCCTGGCTTTTCCCCACGTTCGATCCTCTTCTCCCCCCACCCCTCCAGCTCCTGAAAATCTCAAAATTCTTTTCATCCTGAGATGCAAAGCAAAGCGAAAGTGTTCTGCTTCTATATACCACCCCATACCACGTCAAGTAGTCTCTGGGCAGTGTAGAGTTTTTTAATTCCAGTATGAAGACTACATATTGCCACAGCCCCCCACCCCCACCCCAGCAAGCTGGGTACTTATTTTACCGACCTCGGAAGGATGGAAGGCTGAGTGAACCTGGAGCCTGCGACCTGGGATTGAACCCCCAGGTGGTGAGCACAGTTTCACCTGCACTACAGGCACTTAACCCCTGTGCCAGAAGGAGGAGGAGACAGGAAGACACAGGAGGAGATTTTTTTTTTAAATAAATCAATACACGGCAGCTAAATTCTCAGCCTAATCCTTCCTCCCTGAGTGTTCAGGATGCAAAGGGTATTATTCACTAATTTGGAAACTGAGCCTAGATGGGGAGTGTCCAGCCCTTCAGGAGTCCTCATCTCCAGGCGAGAACCAGGCAGGGAGAACGTGCGTTTCTCCTCCGAGCCTCTGTCACGTGTACAGACTCGCTCTCTGTGCACAGAACAGACCTCCTGCCTGGCCGAGGAGCTAAGTTTTAGAGACCTGGGGAGGACAGAAAAATGGAAGGGCAATTTTTGTAAACGACAAGTAAAATACAAACACCCCCTCCAATGCCCCTAATCTTTCAAAACAGCCCCTGCGGCACAGTGTCAACCATGCTAATTCTGCAGCTCCTTAAGCGTTATATACATTTTTTTTTATTTTTGCTTCAGGGGATATCCCCCAAACTGTCCTCTATTGGAGGGCGCCAGAAAAAACACACCCCAAACCCTCGTGTTCTTAGGGAGCCAGTAGAAGACATTCGCAGGGGGAAAAAATGAGAATTTGCACCCCACTTTGGGGGTCCGTTTTGCCGTTGCTTCCGGCTTATGATCCCCTTCTCACCTTCCTCTCTTTCTCCAGATGATGCTGAGAGACCTTTGCCGTTTCATTGTGGTTTACTCGTTGTTCCACCTGGGCTTTTCCACAGGTACCCGAGCCCCTCCCTGGCCTCGGCGTCCGGGATTCGTACGCGCGGGCGGAGGCGGGCGAGAGGGCTGGGGGGGCAGAGGTCCGAATCCCCATCTCCTATTGTAATGGGACATAAAGCTAAGCTATGAATGTGTACGAAGCAATATCTATTTTACCCATCAAATAGTCTTTAGGTGAGGCTAAAGAACATGTATAAACAAGTGTGTATAGAAAGGACAGATCGGGTCTGCATAACATCTGGCTAGGAATTGTTTTTTATTGGAAACCGCCCTGAGTTCCTGTATGGAAAAAGGTAGCGGTATAAAAATGCACCAAATAAATAAATAAATAAATAAATAAATAAATAAATAAATAAATAAATAAATGAACCTATAACTGGTTTGGTGTTTAAAGTTAAAGGAAAGTAAAAACCTCAAGTGCACAGTATGCTTTGATGTTTCTTCTGTTGCTGCATTTCCAAAAGGAGGCAAGGTGATTCCCTTTATTGCCCACTGCTAAAACAAAACAAAAAAATGTAAGCTAAGCTTTTGAGAGCAACTTGCTATCTTTATCAAAACATTATACCAAAAAATGCAGTCTTGAAAGAGGGGGTAGTCTTATCAGGCGCTGAGAATCTTTTTTGGCGAGGTGGACTACACCAGATGATGGTATCAGGAGGCAGGGCTGGTGTAAAGTCTGCTTCAAAGTCCCGGATACGGTTTTAACACCCAGCATATTTTTACTGCATTTTGTAACTTAATTGGCAGTGTTGTTTTGAAGCGTTGAAGCCGGCGCCTGTCTCCATTTATTTATTTATTTATTTATTTATTTATTTATTTATTTATTTATTTATTTGCATTTCTATACCACCTGTCTTCCAATGGAACTCCAGGTGGTTCACAACAAACAAAAGGAAACAATAACATCAAATAAATATAATAAAAATAAAAATAATATTTAAAAGCAGCAAAGATGGCGGCAAGCAGTTTATCTCCTATATAAGCACTTATTATAGTTCACAGGCCCAGAACAACAAGTAAACATTTCCCACACTCTGGATATTTGTAGAGTTTCTCTCTTGTATGGTCTCTCTTATGCCTCATAAGTAATAATAAACTGTGGGGAAAACATTTCCCACATTACTGGTATTTGTATGTTTTCTTCTGTGGATACTCTGATGCCTCACAGGGTGTGAATGGTGGGCAAAACATTTCTCACACTCCAGACATTTGTAAGGTTTCTCTCCCATGTGGAGTTTTTTATGACGCAAAAGAAAAACATTTCCCACGCTCCTAGCTAAGGCCGAACTGTTTTGGGAAACGGCAGCCGCGGAAAAGGATATCAGGTCACATCACAGTCCTAGCGAGTGGCCGGGATTTGTAAGATCCAGGTTCGCTACGTACCATATATACTCGAATATACGTCGACCCGAGTATAAGTCGAGGCCCCTAATTTAAACCCCCAAAACTGGGGAAATGTATTGACTCGAGTATAAGTCTAGGGTGGGAAATGCAGCAGGGCCTGGCAGCTCCTCCTTTGTGAGCTGAGTGTGTGATGTTTAAAATGACTTTTAGCCACTGACCCAAGCACTTGCCAGGCCCTGTTGCATTTCCCACCCTAGACTCCCCTGTGATGCAGAGGCGGGGGGGTCATGAGAAGCGGCACACAATGTTTAAAACGACTTTTAGCCACCGACCCAAGCACTTGCCTCAGTGGCTAAAGGCATTGACCCGCAGATAAGTCGAGGGCCCCTTTTTTCAGCCCAAAATTAGGGCTGAAAAACTAAGCTTATCTTCGAGTATCTACAGTATATGCTTTGTGCTGCTAAGGCTTATTTTTTTTCTGGGGGGGGAGTGGGATGGGTGAGAATTGCAGGCCATTGCCCCGCATCCCTCAGCCGCCGCCGCCGTCCTTGTCTCCCCCGTAGCGGTGGTCACCCTCATTGAAGAGGATGACGAGGGTCAGGAGAGCCTGAATCAGAGCAGCTGCTTCTGCCCGTTCAAGCGCCGCCCGTCGTACAACAACCTCTACTCCACCTGCCTGGAGCTCTTCAAGTTCACCATCGGCATGGGCGACCTGGAGTTCACCGAGCACTACCGCTTCAAGTCCGTCTTCGTCACCCTCCTGGTCCTCTACGTCATCCTCACCTACATCCTTCTCCTCAACATGCTCATCGCCCTGATGGGGGAGACCGTCAACAAGATCGCCCAGGAAAGCAAAAGCATCTGGAAACTCCAGGTACTGTGTTTCCCCGAAAATAAGACACTGTCTGATACAGTGGTGCCTCGGTTAACGACGGTGATTCGTTCTCCGAGGTTAGTTGTTATCCGAAACACGTCGTTATCCGAAACGCGGTTTCCCATAGGAATGATTGGGAAACCGTTTAATCCGTTCTGGAGCCTAGGAAAAAGGCACAGACACCTGGTTTTTTGCTCAAAACTCTTTAAAAAGTGCACTTTAAAGGTACAGATGCAATGTCACCTGGGATAACTTTTTTACTGATGCATGCTGCCGGAAATTCATTATCTGAGGCAGTCCATAGGGAAAATTTGTTATCCGAGGCAGCCCATAGGAAGATTCGTTCTCCAAGGCAGCCCACAGAGAAAATTCGTTCTCCAAGGCAGACCTATACCTAGGAATTGTGATTCGTTATCCGAGGCAGCTCATAGGGGAAATTCATTATCAGAGGCAGCCCTATACCCAGAAATTTGCAGTTGTTATCCGAATTATTCGTTATCCGGGGTAGTTGTTATCCGAGGTACCACTGTATTTATTTTTTCTCAAGAAGACACACTAGGGCTTATTTTCAGGGGATGTCTTACTTTTTTATTAAGTATAATATGCTTGAATGTCAGCCCTGCACACAACCATAGCCACGCCCGTCACTAGGTTTTATTATCAGGGTAGGGCTTATATTTAGCAAATGCATAGAAATCCTGCTAGGGCTTATTTTTGGGGGAGGTCTTATTTTCAGGGGCACAGGGTAGTAGAACTGGGCTCGGGAAAGGAGCCTGGCTTCGCTTCGCGGCCCTCTCTGAGGCAGCGTTTAGTGCCATAAAGGGTCAGAGAGAAGGCGGAAGCTTCCGCTTGGCCAAAGCTTGGAAGAGCAGCCGGGTGGGAAGGAACGCAGTGGCTGTTCTCGTGTGGAGAAATATCTCTCCCATCCCCAGCGGAGTAAGATCTGAGCCCCCAGTTTCCTTCCCTGTATGGCTACCAGGAAATTGACTGACGCCTAAGGGAAATCTTTGGGGCCACCACCGGAGGATTAAAATCCAGACGGTCCTTTGCTGTTGATTACGCTGGCTGGGTTTTCTGAGCCAGATTGATCTAGGAGTTTGGCACCGGCTCCCCTCTGCAAGTCGTGACCCACACCTGCGGCTCACAGAACTGAAAATAATCCTTTTCCTCCTTCCTTTTAACGCACAGCGAGCCATCACCATCTTGAACATTGAGAACAGCTACTGGAATTGCATCGTCAACCCTTTCCGGTCCGGGAGGGAGGTTCTGGTGGGGACGACCCCCGATGGCAAAGACGATTACCGTTGGTGCTTCAGGTAGGGCATGTGGTGGTGGTGGTGGTGGTGGTGATGATGGTGATGATGATGATGATGGCAGTGTTTGGTGTACGTGCAGGAAGGAACTTGTCAAATATTGCAGCTTCTCCACAGGGCCACATGTTTTCAAACTCCTTGCAGTGATGTATTCAACCCAGGGCTCTTGGGCTCAAAACACCGGTATCTTTAAATTGTCAGGTGCCATTTTATCCTCTCCCATCCGTTTCGGGTGTCCTGGTTCTCTCTGAGCTGAGCAGCAAGGCTCTGGGAAGCAGTGGCTTAGGATGCTGGGTTTTCCTAGCTAAAAGAGATTTCCATGATGGGATTTCTCTGCCGTTCCAAGAGTATTATTATTTTTTTTTGGACGACTCAGCCTTGAGTGAGCCGTCCATGATCCTGAGCTGTACAAAAGACACGCTTCCCGGTGGAGGCGAAGACCAGGTGGTTTGCTGAGACGGGTCGCCTTGGGTCTTTTTCGGAAGAAAGGCAGAATAGAAATGCATTAAATAAATAATAAGTTGCCACGGTCACCACGAGGATCTTCACGAGAAGCCCTTCTGGTTCCGTTCATATTTGATCCTTGTTTCGCTTTTTTCACGGGCAGAGTGGACGAGGTGAACTGGACCACCTGGAACACCAACCTGGGCATCATCAACGAAGATCCCGGCGGGTGCAACGAAGATCTGAAGCGGAACCTGAGCTTCTCTCTCAAGCCGGGTCGAGGTAGGGAAACCGGTCTGCCTTCGAGGGCCGCCCCTCCAGCACCGCGTTTGCGGCAGTCAGTGATGGCTGATGATCGATGACTGGGTAGCACGCTATTGCTCCTCATTTATTGTAGGGCGTCAGAAGTGTCTCTCTCAACGCCCAGGGCACAAACAAAAACCGGACCCCAGCTTTGCAGTTAGCAGCAGAGCTGTCTGATGAAATAATAGATCTTGGTCCCCCAGCTACGAGATTTCACAGTGTTGCACGTTGAACATTCACCTGCTTACGTCCGGTCATCGGTCATCAGAATGTCAACACGGGGTTCCTTTGCCCCTTGTTTAGGCCAGTTCATAAACGTTGAAGTTGTGTTTTAGCTTAGCTTAGTTTATTCCTTTCTTATTGCCCTCTGCCGTCTCATCTGTACTCTTGAGTGCTTCTAGTTCGCAAAGGAAGGACTTTCCCCCGCTAATCAAAGCATGGCTTGTGGTCGTTAAGAAATTATTCCTTCTTCCTTACCCCCATCCTCACCCTTAAGAGACTGTAAACATTCTGCCTCTGGAGCCACCGTATCTTCCATGACCCATAGAATCGAGCAGCTCTTATTGGACAGCGCCCGTGCCGCGGCTCTCAATGCCGTTCCCTTTCCTCCTGGACAGATTTCTGTTACGTTCTCTAAAAGCGATAGCCATGGGGTGGGGGTGGGGGGGTGGGGGGAGTAGGTGGCCAAGGCAAGGGTTTGGAATCCAGGAAGAGAAATTACATTTTAAGAAGCCAGTCCTCCACGTCTTTGTCAGTTTCAGGGAAGAACTGGAGGACGCTGGTACCGATCCTACGCGACGGGAAACGGGAGGGCTCCCTCAAGCCCATCTCGGAAGAGTACGCGGTTCCCGATCAGCCGGAAATACGGAAGAAGTCCCTCCCCAAGTGGGTCTTGCTCTTACATCTTTGCTGCTCTCACCATCTCTGGGTTTTTTTTTTGTGAGGGTGGGTGGGTGGGTGCAGATTTGCCAGAAAGTCCTGGGAAACTCATGCTGAACCAAGCGAGAGGCTTTCCCTCAGCATCGTGTGCCCTCCGGGTGAGTACGACTACAACACCCCTCATCCTTGGGAGGGGGGGTGGCGTCCAGGTCTTTGGAAGGGCTCCCCCGGGTCAGGGAAGCCGTTTTATTTATTTATTTATTTATTTATTTATTTATTTATTTATTTAACTTATATGCCGCCCACTACCCAAAGGTCTCTGGGCGGCTTACAATCCAAAGAATAAAACAATTTAGAATAGTTAAGAGTAAAATATCAATAAATCATCAATAAAAACCTTACACTGTCATGTAATGTTGTATTAAGCAATTTTCTGTGTTCAAGGAAAGCTTTAGTTCAAGAACTTTTGACCACTTTGAGTGGAGAAAAAAAGAGAAGGATACGCATCAGATCTAATGGTGGATTTTATTTTATTTTGTCTATGTGTATGTTTTGTATTTTTCCTTCTCCTTGTAGCCCCGTCTTGTGATCCTTGGGTTTACGGAGTGGACGGAAGGCGGGGAACCGATCGTTCAAAATACTTCATTCGCTTTGGTGACACACGTCCCGAATATTTGCCGGTGGGCTGCCGTTTACGCTTTGCATCCGGCGGCGTCGTACCCGCCTCGGAATTGCCCTCGTATTGTTTAACTCTTAATTGCAGTGTAATTCCTGGATGTGTTTTGTTTTGTTTCTCTGTTGCTGTGGTTCTCCACCTGTGGGTCCCCCCCCCCGATGTTCCTGGACTGCAACTCCCAGAAGTCTTTATCACGACCTGAGTTGGCCAGGAGTCCTGGGAGTTGCAGTCCAGGACGTTGGTGTTTGAGAAAGGGTGGGAATGAGGGACAGGCAGCTTCTGGGGGTGGATCAGGGGTGGGGTGGGGTGGGGCTTTTCGGCTCACCGTGGACCAGGCCGGGCTCAGAAATAACTGGAAATGGATTGCACAGGTCTCCTCAGTGGCAGGGGTGGAGGGGGTATGGATAATAATAATAATAATACCTTTATTGTCAATGTACAACAGGTGCACAATGAAATTGGCTGAGTCTCCCTTGCCCACCCCCACCCCCATCCCACCCCCCATCCCACTGGCAACCACTCAGTCTTGTTGCACCCTGTGTCCTTGACGCAGAAGGCGCCAGCCCACAGGTCAGTCATTCTGTATTTGTCCTGGGATTATTTCCCGTTCAGCAGTCTGACAGCCCATGGATAAAAACTATTCTTCAGTCTGTTGGTGCAGCAGGCTATACTACGATATCAGTCAACAAAGGTATTGAACCTCCGTATGTCCGCCCCAAAATGACCTGCTGCATTTTGTAGGCAAATTCAGAGAAGCGAAAAACGATTTAAAAAAAAAAACTAACTTGGCTGCTATTATGTGTTACTTTGCTCGCCTCATTGTGTGTTTGGTGATTTTATCCCCCACTGTAACATGCCTTGGTGGGTGGGTGGGGGCTGTTTTTTCTAATGTTGTAAAAGTCCAGAATATATTACAAAATAAAATGAAACCACAAACCTGGAACCCTACATAAGTGCTTCCAGATATCTATCCTCTCTCTGTGTGTGTTTGTATGGAGTGAACCGAACTGAAAACTTCTTCCAGCCAAGCCTGGTTTTTCGTGGAATAGGTAAGACGAAAGAGCCATTTCAATCTGAAGGAGGGTGGCGGGACGGGGATGGGGGTGGGGGAAGACTTAAAGATGAGAGTCCCAATTTCGGTTCCTTTTTGGTAAGCATCAAAAATTCATCAGTGTTTCCCTGTTTGGGATGAAGTTTTTTTAAAAAAAATAATAATAAAAAATTGCTAAACTGTTTTCCAGACTATGAAGTGGTTTTTGAGTTTAAAAATTACGTTTATTTCTAAACGAAGCCGCTTGAGACGCCGCCTGGGATTTAAAGCGGATCTGTTGAAGTTCCACAGGGCAACCACTGCGATGCTTCAAAGGAAGTTTGATTTAATCTGAACATTAATCAGCCTTCAGGTCGTGTGTGAGTGTGCTCCTATACGTTAGGATTAGCAGTGGATTTTTTTTTTTTGCGGTGTGTTTCATTCAGCTAGTCAAAGCTGGTTTCAACACGACTTCCCCGTTCCATGCTTGAAGGATCTACTTTGCTCCTGTCTTTTTTTAAAAAAAGATGTCCGTCATTTTCTCACAGGTTGCCTCCACACCCAAGCTTTGGGAAACGCTCCCCCATCTGGGTGATTCAGTTAATACACCGGAAGCTTCCCCGGGCGGGATCCATGGGGTGGTTCTATTTTTAAGCTCGGTGAAGCTTCTGTGCCGCCCGACGGGAATTTCGTTGTACGTGTGTATGCTGTGTGTATACTGTACGCCCAGTGGCAATAAGCAAATTATTATGCATGGCGACTTTGTGAACGAGAGACCTCTGGGAAGGAGAGGCGTAACCCTCTGTTCTTAAGGTGCTCCTTCTCTTCACAAGCTAAATAAAATCCATAGGAATACCCTCTACAGGTCAGGCAGCCTCATAAAATAAAGGCCGTTTTTCCTTAGCCAAAACAGCATCGGCATCCATGCAACCCAACCCAAAAACCAAAGTGCAGTGTTACATCTGTGCTGTAAAACTGAGGTGTTTAATTTTCTGTTCTCTGGTAGAAAGCATTTACAGGAGGGGTGTGTGATGTAGACTCTCAATCTTCTCTCTCTCCCCCGCTTTCAGATCCGGTGCAAAGCGTGGAGGAAGAGCCTTTCCGTGGGCTCCCGCTTGCAAATCCAAAATAAAAACGAACTTTTCCCCACCTTCGGCTCCGGGAGTGACTGTCCCTCTCCGGATTCCTGCCCATCCCTCCTCGCCGGCACTCAGAGGACCCGAAGGTAAAACCTCTCCGCCCAGCCCGACTCATAGGACCAGATTTCGCATCATTTTTTGCAGCCGCCTCACCGGATGCTGAGCTCCCCGCCTCGCTGGCAAGAGATTCTGCTTCCCCCCCCCTCTGATTCACAGGCCGCTCACAGGCGCCGACGGGACATAAATCTCCAAGCGCACCAGTTGGCAAGGTGTGCCCTCATCCGGGGCGGAAGACGTGACCGGGACTTGCAGGGGTGGTGACGGCATCCCACGCCCGCTTTGGGGGCAAGCCGTTCGGGGGGGAGAGCAGAGCTTCACCGTTTGCATTGGGCCTGGGGGCTGGTTCAGGAGCCAAGCTCTCGTGGTCGCCTGTAAGCTAGAAATGCAACAGGACGTGGCAGCGTGGGTAACGCCAGCTGGTGGCAGCCACTAGCTGTGGCTTTCTGGCCCAGCAACCCTGTTCCTTTTCTCCACTCCCTCCAGCTTTCCAGATCGGCCCAGGAAGGACAGGACACTGGTGGAATTAGGAGCCCTAAAACGTTCCCACTTGGCTCTGGTGATCTGTGAAGGAAGCAGAAAGGAAGTAAGCGGTGCCTCAACTTACGAACTTAATCCGTTCCAAATGCATGCTCTTAAGTCGAACTACTCTTAAGTCGGGGTGCCGATCTAAAAAATGGAAAAAAGTTAAAAAATAAAAAAAAATTGTAAATTGCACAGACCCAATCTGAAATTTGTCAGGTGGCAGTTAAAATACCAATAGTTTTCCACTCTTAAGTCGAATGGCTCTTAAGTCGAGCTGCTCTCAAGTCGGGGTACCACTGTAATCCAATAAACCATACTTCAGTCCTTACCTTCTTTGGGTGACGGTTCTCTGGATATCTGTATATTAAAGCCTGTATCTGGAATTTCCCCCCTCCTCTCTTCAAACTTCATCAGGGATGAACTACCCCACTTGTGTTTCTTGTCCGTTGCAGATTTTCTGACCAAAGGCCCGGCTGGTTTAACTGTTACAACATTAGACCGAGTTTTGTTAGACCCAGGTTGATTCTGCTCCGCTCGGTGACTCGGGGCCGGTGAATTGTTCCCTTCAGTCTTGTGCCTTCTGTGTCCTACCTCGTAAGGTTGTCGTCGTGAGGATGGAATGGGAAGAAAGAGGAGAAGGAGGCTGGCAGCTTCGAACTCCTTGGAAGGAGGTGAGTCCCCCTTATTTATTCAAACGTTTGTCTTAATAGAGTTCTACCAAGCAACCCAAACCAGCTCTCAGCAGAAGAAAAGAAAGAAAAAGAAAGATAACCGGGGGAAAAAAATCCAAAAATCGAAGGAGCCAACTGGTATCATGCGGAGATAATAATTTTGGCCTACTGAGCAGGGTTGTTGTCAGGGGTGACCGAGTCAGATGACATCTACAGAAATTACTCAGCTTCTCAAAAAATGAACAGAAAAACGTGCACACCAGAGAGATAAAACCATTGGGAGTGTTATTTCCTAGTTGTCGTCCTTTGTCAAATCCTTAAAAATAAAAAGAAACGTGACCTGAGCCTTCGCCGGTCCTGACACCACCGAGGTTGCGATGAATCAGCCTCGTTTGCATGGATAATTACCGAGTTAAGCGTCTTCCCTGCTGGCCTGGCTTGCCAAGGAGAGAACTTTGTGGTCGAGCGAGTTTGTCTCTCTCTTTCCCTCGCCAGCCCTGCGGATCAGGCCCAACCCTGGGAAGGTGGGAGCCTCGCGGGAGGTGTACTCCTCCGGGGAAACTGCACCCGAGCCGGCCGGGACAAAACGGCACCTTGTGTGTGTGAGAGAGAGCCTGGACCACGAGAGACGTGACCCCGCTCGTTCCGTGGCCTCGCACCTCAGGGGATGCTCAGGCGGAGTCGGTAGCAGTGGGTGTTCGGACGTCCGTCTGTCAGCCGATGGAGATTCCTTAGCCAAGGTGAGGCTGGATTTTGCAAGCACTTGTGTTTCAATGCCTCCACCTTGATTGCCTTGTTTTCGTCTCTCCGTTCTTCTCTTCCTTGTCTCTTCTTGTCATTCGTCTCCCTCTTTAAACTTTCTCCTTCCCCTCTCTGCTGAGGAACCCCCTCCGGCTTCCACGCGGCTACTTGATCCCCCCTCTTCTGATCTGAAACATCACCGTACTTGTACACTTTTAATGGACTCGTTTTTAGCTTCGGAAAGGTGTGGGTATTGACACGGCAGCTTGCCATTCATTTTATGGCCACTTGGGCCCAAGGACAGAGGACCAGCCGGGGGGGAAGGAGCTTAAAAGCACCGTTGAGCTTGAACGAGAGGCGTTTTGAGCGGTCAGGCGGGCAGAGAAGAAGATGATGGAAGAGCCACCCGGGGAAGGAACTTGAGGGTCCTTTCACAAAATCCTGGCTGGCCGGACTCTCCAAAATGACTGGCCCTTTAGGTGGCGCCTGCATCCCGTTGGCAGGATTTACGGAGCGAATTCCTTCGGAAGGCACTTCCGGGCAGGTGGGTGTTCCCGGTTGGGCGGCATGGTTTTGAAACCATCACTGTGGCCCTCTACAGTTGTGGACTCCAGTTGCGGGGAGATGAGTGTTGATTTTTAAGTTCCTCAACAAGCCAGAGGTGGGGGAGTCCCGTAATATCAGGAGAGGCGCCGTTTCCCCGAGCCCTGTTTTAACACGTTAGACGCTGCCAGGTTATCCGTGGCCTGGACCCATGGAAGGCGCCGCGTCTTTACCGTTCAGGCCAAGCAGAGCCCCAAAAGATGACCGTAGGGTGAAAGGATGAGAAGGTGGCCACGGGGATGTGCAGAGAGCTTCGGGTGCTGCTTTCGACTCCACGGAGGCATGACCAGGAAGTAGACTTCGCCAACTAATTAATAAACCAGTTGCCACGGAAGTGTGTCTTCGTGGATTTTGCAATTTGCCGAAGTTGACTGGGTGTCCCGAGAGGCATTGGGGGCGATTCCTAGGTTGGCCAAGCGACATAAAGCAAGATGATTAACGACATAATGCAGGCATGTCCAAACTTCGGCCCCCCAGATGTTTAGGACCGCAACCCCCACAGCCCTTCGTCATTGGCAATCTAAGCTGAGAATTCTGGGAGTTGCGGTCCAAAACATCAGGAGGGCCGGCGTTTGGACATGCCTGATATAATGCGATTAATACCTGATAGCCCCGTTTCCTGCCAGGGTGCCCGGTGCTTCTATTCTGTTTTCTCGTCACAACAACCCTGCAAGGTGGAGCAGTTTGAGAGGGAGAAAAAGGACCCAGAATCTCACACACACTAGTTTTTCATGGCTCCTAGATCTTCCAAACCCCAGCCCTTATAACAACAGCACCACGTGGGCTGGCTGGCAGCGTTGCAGAAGTCGTTAGTCGCAAAAATGGAGCTTCTGTGCTCATGAGCAGTCTACCCTTGTGGATCGTCACCTGCAGCCAAATGCCTGGAATTGGCCGTCCCCTTCCGTCCCAGACGAGGACGGCTGAAAGAATTTTTATTGGGTGATTTCGATCGGCAGTCCCAGTAGACGAAACGTGGCCTCAACGTGGTGGGGGCTCTTGACAGCGTGACCCACGGGACTCGGGGAAAGGCTGGTCTCTGCACAAAAGCCATTCTTACCTCGGGGACACCAGAAGCCATCGGTGGTGGCCATGGGGGTGTTGTCTCCCCCCCCCAAAAAACCCCTCCAAAATTAATAGAGCTCGCAATACTTTCTGGTGTTGCCGTAGCCATAATTTTACCTGTTTCCTGTTGGAACCTGATTTGATTAATTCTGAAGCCTGGGGAAAGAGGAGCAGAAAAGAATTTCTTCATTCTTCTGCGGCTCTTTTTAAGGAAAAGGGCGGGGTAAATATATTTTAAATTAAATAAATAAATAAATGATACCACCCCCCAGGACTCCCTCCCAGACTTTCAGAAGGAATCATATTGCTTGGGAGTTTTTTTAAAATCTGAGATTCATTCCTTTGTTCCAGTAATGCTTTATGTTACCGCCTTTCCTCCTGCAATATCTAAAGACCAGCGTGTCCCCTTCAGCAGGTTATGGGCCAGAATTTTGAGGATAAAGCCAGCCAGGAGGAGGAAAAGGTTTGTATTCTTGAAGGCTTTCACATCCAGGATCTGATCGCTGTTGTGAGATTTTCGGGCTGTTTGGCCGTGTTCTGGAAGTTTTTTTTCTTCCTGACATTTCGCCAGACTCTGTGGCCGGCATCTTCAGAGGGCAAGGAGCTCAGGGAACTCGGAGTTCTCTCTCTGTGCTCTGGAGGGGAACTCCTAGTTCCCTGCGCTCCTTGACCTCTGAAGATGCCGGCCACAGAGTCTGGCGAAATGTCAGGAAGAAAAACTTAAAGAACACAGCCAAACAGCCCCAAAAAACCCCTCACAACAACTATCAGGAAAAGGATTTTAAAACAAAAAGTTCTGCCCTGTTTCCAAAAAGGGGTCCTTCCTCAGGCCCGTCTTGAATCTTGCGACACCCCTGCGAAGTAGGCCAGGATGACCAAGAGAGATCAAAGGAAGCAGAGAGAGAGAGAGAGAGAGAGAAAGGGGGGAAAGATCACCGCACGCCCTTCCAGTTTGGGTCACGGCCCAGCGCGGGGATGAAACGGGATGTCACGAAACGCAGCCCAGTGTTTGAACACCCTCCGGCCCCCTGGACACCCCCTTTCCCCTCCTGGTTCCCCTGTAAATGCACCTGCTTCTGCTTCTTGCCAATCGTGAGATCAGCCCCCCCCCCCGAGGTCAGGAAGGAAGTTGGGCAAAGATCTTCCGGAAACTTTGCTCAAAGTGTGCCGAAATCATGTCCCGGTGTGAAGGGCCAGCGATGGGGAAGTGACGGGAGAGGTCCCGGTGGCACCCTTGGCCACGGGGAGTGGGGGAGTGCCCTCCCTCTGTTAACAGACCTGCCTTGTTCCTCCCTGGCCGTTCTCCCCTAAGGAAACCACACGCCAAGCTTAAATCGGCTGCCGTCCGTCCGTCTGTCGCTTCTCTGTTAGCGAGGGAAGGGGTCCGTGGCCGCTCGGGTACGTGGCCTCGGTGGGAGGGCCGGGGGTCGGGCCGTCCGAAAGCAATCCGTAATGTTCTTCCTCATAAGCTCATGCACCGCAACCCGGCAAAAGCCCCTGATGGTGATTAACGAGGGGAAATCGTAAGGGGTTCGTGCCATGACTCACCAGGTCTTTTCCTAGAAGAACGGTGGTTGTACTCCGGATGGAGAAAAACGGAATAATCTTTTGCCAAATAATGAGAATGAGGTTTGCCTGTTTCAATCATTTCGCATGAGCTTTGCAGGCCGACCGCGGGTCGCGCCGTCGGAAGCCACCCAGGGCACTGGAAGGGGAAGGGGTTTATGAAACAGAAGGTGTTGGTCCAGAAGGCCCCTCAAACCTCTTTCTGTTTTTGTAAACATGTAGGTGTGACGTTGACTCCTGAGATCCTCTTTCGGAGAGGGCGAAATCCTATATTTGAACGTTTTAACCGCTCCCAAAATTTGTAGGAGGGAAGGAGAATCCCCCAAAATCTCCCAAGAAGGTCTTTTTAGGGTCCGAGTTGATAAGGAAACGTTAGCGCGCACACACACGCACACACCCCACCCAAAAAAGAAAAACAAAGCCCTAACGAAGCAACTGCCTGTTGTACCCGAGGGTTGTTCCACTGACCGAGGCTGTCTTTCCCCCCCCTTCCTTCCTTCAGGAAGATGATTAAGGACGTCAAGGAAATGGTGCCTCTCCTTGTCCCCAAGAAGGCCAACCTGCCGGGCACGCCACCCCCGCCGGGAGCCCTTCTCGAGAAAAGGTCGGCCGAAAGCACCCCCACCAAGAAAAGGTAGGCCCGATCTGCGCCGGAAGGGAAGGGACGGGCGGCTCCGGAGCGGAAAGCAGCCCTGAGAGCAAGGCGGCCTTTCCCCGTCTCGGTTAGGCGAACCGTTTCCAAGGGCCTCCGGTTTCATCCCCACCAGCCCTTCTCTGCCGATGGAGCAAGGAAATTTATTTATTTATTTTGTTTTAGAGTATTTTTCCCCACCAACCCTTGGAAAAGGATCCCAACGCGACTTACAGTAATGGAAAAGCAGATGATCGAAATTTATTTATTTATTTTGTTTTATCTATCTATCTATCTATCTATTTTATCTATCTATCTATCTATCCTATTCCTTCCTTCTTCCTTCCTTTCCTTCCCTATCTATCTATCTATCTATCTATCTATCAGTAATCTAGGGAAAAGGCAGATGATCGATAATTAATAATCTATCTATCTATCTATCTATCTATCTATCTATCTATCTATCTATCTATCTATCTATCTATCTATCTATCTATCTATCTATCTATCTATCTATTCCTTCCTTCCTTCCTTCCTTCCTCCCTCCTTCCCTATCTATCTATCTATCTATCTATCTATCTATCTATCTATCTATCTATCTATCTATCTATCTATCTTATCTTCCTTCCCTATCTATCTATCTATCTATCTATCTATCTATCTATCTATCTATCTATCTATTATCTATCTGTCCCTTCCTTCCTTCCTTCCTATCTATCTATCTATCTATCTATCTATCTATCTATCTATCTATTCCTTCCTTCCTTCCTTCCTATCTATCTATCTCTATCTATCTATCTATCTATCTATATCTATCTATCTATCTATCTATCTATCTGTCCCTTCCTTCCTTCCTTCCTTCCTTCCCTATCTATCTATCTATCTATCTATCTATCTATCTATCTATCTATCTATCTATCTATCTATCTATCTATCTATCTATTCCTTCCTTCCTTCCTTCTTCCTCCTTATCTATCTATCTATCTATCTATCTATCTATCTATCTATCTATCTATCTATCTATCCTCTATTCCTTCCTTCCTTCCTTCTATCTATCTATCTATCTATCTATCTATCTATCTATCTATCTATCTATCTGTCCCTTCTTCCTTCCTTCTATCTATCTATCTATCTATCTATCTATCTATCTATCTATCTATCTATCTATCTATCTATCTATCTATCTATCCTTCCCTTCCTTCCTTCCTTCCTTCCTTCCTTCCTTCCTTCCTTCCTTATCTATCTATCTATCTCAAATCCAGAAAAGGAACTTTCCAAAGCTTCCCTGCCCCCTTGATCTTCCCGTTCCTTTGGTGCGAAGGGTCAACCGAGGACACTGGATCTGGTTGTAAACAAGACCTTTGAACTCATACACAGAACACACCCGGCTGTTCTTGGCTGCTGCCGCCGTTGATTAAACTGCATTATAGTGAAATTGAATCCATTTGCTTTTCTCTGCTTGCCTGCTCGGGGCTTTCCGAGATCACCAAGCCCGTCTTGTTTCTGGCAAGATTCTGATTCTTGGGTTTGGCTGTTTCCCTTCCCTTTCTCTGCGTCCCACGAACTGGTGGAGGGATGTGGGTGGTTTTTTTGCCCTGTAAGTGCCGAGAAATGTCCCATGCTGGCCGTGGAACAAACCTGTCCGCCCAAGGCCCTGGGGTGTGAGAACGCAAGGCGTCGCCTGGGTGCTGCTGGCTTCAGGAAAGAGGAGGAAAAAAATGTGTTTTTCTCTCCTCCACCCCATTCTGAATTCCTAAAACAAACACATTCCTAGCAGGCCTTTGAGATTTATACTGTACATTTTTTTCTTGGGATCCAGAAATGGTAGGAGCGTCTACCCAAAAAAAAAACAACCCTCCCAAACTTTCAGCGGTCGGCTTTATCCCCTCTCTCGTTTATAGACAGTTCGTTTGCTTTCCACTTTTCAGGCCCATCTCTTGCTTTCGAAATTGTTTCCTGCAAAAAAAAAAAACCCAAAGGATTATGAAAAGGAGTCTCACCCCCCTTGCTGTCAGCTTTGGCCAATTTATTACTCCTTGGACTAGCTAGCGGAGCGATAGTTTCCAGGCGGTCTCGGAAACGTTCAGAGTCTGCTTGAACCCCTTCTTTTACGCCGGCTAACTTTCGGAGGGCACCGCGTTAGATCGGTGGCGTCGTGCAGGCGTTTCTCTCCCCCACGAGCCCAGATTTTGTTTTTAAAGGAAAGCAGGGGGGCCATGGATGGAGTTGACATATTTTCAGCAGAGCTGAAGATATTTCATAGAATCATAGAATCATAGAGTTGGAAGAGACCTCAAGGGCCATCCAGTCCAATCTTTAGTCTGGAAAAAAGACCCCTGAGGGGGGAATATGATTGAGAAGTACAAAATAATGCAGGGCATGAGTCAAGTGGAGAGAGGGATGCTCTTCTCCCTCTCACAAAATACCAGAACTAGGGGACATCCACTCAGATTGAGGGCTGGGAGAGTGAGAACAGACAAAAGAAAATATAATATTTTTTTCACCCAGCGTGTTGTAAGTCTGTGGAACTCCCTGCCACAGGAGGTGGGGATGGCATCTGGCCTGGATGCCTTCAAAAGGGGATTGGGCAGATTCCTGGAGGAAAAGTCCATCCCAGGTGACAAACCAGGATGGAGATGTGTCATCTCCAGGCTTAAAACCGGGGTCCTTCAAGGGCCAGATGCAGGGAGTGGGGTCAGGAAACAGAAATCTGGTCTCATGCGCTCCCAGAGGCATCTGGTGGGGCCCCCGAGAGATCCAGGAAGCTGGACTAGATGGGACTTTGGCCTGATCCAGCATGATGGCTCTTCTTAGGTTCTTATGTTCTTATGTTCAAGTGCAAAATGCGCTTTTATACTTTCCCTTTATTTGCAGGCGGCTGAGCTGATTTAGTGGGATATCACTCTGCCAACAGCGTGTGCCTGTGTGTGTGTTGTGTTGTGTTGTGTTGTGTGTGTGTGATTTTGTTTCAGAAATCCAGCTGTGTTTCTAGTTAGTCAGACCCCCGGCTTTTCGGCACGCCCCATTTCATCCACTGACAAGCCTCCTTGTTCCCGACTCCCTCCAAAACTGGCTTCACCGACATTTTTTTCATTCCGTTTTTTCTTGTGGGGGTGGCGGCTCATTTTCTTTGGTTGAATCTTCCTTGATTTCTTCACCTCCTTTGGTTTCTCGGGTGTGGGTGACATCCGTGCTGTTTTTTGCGGCCACCCACACAATCTTAATTGTCAAGTGAAAGGAAGGCCGGGCAGTGTGTGAGCTGACCGCACAAACTCGTGTAGTGGATAGGCCGCGGTTAAGAACATAATAGGAAGAAACGACAACTATAAGACTGAATCCAGAAGCTACATGTTTATTTATTTATTTTTCCTCTCCCTCCTGCTGAAAAGTGTATGCGCGTGGGGGAAGCTTCTTTCCACTCCCAGGTTAATTTATTTTTATTTATTTTATTTAGAGTATATTTTTTTACCCCGCCTTTCTCCTTGGAAAAGGACCCAAGGCAGCTTACAGTAATGATGGGGCAATATACAGTCCGGTACAATTAAGGCATACAGTACTCAAGACTGAGAACTGAAGATTAAAAGCTCATTGGGTCTGTTTTGGTTCTCATGATGGCGCTAGCCAGAGGCTGGGAAACCCACAAGCTGAACCTCACCTTGTTTTTACCCTGGCGTCTGCTCTTTAAGGTAGACTGCTCCTGTGCCGGGGTGTTTTATTTTTTGACCGTGGTTGTCTTGGATCTTTGGTGGAGGGAGGGACTGCACAACACCACAACAATGAATCAGTATGGGGGCTGCCTCAAAGCATTGGACCTGTGAAATCCAGCCCGCCCCCCCGCCGCCGCCCTCAAGCTGTGAAGGCAGCCTGATCTACCTCGCAAGGTTGTGGTTGGCCGGGGAGGATAAATCAGCCCAGAAGAGGAGACCTTTGCTTTCCTCTTTGAGCTCATTCCAGAAAAAAAGGGTATAAATGTATGAAATAAACCAAAAAAGAATTTATGTCCCCCCCCTAATGAGCCTGTAGTAGTAGTACACAGGTAGATTGCTCCTGTCCCTGGAAGCTCCCTCGGGAACCAGAGCACGGCGTTGGGGTGATCTTTCCAGCGGCTCCTTTGTCCCGTGAGTTGTGTTTTTTTCCTACTAATCACCCCTTTAACCCGATGTGTTCAACAGTTCCCACTTTTTTCTCGAGATCGAAGCCTTCGAAAGCATTGCCGAGCCCAGCCGGATCTCGCCTCCCGTCTTCCCGAAGCCGATGGACTCCAATATCCGGCCTTGGTGAGCTCCCTTGACCGACGGCCCTTTTTGCAAACGAGGAAGGGCTGAGTCTCCTTGCTTTCTTTCAAATAATTTTCACACACATACACACACACACGCACCGCCTTTCCCAAGAGGAGCCCTCCTTGGTGGCCGTCAAACCTGGCTGAGCGTTTTCTCGTTATTGCGGGGTTTTATAATTCCAGTTGGGATTAGCTTGGCCCCTCGATTTTCTGCCTCCCCTCCTCTTCCGGTGGGCTCCATCCTAACCCGGTTGTTTTCTTCCTCCCCCCCCCCCCCCCGTTTCGCTTAGCGCTTCGGCCAATTGCGAAGATATGGATTCCCCCCAGTCACTGCAGGACGACATGACGGAGTACACCCCAAACGCGGAGAGCTATTGGTAAATGGATTTGTCCCCTCTTTGTGGTAGTCTGTAAGTCAAAACTCGCAGCGGCTTAGCTCGGCTGATCTGTTCCCCGCTACAATTCCCACCTGCCCCTGTCTAAAAATGTCCATTGGTCTCCAGGGGTCAAATTGTATACTTCTTCTGCTAGGACTTATAAACACGGCATTTTCCTTCTATAAGACGCACCCATGCATAAGACGACACCCCCCTTTCCAACCCAAAACCACAATTTCACAACAGTAACGGTTCTCTCTTTGGCTTAGTTCCGTGTATAAAGACGACTCTCAAATTTTAGTCTAACAAGTTTAGACAAAAATATAGTCATAGACGCGGGAAATACCTTAAATGTCATTAAGTCCTCTCATTGGTTTTTGTCCGAAACACGCATTACAGAAAGGCTTGCTCTCAGTATGGCGAGTAACCGTGGTTTGTGCTAACCAGGTTTGTCGTCTGGTGAAGTCCCCCGTCGTGGTTTAGATGGGAGTTGTAGCCAAAATAAAAAAGTTTCCAAACGACGGACTCCCCTGGTGGAGTTTGTAGACGAATCTCTGCACTGCACTGCGCGCCCGTCCTTCCTTCCCTCGGCGCGACAACGTCCGTGTCTCTCTCCCGACTCCAGCACCAGCTCCTCCCAGTGTGCGCGACAAAACAACCGGCGGAAAAAGCTGAAGAAGTATCTTTTCCGGGCCGTCTCCGAAGGCGACACGGAAGAAGTGCGGGTCCTCCTGGAGGAGCTGAAGGAGCGGTCCCATGCCTGCCGCAACCTGACGGTTCAAGGTGAGTCTCTGGCTGCCGTTCGGAGGCACACACACACACCCTCTCTCTCTGGGGATCGAAGCCAGACGCCGGCTTCTCCCCAGTCCCTCTTGAGGATTAACGAAGGTTTTGCTGGGAGTCGCGTCTGGGTCGGTGCGGGAATTCATAAGGGAAGTGACCCTCACGGGCTCCGTGTCCCAGCATCCCCGAGGCCACACAGAGACAACAAAAAAAAAAGCCAAAAGGTGTATTTTGTTTGGGGAGTTTTAGTTTGATGTAGAGCCGCACTAGTTTTATTGGTATCCTGACACCACTGGGAACAAAATAGTGGCACCTGAGAGAGAAAATTCACAACGCATTTGAGGCTTATTTTAGAAATTGCCTGCGGGCCGCCCGCGACATTGCCAGATCCGTTCGCGAAATGCGCGCTCCGACGCTTCCGGAAAGATGTTCCCTCAATCTTTCCAGTGCCAAGGAGTTCCGCAGGCCGACACCGGTTTCTCACCTAGCCCAGTTCTCACCTGTCTCTTCTTCGGGACGGCGGTTTTGCCTCTCCCCAGACTATCTGATGAAAAAAATGACCTCTTCCGACACGGGTAAGACATGCCTCATGAAGGCTTTGCTGAACATCAACCCGAACACGAAGGACGTCGTGAACCTGCTGCTGTCGTTCGCCGAGGAGAATCTGATCTTGGGGAGGCTGATCAACGCGGCCTACACGGAAGAGGCGTACAGAGGTACTTGCTTGAGCTTCAGGAACAGGTTTATTAGCAGGGCTTTTTTTTTTTTGCCAAAAATAGCCATCATCAACCCCCCCCAGGGAGCAGCCGTGGTGGGAGCCGACAGTTAGAGTATTCCTCAGCCCTTTCAAGGAATCTCAAGCGCTAAGCACGGCAGGGGATTGGACTCACCTTTCTTGGTGGAAGATGATTTCCTGTTATGGCACACGGTGCCACTAGAAATGTATGTTTTTGATATGTGTATATCACAGGACTGGGCGTTGAAGGGTACCCGTTGTACATGGCAAAAATGCTTCCCTCCCCTGCTTTTCTTTTTCCTTTTACAATGTGGCACACACAGCTTGCTGCTATCCATGGTTTTCAGCATCCACGGAGGGCTTGAAATCAATCCCCAGTGGATACCGGAGCCCTCCTTGACTCAGAAGCAAGCTTCCATCCTCCCAGTGTGTCCCAAGGCTCGGCCGCACGGGTTTTGTCTTGGCGATTTGAGGGACGCTTCAGATTGTTTATGTATTATTTTTTTCTCTCCTCGCCACGGCAGGGCAGACGGCTCTCAACATAGCCATCGAGCGGCGCCAGTACGACATCACTCAGACCCTGATTGAGAAAGGGGCCGACGTCAACGCCCACGCCCAGGGCGTCTTCTTCAACCCGAAGAACAAGCACGAAGGGTTTTATTTTGGTGAGTGGGACCCGGGGAGCCCGGCCGATCCTCTGAGGCTGCAGGACGGAGGGCGGAGAGAATGAAAAAAAGAAATGGACAAGGGCGGATGGGGCGGGCGGATGGATGGATGGATAGTGATATGGATATGAATATGGATGGATGGAAAGGAAGGAAGGAAGGAAGGAAGGAAGGAAGGAAGGAAGGAAGGAAATTGATGGATGGATGGATGGATGGATGAATGGATGGATGGATAGATGGGAAGGAAGGAAGGAAGGAAGGAAGGAAGGAGATGGAGAGAAAAGGAAGGAAGGTGATGATGGATGGAAGGAAGGAAGGAAGGAGATGGTGGATAGAAGGAAGGAAGGAAATTGATGGATGGATGGATGGATGGATGGGAGGGAGGGAAGGAAGGAAGGAAGGAAGGAGATGATGGATGGAAGGAAGGAAGGAAGGTGATGATGGATGGATGGATGGATGGATGGGAAGGAAGGAAGGAAGGAAGGAAGGAAGGAAGGAAGGAAATGGATGGATGGATGGATGGATGGGTCCCAGAACAGCAGAGCTTGAAGGGACCGTCTTGTTCATCAAGTTCAGCTCCTGTCATGGAAGGCCCAGTGGGAGATTTGAACTCCCAACTTCAGGCTCCGCAGCTGGAGACCTCCAACCCCTGAGCTCTCCAGCAGTTCCAGAAAAAAAAATGAGAAGGTTCTAGGAAAGGACAGCAGACTTCCCAGAGGGCTTCCGGAGCGAGCGGCTGGAAGATCGTAGTCCCAGGTCTGCAGGCTCACTCACAGCAAGGAAGTCATGGCACAAGAGGAAGAAGTGATGGGGAGGGAGGAGGAAAACGCACGAGCTGACTCCGACATTGGGTTCTTGGGTAGAGCAGTTGCTCATGGATTCAGCAGGAGTCTCTTTCTCTTTCTTTCTCTCAACCCTACTGTCCCGTCTCCCCTCCTCAGGCGAAACCCCCCTGGCGCTGGCCGCCTGCACCAACCAGCCCGACATTGTCGCCCTCCTGATGGGCAACGGCAAGACGGACATCACGTCCCGGGACTCGCGAGGGAACAACATTTTGCACGCCCTGGTGACGGTGGCGGAGGACTCCAAGACGCAAAACGATTTCGTGAGCCGGATGTATGACGCCATCCTTCGGAAAAGCAGGAGCCGGGATTTGGAAATGATGAAGAATAAGGAGGGCTTGACCCCGCTGCAGCTGGCGGCGAAAACGGGGAAGTTAGAGGTAAGGGCAGCGTTGCGTTGAACGGGAACCGGGAAGAGAGCCAGGCGGTGAGTTAGGAATTGCCTGTTTCTTATTCAGCCTGTCTCCTTATTACTGGGATTAAAGAGACTTCGTGAACAGTTTTTAAGTCCAGCCTCTTTTAGGAAGGCATAGAAGGGGATTCGAACTCACAGCCTCTCTCTCCCCAGCCAGAGACCTCAATCCCTGAGCCATCTAGCAGGAACAGTTGGGGTTACAGTCGGCAAAGACATAACACAAAAGGAAAAAGGGGTCAAGGGAGGAGGGGACGCCTTCGGGAACCCAAGGCGCGAGAGCAAACCCTTGCAGTCTTACAGCCGCACGTCTGTGTGCGTTTTAATAGCAGCGCTTATGAAAAGGTAATAATGCAGGGCATGAGTCAAGTGGATAGAGGGACGCTCTTCTCCCTCTCACAAAATAGCAGAACTAGAGGACATCCACTCAAATTGAGGGTTGGGAGTAAGAACAGAGAATGATTTTTTTTTTTACCCAGTGCCTTGTTAGTCTGTGGAACTCCCTGCCACAGGAGGTGGGGATGGCATCTGGGCTGGATGCCTTCCAAAGGGGATGGGACAGATTCCTGGAGGAAAAGTCCATCATGACAGGTTACAAACCATGATGGGGATGTGTCATCTCCAGGCTTAAAACCGGGGTCCTTCAAGGGCCAGAGGAAGGGGAGAGGTATCAGGAGACAGATATCGAGTCTCATGCGCTCCCAGAGGCACAAGTGAAATACAGGAAGCTGGACTAGATGGGCCGTTGGCCTGATCCAGCAGGACTCTTCTTAGGTTCTTAGGTTCTTATGCTTCTCGAACTCTTTGTGTCTGGCCGTCCAGATCTTGAAATACATCCTCAGCCGCGAAATCAAGGAGAAGTCGATCCGGAGCATTTCCAGGAAATTCACCGACTGGGCGTACGGCCCCGTCCAATCCAACCTGTACGACCTGACGGAGCTGGACACCACCTCGGAGAATTCCGTGCTGGACATCATTGTCTACAACACAAATATCGGGGTAAATCCAGGGGTGCCGTTGTAAAATTTTGGAACATCGTCCCCTTTGGCCTTGGCCTCTCCTGTGCCGTTCAGGTGGAGTTCAAAAATGCTAGCCACTGTATGGATCGATTTGTTACAGATATTTTAGTTGCTATTCTTCCTTGCTGGGAGAGCAGGTCTTTTGTAAGGGTAATGGCTCTTAATTGCCCATATCATTCCTATGCTATTGTTGTGGGGAATGCTTCTGCCGTTTTGGTCGGACTTTTGGATGGATTATTAGAGGGATTCAGGCGCGGCAGATGATATTTAAACATTTTGGCTGTACAAATCAGACTTCTCTCTATCCAGAGGTGAATCTTGATGTCTTTGAAAACCAAGACACGTCTATGGTACTGTAATAAATTCTAAATTGTTTGGCTCCCTGTTTGTAGATTTCAGGAGTCTGAGAAATTGCCGCTCGTTTTGTTTTAATTTATATAGTTCAAGGCTTTCTCATGAGTACCGTTTGCATTAGGTTGATTAATACATCTTAGAAATAAATAAAACTTTATTTTTAAAAGTGCAAACATTGCTCTGAGAGTTGTTGGCTGTGGGACAATGAATAACTGAGGAAGTAAATAAAAGAGTAGTATATCCAAATATGCTTCTCCTATCCGTAAATCAACTGGAGTGTTTGTTTACCAACGAGAAACACACAGGGTTACTCAGCACATATGATCGGTCACATATAGGTACGCCTAGGAAAGTTACTTTTTTAAAAACTACAAATCCCCAGCCAAAAAGGGTGCTGGCTGAGGCTCTGTGGAAATGGTAGCCCCCCCAAAATTGACGATTCGATGCTCAGGTGTTTGAACTGGAATCCTTGCATCTCAGCCACCCATATTTGTGTACGTTTCTCTTCCAGGCCACCGCTCGGGTGATGTTTGACTCTCTCCCCCCGCCTTCTCTCCTTGTCTCGGCAGAATCGTCACGAAATGTTGGCTCTGGAGCCCCTGAATTCTCTCCTGCGCGTGAAGTGGAAACGATTCGCCCGATATATGTTTTTCCTCTCGTGCTGCTTGTACTTCACGTACAATGTCGTGTTGACGTTGATCTCCTACTACCGGCCTCAGGCGGACACGGTAGGCGTGTCGTCTTCCACACCCCATAATAAAACAAACCATTTGGGTGGGGGCTTTTTCTTAAATGCAAGGGCATGGAACGTTTTCATTGACCAGTAACAAAGACTTCAAGACTTATTATAGACAGAGCCGGGGGGGGGGTTCATTTGTTTAATTAATAGGGCCAAAATACACACAACAGGTAGCACATGGCTGTAAGGCTGTACCTCCCCCGGGTTCTGTTTTTCTCTTGGCCTTCTCTCCTTGGTTTATATTTTTTTAATCTTTATTTTTATTTTTTTGATCGGCAGCCTCCACCATATCCTCTCGCGATGACCAGTGGCCTGGGCCGGCTGCAGCTGACGGGCCAAGTGGCAGTCATGCTGGGGGCCATATTTATCGCCATCAAAGAGGTGAGAATTGGAGCTCTTACATCTCAGTTCCTGCCAGCCATTTTCACCGTTGGTGGAGAATGATGGGGGTGGAGGAAGGTGCAGCGAGGATGTGGCAGATTTTGGACATCACACTGGGGCAGCAAAATTCTTAGCAGTTTGGGCGACATGGCAGCTTCACAGTTAGAAACTGATAAAATAGTGATCCTCCAGATAAGACATTCCAAAAAAGACTGCTTTGTCTCCACTCTAAATATGCAGACAAATCCTGTTCTCTACCTTCCGATCACCAGTAATCAAAAAAAAAAAAAAAAAAAAGCAAATTTGGTACTCGGACAGCTGTGGTGCCTAATCAGGAGCTAAACAGACATCCTTTGCTTCTTAAGGCAGCTCCACTTCTAATTTTGAGGCTGCCATTTCATCCCGCTTGGTCCTGAAAGGGGAGATGTCAGGTTGCACTTAGGGCAGCCAGAATCCCAAAATACGTACTGTCCTGCTGTTTCTGTGCTCTCCCTTCGTTGCATTTTCCTGGGTGTATGTTTTTGAGCTAGTCTCTAATCTCTCTCTCTCTTTTATATTCACAGAGTGTGGCCATTTTCCTCTTAAGGCCTTGCGATCTCCATTCGATTCTTTCCGACGCCTGGTTCCATTTTGCCTTGTACGTAAGCGGTGCCCGCGCCTCCAAAGCATTGCTCTGCTCTCCAGTCGCACCCCAACTCCAGGCGGTGCGTGGGCTTAAATGTACAGAAATGGCTAGAGTCCAGCGGTTCTCCACCTGTCGGTCCCCAGAAGATGTTCCTGGACTGCCACTCCCAGAAAGCCCTCCCAGCACAGCGAGTGATGAAGACTTATGGGAGTTGCAGTCCAGGAACATCTGGGGACCCACCGGTCGAGAACCACTGGGCTAGATCGTTCTGCGGTTTCGGTCTCCGCCAAACGGTTGAGCGTTGTGGACCTGACGATCCAGAAGGGGGGTCCCTTTCGGCTCTGAAGTCCAAGATGAGGACAGTGCTTTTGGTTTATGATAGAAGGCCATAACTGAAGGCTAATCCGACGCCTTGCAGTGTACGATGCCTCTCTTTCCTGAGCTGTTCTCTGTCTTCCATAGCAAGCAAGGGGTTTAGAGCAGGGGTCCTCAACCTAAGGCCCCGGGGCCGGATGCAGCCCCCCAAGGTCCTGAATCCGGCCCCTGGGACCAATTGCAACCCCCCACCTACCCCCTGTTTTGTGAGCAAGCAAGCCTCCGCAGCTGCTTTTGGACTGTGATCCGGCCCCCAGTGGTGTCTGGGTGGTGGTGGACCGGCCCGCTGTTTGGAAACTTTGAGGACCCCTGGTTTAGAGCTTTGGGGCTTTAAAGGACTGAGCAGCGGATGGGTCAGCGGCGAGAGATCCAGTCCAAACCCGAGGAACGAACACTTTTCTTGTCTTGACCTCTCCGTTCGTTGCCTTTCGCAGCTTCATCCAGGCGGTTTTGGTGGTCTTCTCGGTTTGCCTCTACCTGTTCTCCTACAAGGAACACCTGGCCTGCCTGGTCCTGGCAATGTCGTTGGGTTGGGCAAACATGCTGTATTTCACCCGGGGTCTGCAATCCATGGGCATCTACAGCGTCATGATCCAGCAGGCAAGTAGGCGGTTCCGAACTCCCGTGTTCCGCGACGACTCGGAAACCAGTCTCTGGACCCTGGCCCACCTGGAACCCTTATTTATTTATTTATTTATTTATTTATTTATTTATTTATTTATTTATACTTATCAGATTTTTTTAACCGCCCCACTACCAAGAGGTCTCTGGGCGGCATACAACTAGTATTGAAAACTATAAAACGATAAAATTATTAAAACTATAAAATACAATACAATCAAAACAAAACAACATACAATACCAATTTTAAATTATACAACTCTGCTGCTCATGTGTCCATCCGAGTAATCTAATTAAAATGCTGGCCAAACAGGAAGGGCTTTGCCTGGCGCCGAAAACCCAAAAGTGAGCATTCCAGAGTTGGGGGGGGGGCAACCACCGAGAAGGCCCTGCTTCAACATGCCACCCCCTTTATCTCTTTGAGGGATATTCCCTTGGACTACATGTCCCAACCCCCTCTGCACCAGCAGGCTGGGCCTCCAGCTCTCAATCCTTGGGCTCCAGGAGAGAAGGGAAGATCGACTCTCTTTCTCCCTGCCCTTCTCAACCTCAGAGGATGCGAGAAGCCGATCGTCTTCTGCTGAAATGGTTCACCAGTCGTTTTCCGGATCCGGGACGCTCGATCCCGGGGTGGCTGATAGGTCAGCGTTGGGGTCCCCGGCAAAAAAGGCAGCACTGTCAATCGAGGGAAGCGACGGCGTTTTTAGGTTGAATTCCTTATTTCTTCCAGGTCATTTTGAACGACGTCATCAAGTTCATGGCCGTGTATATCGTATTTCTGCTTGGATTCGGCGTAGGTAAGGAGGCGTGGGTCGCTGTATGGGGTGGGGTGGGGGGCGAGCAAACCCGGGGGTCCTCGCGCACAGGGGATTTTCTGGGAGTTAGGGTGAAAAGCAGTGGGGAGAACCCTAAAACATCCCCGTTTTATGAAGCCTTTCAGCGTAGTTGGGAGAATGCAGGCACTTAAGTTTTGCTGGAACGAGGTTGGTTAAAGGGGACTTAGGTGACAGGCTAGGGTTGTCCTGGGTCTGAAATGATAGGGTTGTGTCTTGTGGTCCCAAAGGTGGTCAGACCCAGCTCGGGTATTTTATTCCGGCAAGTTTTAGGCTTCCGACAGGACCCTTTTACCAAGCGCTTCTTAACTAAACCGTCTGAGACATGGGAGCTCTTGGGTCTTGTTATTCAGCCCAGGCCTCCCGAGAGAAACTGTTCTATCGCCCCTCTTCTGCCGCTTTCTTGGAAATTGAAATCAAAATCTAGAATCCAATGCTTTGCAGAGTTTGGTGGATTTTGTATTTCCAACAGTTCTGTTTAAATAGTTTCCCCAAGGGCATTTTTGCCAGATAAATCATTGGCTTCTCTTGTATAAATCTGAATTATTTCGGACACCCACCAGATTATGGCTCTAATGTTAAATAATCGGAATTTCGCTGCTCGAACGGTTGTCTTCTTAACATTGCGATTTACAGTGTCAGGGCCGAGTTTTTAAATGTGTTGGAAATGGCACTGAGACCATAGCCCACAGAGAAAAGAAATTAATCTCGTTTTACACCTATGTTGCCGCCTGGGGTTATAAAAGACCTTCTCTGCATGTGCAACCTTATCCGGTCTTTGTCTTTTTCATTTTATCGTCTTTTATTTTTATTTTATTTTTCAAAACGTAGCTCTCGCGGCCTTGATCGAAGACTGCCCGGAGAACAGTACATGCAGCAGCTACAGCACTTTAGGAAGCATTGAGATCGAACTCTTCCGGCTGACCTTAGGCTTGGGAGACATGGACATCCACGAGAACGCCAAATACCCCGTCCTGTTCCTGCTCCTCCTCATTTCGTACGTCGTCCTGACCTTCGTCCTCCTCCTGAACATGCTCATCGCCTTGATGGGCGAGACGGTGGAGGACATCTCCAAGGAGAGTGAACATATCTGGAGGCTCCAGGTGGGTCTTTGGGTTTGGCCTCTTGGCCGAGAGAAGAGCCTCCGTCGGAGCCTCCCTGTTAGGGGTGGGGCGGGAGAGAACCCAGAAGGTCCTCGCCTGATCTGATACTTTCCGTGGGATGGGCGACCGTTTCCCTTCCGTGGGTTTAGTTTAGTTTAGTTTAGTTTAGTTAGACAAAAGAAAATATTTTTTTTTCACCCAGCGCGTTGTGAGTCTGGGGAACTCCCTGCCACAGGAGGTGGGGACGGCATCTGGCCTGGATGCCTTCCAAAGGGGATTGGACAGATTCCTGGAGGAAAAGTCCATCCCAGGTGACAAACCAGGATGGAGATGTGTCATCTCCAGGGTTAAAACTGGGGTACTTCAAGGGCCAGATGCAAGGGAGTGGTATCAGGAGACAGAGATCTAGTCTCATGCGCTCCCAGAGGCATTTGGTGGGGCCACTGTGAGATACAGGAAGCTGGACTAGATGGGCCTTTGGCCTGATCCAGCAGGGCTCTTTTAGGTTCTTATGTTCTTATGATTTATATACCCGCCAGCTTGCACCAGGCAACTCAAGGCAGTGGACCCAAGATCCAATCCAAAACAGAATCCAGAATCCAGGCATCTCCTTGTGTTTAGGACGGAAGGAACTGACTTGTTGAAAATAAAAATTGGATGCATTGAGACTGCAAAATGGATGGCTGTCCCGTCCTGGGGTCTCGGAGTCGATCACCCTTAAAATCCTCTCTTTTTGAAGCCTTTTGTAGGCAATTGTTTTGATGCAGAACTAGGGCCACCAGCTTTTTTCTCTCTTGAAGGCTTCTTGTCTTTCACACCTGAAGGCCAAGCTGGGCCAGTGTCCTTCCTCTCTGAGCTGGGAAGAGCTGGGCTGCTTAACGGTGGCCCAAACGCAGGCGGAAGAGAAGTTTAATGCAGCAGCTTTTGCTTCTTTTCATCTTCTCAGATGACTAAAAATGGCGGAGACCGTTTTTTCCCCCCAGGTCCAAAGAAACGGGTGGATTTTGTTTTATAATTCTTGACTTGTGGCAGCCTTTTAAAACAGATAAGGATATTCAGAAGTGGTTTACCTTTCTTTTTCTGGAAATGCCCCGGGACTATCAAACAGGTTTTCCAAGGCCACTCAGGCTGGCTCTTCTCCCTGCAGGCCTGGAAGAGGGGGAATCCAACCGACTAAACCCCTGGATCCACAGCTGGACACCTCAACCCCTGAGCTGTCCGTCCGGCTGATGCGCTGCATTAAAGCACCTTTAATTTCCCAGCCGATGGCCGTGATGTGGGGGTGGAGGGGGGTGGAAATCTTCTTTTCAACCTGACGTTTGTGTTTCCCTCGCGTTCGCTTAGAGAGCGAGGACGATTGTGGAGACAGAGAAGCTTCTGCCTAAATTCCTGCGACGGAAGTTTCAGCTTGGGGAGTGGTGCAAAGTGGCCGACCATGACACCCGGTTATGTCTGCGGTAAGGAGACATCAGAACACACACACTCTCTCTCTCTCTCTCTCTCCCCTGCCCTGATGGAGCCTCGGCCTCTTAAGGACGGCTCAGGAGCAGAGCTCAAACAAGGCCTGTTGGGGCCAGAACCTGAGTGGCGCGCAACATCCCCGCGCCGGCCAGCTTCGCAGTGTGACGCGTCTGATGTAACGTGCTCGTGTTAAAAACGGAGGCCTTTGCCTTAACAGGAGGACGCGTCGGGTGCATCGGAAGAACCGTGCCTTGAAAGCCGCGCTTTCGTGGTTTTGCTTTGCTTTCAAAAAATGTGATTTTAATTTATTCCATGCGTTCCTCTTGTTTAGCACAGAAGCTTTCTTTCCAAGCCCCAAACCTAGTCAATTACTGATCATTGGCAGCCCTTCACGGCACCCCAGATCTGAGCTGCCTCACTTGGCTTAAAAGGTGACTTTGTTCATCGTTAGCAGATAAAAGATGCAGCATAACTACCTAGCAGGAAGAAACTCACTTATAATTCTCAGCAATCATCCTCAACCCATGTCCTTTTCTTACATTGCACCTGTTCGTTCCAAATGAGCAAACCTCCGTTATTTAACATTCTGTGAACAGAAACACAATCTAGGTTGTTCTGTGTCACCCTTAATGCTTGTCTTGTATCAAGTGCGATAATCAGTGGCATCCTTGAAGCATTTTATCTGGGGAGAGGGATGTTTGTGATAAAAATCAACATAGGCTGGTTTTTCATGGAGGCCAAGGCACAATGACCAAAAATGGAACATGCAAGCTTTCCTGTGACGGCGTCGAGAAAGCATAAAAATGACAGGATTTGTCTTCTCTGCAATTAGGATCAACGAAGTCAAGTGGACGGAATG
Organism: Phrynocephalus forsythii; assembly: GCA_029282475.1. NCBI lineage: Eukaryota > Metazoa > Chordata > Lepidosauria > Squamata > Agamidae > Phrynocephalus > Phrynocephalus forsythii. The sequence goes on from JAPFRF010000017.1 coordinate 1,636,472, forward strand.
GAAAACGCATGTAGCCTTCATCAATGAAGACCCAGGGCCAACAGGTGACATTAACCCAATATTCTCCATATCAGTCAAGTCTTTCTTTCTTTCTTCCTTCCTTCCTTCCTTCCTTCCTTCCTTCCTTCCTTCCTTCACTTACTTGCTTACTTGCTTACAACATTCATCTAATAATTTGTCCCTAACACTGGAGATCAAATGAATCTTTCCAACTCAGCCTGGTGGTGGCGGCCTAATTAATTTTAAAAGGAGAATCTTCCCCATGTATTGGCACCCTTGACAGAAGCAGCAGCCTTTCCAGTAAAATGAAATATTTTAATTCAGTGAAATAAGCCCCCTTGGGTCCTTCTGGGGAGAGCAGCAGGATAGTAATATTTTAATTAAATAAAAATAAACGGAAGGAAGGGAGAACCCAGCAGCTTCATCTGCAAGATGGCTCCCACCAAACAGATCAACCGAGAATTTTGCTTGCAGGGCGTGTGGTTTATAAGCAGAACATTCAAATCCTCTGCAGGTAGGTTTTAAAAAAGCCTCTTGTCTGAAACACTGAAGAACTGCCATCCCATTGCGAACAGTACTGTGTTCGAGATAGACTCCAACGCTCTGAGTTGCGATGGGCTAGCTTTCTACGTTCCTCTTTTAATCCAAGCTTTATTTACGGTAATGAGGACTAGAAACCTGCTTTGCCTAGGGAAGGACCCAGATACAAACCACAGCCTCACCAGAGCTGGCTGGCAAAGGCCCTCCCGCCCTCGTCTGATACCTGGGCAGTGCAGGCGATGGCGAACCAGACGGACGAAGGGTCTCCCTCGGGTGGGGGCTGTTTCTTATTTTTCTCTACACAGATAAAAGCCTTAACGGAGGGTTACGTCCTTAAGGATGGCGCAGAGGTGCTTTTTAAAAAAAGGCGTTCCCTTTTCCATTTCAAAGGCTGCCTGGAAAACCTGTTTCTCCTCTTTCCTTCCAGCTCACGACAAAACGCAGGAGGAGGCGTCGAGGAGTAACAGCAAAACGACCCTGAATACCTACGAAGAAATCTACGATTTGCCCGAAACGACCGTTTAGCTGGGCGCGGGAGGAGGCCGCAAGATGGAGGCCGCCGGGGCCACGGCAGGAGCGTGATGGAACAGGGCGCCGTCATTCTGACGCCGTCCTTCCCGCCGGGCTTTTCTTCCTTCCGCTTCCTGTGCTGGACCGTTGCGGGGTGCAAGCCTCGAAGGGGCTGATCCTGCACCCCAGAACAGCCGAAGGGAGGAGAGGAAGCGTTAAAACGCAGGGGATAACGTGGACGGCGGCTCGGAATAGAACAGCCGGTCCAGGCGACAGAGCGAGGGATGGAACGAAGGCTCAGAGACGGCCCCGTTTTCTGGAGGCGAACGAATGAGAGAACATGGCGCGGGGCCATGCCTTCCTTGGGTGTTCCGTTCGGAAGCCCCAAACGTGGGACGAAACGTGGAAGGGAGGCTCAATAAAGGAAAGGTGCATTGCAGGCATGTCCAAACTTCAGCCCTCCTGATGTTTTGGACCACCGCTCCCAGAATTCTAAGCTTAGGTTGCCAATGGCAAAGCACGGTGGGAGTGGTGGTCCAAAACATCTGGAGGGCCGAAGTCTGGACGTGCCGGGTGTATTGCTTTCTGAATGGACACCTATTCTGCCATCGAGGCTTGGAGGAATCAGTTTATCCCCAAACCCGTCGCAACTGCCTGAAAGATGCAGAGGAAGAGGAAAAAAAGCAAAAGTGTTCTGCTTGCAGCTTTTTTAATATATATATATATTGGGAAAAATACCTCCTAACCGTTAGAGCAGTCCAACAACAGAACCCATGACCCCTGGAGGTGGCGAGCACGCCAACGAAGGATTCGGAAGGAACGCTTCGACTACCTCATCTCTCTCCTTGAACTTGATCTTGAGGAAAACAGACCTGTTTTGTCGCCCCGAGTGGACGGTATTTATTCAGCCATTAATGCAGGTTCGGCCCTGAACGGCTTACTGAGGCCAACTGAATGGTTTTTTTTTTTTTTTTTGGGGAGGGTTGGGATTTTTTGAAACCACGCTTTCCGTGGTGCCTTTGGGTGTTTTCTTCAAACAAACCCGGACGTCTCTTCCACTTAACGTGCGCCCTCGTCCCCTCTGTGTCCGCAGAGCCAAAGGGAGGCTTCGGAGAAGTTTCCCCGTCCTCGACAAAAGATCCCACGTGGTGCTGTAGCTACTTCAGAACATTACGAACTCGTTTTCAGTCTGTTCAAGATATATTTATTGTAAATAGGACAAATAAACATCAGTAGTTTTGTATAAACGTGGGCTGCGAACAATTTGCCTCGATCCGGAAATTTGAGTATAGCACCAGTGGGTAGCAAAAGATAGTCTCCTGTTATTACAAATATAACTGATAAAAACATTTAGCATTTTAAAAAAATAGGATTAAAATACATTCATTTTCAGTAAAGTTTTTGGACAGTGTATATTGTCTTCAAAGACCTCAGGATACTCTTTCATATTAATATTCCATACAAGTGTAAATTAAATTCTCGATCTGTATTTTGGCCACCTATTCCGGCCGTCTTAGGTTAAAAGAGGTTAAAAAACGTAAGTAAATCTGGCCCGTAGAGTTCCAAACGGGTAAGAGAATGACTATATCTCATTTCTGGAAGACTCGGAGGCCTCGCGCCCTTAATGTTTCCTTGACCGTCGTAACAAACGCTTGTCGCTTTTCGTAATAAGCCGCCTCGTTCACAAAGGTTGGGTAGACCGTGGTGTCCCCCGCGTACGGGATGGTCTCGCCTTCCATTGTGAGAAAGATGGGGTCGCCGGGGTGGAGAGGTTGCCAGTCGTTATCCTGTACGATCCAGGGAGGGGGACAAGAATGGGGGATAATTAGAAATGAGCCCCTCTTCAAACCCCCCAAGACATTTTGATGGGTCTGTAAAACTCAGCAAGGTCAAATTACACATTACAGGCATTTGGTGAAATGGGTGTTTCCGGCGGGTGTGGCATTTTTGACTCACATTTCTTTCTAAATATAATCAGACAGGCAGCGGTCGGGTAGTATCCCGTCCAGCGGCAGAGAGAGATGACCATCTACCGGTGGTGCATGACTGGACACGGGGTGTTCAGCAGACCACGGCACCAGCTCCTACAGATCAGCCTTGGCCATGCGTGAAATGCCAACATGGTAAGGCCAGAGGCCTTGACAGTTTAACCGGCTGCTGACAAATCGCCACACGGAGGAAATTTGTGTGTAAGGTGAGCCTGTGGAAGGATCATCTTCCCCGCACTTGCTCTTTTAATTGATTCTTTTGTCCGTGGCTGGAATCCACGGATTCTTGTATTCTAGCATTCCAGTCTTACTCCTTCCCCCGTGTAAGAACAGTTGTGCAGAAAACAAAATGTACTTTCCACCCCTTTTCTGGCTGTGAAACCAAATCGGAAACACTTTGGAGAGGTGTGTGGAAAGGCAGGTCCTGTTCACACCGACCGCTATCCCACTGCTGTTGTTCAGGGGTAGGATGATACTTTGCAGGGACAGAAGATAAGGGAAGCTTACACGACCCCTAAACTCCGGGGCAAATGGCTCCCAGCTCCGGAGCTTTAAAATGTTTCCCCACCAGCTCCGGAGTTTACAGGAAATTAAGTGTGACCACGCCCACTTTAGCGCGTCCCAGCGCACTTTTCAGGTACCTGCTCTCTGGAGGTGAAAATTCTTTGATGCGGTGTAACGATAGTGAGTGCGGGGCTCTCCTCGCTTCTGTTTGTTGTTTTTTGGCTCCCGCCCCTTTAAGAGCTACTTAAGAGACTGGAATGTTGCCGCGGCAAGAGCGAGAGGCAGAACGGAGGTGAGCCAGGTCTCTTTTCTTCCTGTTTTTTCTCCCTCCCCTCACGCAGCCAGCAGCCCGGAGTGCGGAGGGGGTGGGAACGCAGGAACAGCGACAAACCCCTAAGATCTCTGGTCCGAATTTAAGTGGCCAGCGGATCTTAGGGGTGGTGTGAAAAGGCTCTTACTTACCTGCAGGTTAGGGTGAATGAGGGCTGTGATCTCGTCGTTTTTGCCTCTTGGATAGTCCATTCTGTCCACGATTCTGTAAGCCTCCACGGTGCAAGGCGGGAACGTTTTCCCTGGGGGGGCAAAACAGAAGCGCGTCGCCGACTATTAATGTCAGACTCTCCAGGAGAATGATGATGATTGTTTTAATGAAACATACGTTTGACGTGCTGGCAACTGCTGAAGCCATTATTAAGGCGATCGAGGGCAGTATTTCTGTGTAATTAATATTGCAGCTGAATCTCTTTTTTGCAGCAAAAGGGTTCTCGCTTAGACCCCGCAGAAGGCTGCCTCTCCAGGAACTTGACCCAGATTTGGAGTGAAGGCTGCGACTCGTCCTGATCTAAACCCGATCCGAACAGCAAAGAGACGGGGACCTTAATTGCAGCGTGTAATGCGTAACGTATATTCCGGCGATGACAGAATCTATTTTTTAGAAACTCTTCATTTTGGTTGCTGCCTTACCAAGTTTACAGTTTATAGTTAAGAACATAAGAACCTAAGAAGAGCCCTGCTGGATCAGGCCAAAGGGCCATCTAGTCCAGCTTCCTGGATCTCACAGTGGCCCCACCAGATGCCTCTGGGAGCGCACGAGACTAGATCTCTGTCTCCTGAGACCACTCCCCTGCCTCTGGCCCTTGAAGTACCCTGGTTTTTAAGCCTGGAGATGACACATCTCCATCGTGGTTTGTCACCTGTGATTGACTTTTCCCTCCAAGAATCTGTCCAATCCCCTTTTGAAGGCATCCAGGCCAGATGCCATCACCACATCTTGTGGCGGGGAGTTCCACAGACCACTTTTCACCTCTGTGCATTGTGAAATGGAGTTATCAGATGATGCCGCATCCTGCCTTCCGGAGGCAGCAAACAAAAGCTGGGATCAGGGGTTTTTCCAAATGCACTATTGTTTGGCATTGAAATGGATTATTGGAACTCGATTCTTGTTTTTTTGGGGGGGGTGGATCTGGCTGCTCCGACATGTCCCAGTGGCCTCCATCGCCTCTCTTACGTGCAACGGGGTGCCTCTGTGTTGTTGGTAGCTAAGGAGTGAGCATCCAAGCCATGAAATTATTTGAGTCATGTCCTTGTGGGAAATCTCAGAGTCAACTCGTTATCCAGTGTAGAAACGGGGTTCAAAGAGTCTTAATACCTAATGAGTATAGGACATAACTGGCATCAACGATGTGTTTTCAGTTTTGTAGATTTGATTTATTTGGCCCCCAGACACGCCTAAGAAGGAAGCGCGGGCTTTAATCTCTTTAATATTGGTTTTGCTTTCATCCATTAGGTATTTTTTTTTGGGGGGGCTGCTCAGTCCTGCGCTGTGATGTAGCTGAGGTGCCAAGGGATGGGAAGGATCGGAGCCCAAAGGGAGCCCGTGGAAAGCAGGAACCCCAAAGAGCCAGAATCTGTTTTGATGAAGCAAACATCGGAAGGACCAGGCACACACTCAGGAGCCCCCCCCCCCGAGATAGGGTGGGTAAGAGGGAGGCCTGCGGAGAATGGGGTGTTTTAGAGGTGGCACCTTGTAAATGCCCTTGAATTGTATTGCAGAGCACGGAGCGGGCGCCAACCCCGCTTACGAACCGCTGCCGTACCTGCGTTGAACATCTCTATGAAGTCGAGGCCGTGCCGGACGATCCTCCTCATTTTCTCCAGGATATCCGCCCTGAGGACCCCGTGGGGCTGAGGACCAACTTCGACGCCTCCACCCGGGAACGGAAAGAAGGAGGACCCGTCACTCTTCCCGAACGACATTGGGAAAGGCAGGTGAACGCTCCCCCCCCCGGGTATCCTCTTTTCTCCGCTTACGGCCCAGTTAAGAAAAATCCCCGTTACGGAAAACGTTTCTGCATACCGATGCATGAAAAAGCTACCAATGTCCAAAAAGTGCAACATTTCCACACTCGGTACATCTCTCTCTCTCTCTCTCTCTCTCTCTCTCTCTCTCACACACACACACACACACACACACACACACACACACACACACACACACACACACACACACCAGAGTAGCATTTTATACCTACTCCTCTAGCCGATGTTTCTCTTGTTTCAGAAACATGCTACTCTGGTGGTAGATAAATATAAAAATATGGGTTTGATTCTTTTTAAATATTTGGGTGCTTGTTTTTAACTTTCAAACAATTGTGTATTTTAACGATGTGAGCTGCCTACGTTTTTTTTAAAGGGGAAAGGCTGGAAATAATAAATAAATAAATAAATAAATAAACAAATAAATAAATAAATACCTGCTCTCCCTCCTCCCTCAACCCATTGCCTAATCATTCTCACTCCATAACTTTCTAACTGGGCGCCACCCCTTCTGAAACTGGGATCAGCCTGCCAGATTTCACACGTCAATCGAATGATAGCCCAATTGTGCTCATTCCCCGAGAAATGTGTGTTGTTGTTGATACTAGCGCTAGCGTGTGGGAGCTTAGGCCCTCCTCCTCGACAGCCATCAGCCGCAAGGAACGGTGGGCATCATTTGCCCCAGATACAGGTGATCCAAACATTTTGCACCCGGGTCCTAGTTGGCAACTTAATTCGGAGCATATCTGGAATCCCCGCTGCGTGTTCTGTCTTCCACAGAGTCAGGCAAGATGGACAACATGTGTGCAAACAACCGACGGTGACTTTTACTTACCGACGGGATGCTTTGCAATTGACCGAGTTGTGGCGTATTTCAGGTGGGGGTGCTCGATGAGGAATACACGGCAATCTTCAGGAGCCAGGGCTTCCTGGGAAAACATTGGTCAAATGTTCGTATGATGCGAATCAAATTGTCAACTTAGGAAGTTCAGACTGCCAAAAGAACTGTTGATTCAATTCTATAGAGGTGCTATTGAATCTATCATCTGTTCCTCTATAACTGTCTGGTTTAGTTCTGCAACTAAGCAGGACAGATATAGACTTCAAAGGATAATTGGAACTGCAGAAAAAATTATTGCTACTAATCTGCCATCTATTGTGGAATTGTATACCACACGAGCTAAAAAGAGGGCGATGAAAATATACACAGATTCCACACAACCTGGACATTAACCTGTTTCAATTGTTACCCTCAGGGCGGTGTTTTAGGGCATTGCATACTAGGACAACTAGATATAAAGATAGTTTCTTTCCAAGTGCTATCAAACTGTTGAATAATTAATTTTTACTTCTCTTCTTCCTTTTAAATAATAGGCTGTATTGTTGTACTGTGTTTTTATTGTTGACTATCTGATTCTTATATTTCCTTTTATATTGAAAGCATATTTTACCACAACAAATTCTGGGTGTGTCCAACCACACTTGGCCAATAAAAGTATTCTGATTCTGATTCTGATTCTGATTCATCTGAAATAGGGGCCTGACGAAAGCTCCACCGACGAAGGCACTGTTTGCACACTTTGACTCCTGTCGCGGCCCTTCGAGAGGGTGGCCTTCGCACACAGCACGCGCGGCTGGACTCGGCTGCCCTCTCGTCCAAGCGAGCACAATTCCCCTGTGTTAATTCATCGCAAAGAGAAAACCCTAGGCAGCCGTGCTCAAGAATTAAGCGGCCTCGAGGCTGCTTGCGTTCCTGCTTGGTCCCCCCCCCCCCGGCTTGAGACCTTGGAGAAACCAAGGAACCGAGGGAGTTCTGCGTTTGTTGCAATGTCCGTTTTCACTTGAGCTCGGAGTGGACAGATAGAAGCTAGCCTGTCGCTGCAGCCGGGGCGAAGGGAAGGGCAGAAGCCCCACCAAGAAAGGGTGGAGGCGTCTATTGATGGAAGCAAGGACACAGCTCCAGTGTCAGCCTCTCACATATGGAAGCATTGCCCATTTAATCAGGTGAACGTAAAACCAGATTGTTGCTTTATTCATTTAGAATTTAACTCTTCTTCTCTCCACCCAGGTCTCCCAGGACGATGTTAGAGCTGGTTGTGAGATCAGACCTGCTTTTAGGGAGCCTTCCTTCATATTCAAGAGCTGGTTTTGCAAACGGGTTGTTACAATAAGCCCCGACAAAAGCCGCCAGGGAGACAGTCTGCGTTGAGGTAAGCTTTGCCTTTGAACCCGTGTCTGCCACTCCGATCTCACTGAAAGTCCCCCCCCCCCGAGTTTAATTTTCAAAATGTCTCGTACGCAGGCGGGGCAGGAAAGAAACCCATGCAGGTTGTCGGACGGGTTCAGGTGGGGTCAGGACAGTCAATGCAAAAGTTTGCCTCCTCCACTTGCTACACCACAACCCATCGATTGAGGAGGTTGTGAGCTGACGCAAGGAGGTGGCCCTAAACCGGTCTTTGCGCCAGCTCAGAAGTCATCCAACCACCCACATGCCCGAGAGGGAGCCACGGACAAGTCTCTGCTTGCTGTTTCTTAAGAAGTCGGTACGTTTAGATGCGGGCTGCCTACCTCCCCTGTGTCAGCAATGCTGATCATTTAATTAATCGTCATGCCACTTTTCCAGGGAGCACGCACACACACACCCATTATCAGGGGGGAATGTAGGGAAATATTTCTCTTTCTTTGCTTTCTCTGGAGACTGCCTGCTGATCCTACCGGGCTCCCGCCTGCAAGGCTCCTCTTCACTTTGAACCATTTACCTTAATATATGAACACATCTGGAGGGTGAAATCATCCCTGGAATTCTCCAGGACGAGGGTGGCGCCCATGTTCGCCGTCGTATTGTGCAAATCAAAAATGAGGTCGTACGCTTCCGGGGTCCCTTTCGGGCCAAATTCGCGGTTGATTTCTTGAGCCCTTCGCACTTCGTACGGAGCACTTTCAACGAGCGCTTTCCTGTGGGTTAGAACACAAAGCAATGCCATGTCTCCAGTTGTATTCCTACAAAGAATCTTTGTCTGATGCAGACTACGTCACATCCGATTTCTTTGTATTTTTCATTTTAATTTGAGGCATTGGAAACCTTTCCCAACCCAGGGATGAACCCTAGTCTTTTGGTTAGGAGTTGAATTTGGCAACAGATTGAAAAAGTGAGCAGCTTTGCAGTTGGCGTCAGAGCTGATCTAGAAGCAAGAGACATCTGATCGCCTCCTAAAGCAAAGCAAAGTGTTCTGCTTATATACCGCCCCATACCACTACAAGGTATTTTCAAAGGTCCACACACTGCAGAATGGCTTGGTTTCCCCTGGTTATTTGGTACCCCGTTTCAATTGTGACGCTCCTTTCTTGTTTGCCCTCTGCCCTTAGAGGTGGACGGAAGCCCAAAAGCTAATCGAATGCAACTAAAAATTGGATTTAAAATATTTCCAGATACCTGCACATGGGTTACATTAACAGCAGCCTCAAAACCAGGAAGGGGAAAGAGAGATACAATCTGTTACAGTTTATGGAGGAATTAAGTTTGAAGGTGCTTCACTTCACCTCACTTCAACCTCCAAGTAACTGTTGCATGTGGTTTCTGTGGTGCCAAAGTCCATTTTATTGGTCAACTAGCCAGAGCTGATCTTACTTTTTCAAATGAATCCGTAAGCTACTTTCGGGTGAGTCTTAGGTTAATCCTGTTGACACGTCCCCTTCAAGGAGTACAAGGAATTCCACTAATTAACTGGCATTTTTGCACGTTTCCTTACACCATGACACTGGTTGTTGTTGTTGTTTTAACTTCCATGTGACCAGGGTATGAGATATCTATCTATCTATCTATCTATCTATCTATCTATCTATCTATCTATCATCTATCTATCTATCTATCTATCTATCTATCATCTACAGTGTATACTTGGAATTCTTCCCAAGCTAGAGAGAGAGAGAGAGAGAAAGAGACAGAGACAGAGAAATACTACTGTATCTATAGTTAAATAGATCTATATTTTTAATTTTTGGCAGTCTCCTGCTGCTGTCTGTGCAGTGCTATTAAGAACGGACCCATGGAGCTAAATCGCTCAGAAAGTTCATTTAGGGACAAAGGCACACATGGGGGGGAATTACACCCAGAGCCTCAAAATTAAAAGTGTTGCCTTTTCCTTTTATACATGTACAAGACTTGGAAAAGTTGCTCTTTGGGGTGAAAAGGTCCAGAATTCCTAAATTCCCAGCATGGGAAAATTCCCAGCATGGGAATTTTGTCCTGTGCCTTCATTTTATATTTTTTGAGTGCAAAACCAGTGTGGCCTCCGTGCATTCGGAGAGGCAGGAAAAAGCTCTTATTTTTGCACCAGAAGTCTCCAAAACTTCTAGCTTGGTGTGACTGCCAGGGGATTCTGAGAGTTGTAGTCCATAAATGTACTGTTCCCACATTCTGAAAGCGATGGGCGTACATTAGACCAGCGGTTCTCAACCGGTGGGTCCCCAGATGTTCCTGGACTGCCACTCCCAGAAGCCTCCACCACTCGCTATGCTGGAAGGGGATTCTGGGAGTTGTAGTCCAGGAACATCTGGGGACTCACAGGTTGAGAACCACTGCATTAGACTGAGCATCAGGTGTGCTGCCTGTATCCTTATACACACTTTTCTGTAGGCTCGGCGACGACAGAATCAACATTTCCAGGAAGGGAGTGCCTACGTTAAGACAGCCGTTAAAAGACGATTCCCCTTAACGCCTTTCCGGTTTTTGTGGCTCCCTTTGGGTGCCTCTCGAGAGCCAGCGGCCATCCAGAAGAACCGAAACGCACGCCCGTCCCGCAACCCAAACGGAGGACACCCGAAAAACGCAGGGCTGCTGGAGGCTCACCCCAGATTCACTGGCTCGAAGGCCCGGTTGAGGTCGCAGTCGACGTATCGGCAGCATTTCTCCACGGCTCTCGGGTTGGCCACGAATGGCTTGGCCACCAGCCCGGGCCTCTGGACCTCGGTGGCCCCCTCCTGTTGCCAGTGTTTGACCAGATGAACCCCAGAGAGCTCGTTGCCGTGGGTCCCTCCGAAAACAGCCACTTTCCGGACGGGAGGTACTTGTGCCAAGGGAGACGAACTCATTCCTCCGGAGAGGCTTTTAATAACTGCAGCGAGAAAGAGAGAAAGAGAGAGAGAGAAGACCAAGTCAAGAAGAAAACAACGGACTGACGTTCCAGCTGGCTCTTTTGATCCTGACGGATCTTCACTCGTTCTGTCTGGATTGGATGATCATGGAGAAATAAATATTTTTCAAGATGATGTCCTCTATCAACTCTCCGCTCTCCACAAGACCAATCTCTTCTCTCTGTGTGTGTGTGTGTGTTTTTTTAAACTATATTTAGCTATTCCTATATAGGAATTGACTTCAAGGCACTTTCGGCTTGTTATGACCAGCCCTCAAGGAGAGAGGGAAGATTCCTCACTTGAAAGAAGGAATGAGAAAGGTTTTGTTTTGTTTTTAAACTGAAGGGGTGGAGGTCTTAAAGTTTACTTTTGGAGATTGTAATCCTACAACCCCCCGGGCCACCACTGCGTTTCAAGCTATTGCACCGCCAAAGGAATGAAATTAGAAACCGGAGCAACAACTTTCAGGCCCTACCTTGATTCGTAAAGGGAGGGAAATCATTCCAAGATGGGTGTGTGTGGAAAGAACATGGAATTCCAAGTACAGTAGGATCCCCGTATCCACTGATTCATTATCCACTGATTCAGTTATCCACGGTTGGCAGGGGGGGGGATTAAATAATCCAGCAGCCACAAAGCAAGCTATTGTCACAAACAGCAGCTGTAAAGCAAGCTGCTGTCACAAACAGCGGCCATAAAGCAAGCTACTGTCAGGAAACAGCAGTTTGGGGGTGGTTGGGCAGGCGTTTTCTTTTATCCACGGTTTTCATTATCCACGGGAAGGCCTGGAACCAATCCCCAATGGATACCGGGGTCCTACTATAACTACTTCTTTTCAACCATACACCCAAGCTCTAAGGAAAAACATTGGGCAAAATGTGCAAAAAATGCGGAGCATCACCAGAGCATCAGTCAGTTAGAATTCCCAGAATTCCCTGGATAGCATCACGGGGGGATTCTGGGTATCCTCCAAAAACAACATTTTCCAAGCTGTCAAAGTAACAAGGTTTAAGATTGAAGCCTAGAGCCAACACTGAGAGGGTGTAACTGATGCAGTTCTATCCTGTTTTTGGTGTGTGTCTGTTCCTCCACAATCCCAACACCCAGAAACTCTGCAGAAAAAGAGAAAAAAAGAAGAAGTGAGATATGGAACACCCTATAGAGATGTCGTCCGATCAAGTCACTGTTGTTGGTTGTATTCCGTGCGGCAGAGCTGCAAAATAAAAGCCACACTTCGCCAGTTCTAACCAAAGGAGGAAACCTTATTATGAAGATTTGCATTTCTTCCATAAAGATTTATGCAGCGTCCATGAAAGCAAAAAAGAAAAACAAATACCCACCTAAAGCACTAATGAGATTTCCGGAAGATACAAAACCGGAGACTTGAGCCAAGAGTTTTAAGGAGTCTTCTGGTCCACCTGTGCAGTTTTATCTCATTTCCTATATCCAGAGAAGAGCGTGGATTTACTGAACCTCTTGTCGGTGCATTAACCTCAACAGATGCTGTTTATTTTATTTATATTACTGCCACCTTCTCTCTCCTGCCTTAAGTCTGGGGGGGGACCCATGCAAAGATGGAGAAGTTATATTTACGACTCAAGGACTGTTCGTCCTGTCCTTTGCCCTCGTTTCCCAAGGCTATTAATTAACAAGCCGCCCATGCAAAGGGAATCCAAGCGACATGCCAGGAAAACACTGCATTTATTTATTTATTTTGTGCAAACCAACACCCTATTTTGGGGGGCCCAGAGCGCCCGTCCTGGGCTTGTACAGTCTGCCAGAGATGCTTCCAGAAAGCTAGGAACAGTGTGTGTGTGTGTGTGTGTGTGTGTGTGTTTTGTTTTGACGAGTTTCACCTCGTTTGACACAGGAGGGAAAAGATCGCCAGCAGGGAAAAGCAAGCCGGACATGTTGCATTACTAAACACAGTAAGTTTTGGCCAAAAGCTGGGAAGAAAGGCTTGTGGAGGAGGACTTTAGCTTCCACTCTCCTGACAGGCTCTCAGAAAAAAAAAGGAGGAAAAATTTGGATTTGGCCATGCAAAGAAAGCCTGTTTTATTCATTCATTTAAAAAGGCACCGTTCTTTCAAATTGCAGCACAGTAGTCCCCTCTGATATTAAAAATTGTTCAGTTACAGATGCATATAGGACTGCAGTAGGATTCCCTTATCCGCTGATTCTCCTATCCACGCTCTGAAAACATTACAAAGTCTAAAAAGAAGGAAAATACACACAGGTATTTTGCAAATAACACTCGGGGAACAGCACTTCTGTAAACAAAGTAGCTCTTGAATTGTCAACCTGAATTTTGTTTATTGCAACTTGATACTTGGGCTTCTCTGCTGTGCAGTGTTGGGTTTTAAGATTTTGTTGAGGAAAACTTACAGGAAATAAATGTATATATTATGGATTATGTGTCCGTTTTTCTTTGCAAAGAGCCCAGAATGGGCTAGCAGCTTCCATGAAACACACTAACAGTGATGCAATACTAATTTTATTGATATAAAAGTGCAATGTACATTTATCAAATACGCAAACAACAAGTATGGAGATCGTAGCGGCCTCAGTTGTGGCAAAATAAAGAAAAAAGTCCAGGGTAGCCCCAGGCATTTTGCTGCCTGAGGCAAGTCACAAGATGGCGGCCATTCCCAGCAGACTGGACTGGTGAACAAATCTTTCATTGAGGCTGGGGGCATCATCCTCAATCATCCCTAAAGGCTGCCGGCTGGACGAAAGGTTGCCCGACTGGCTTGGAGGCAGACTGCTTTGCTGCCGCCACACTGTTTCTGTTGCCTGAGGCAACCATTTTTTCTCTACCAAACGGTAGGGCCGGCCTGGGAGGAAAGCAGCTGGTGGAGAGAAGTCACCTTCCTCCTTCTCCCCTCAAAAAAAAAAAAAAAAACAAAACCACCAACCCCACACTTTAATGTGTGTTTAGTTGAAAGGAAAGAAATACTGTTTTATGTGCAATGGGCCAAGGTAAAAGGACTGGAGCATCCACAGACAATGGTAGTATGGGAGAGAACACTCTCAGGATGCTGATAGGAAGTTTATTAAAAGTTTATTAAAAGAGCCCAACGCGTTTCGGCCCAAATGGCCTTCTTCAGGGACTTTTTCACTATAGAAAAGGGTAACATTTAATAGACATAGAGTCAGAGAATTTTATATATGAACAACAAACAAAAGCATTAATTATCAAATGCATGATTAACACTTAGAATGCTGAAACAGTATGCATAATGGTCAACACTAAGTATTGTGGGGGATACTCTGTAAGCTGGCTGACTTGCTGTCTCAGACCACTAACTATATGGCACCCATAGCATTCTAGGCTTTTTTTCAAATATACTGTTCTAAGGAAACAATCGTGTAGAACATGGTATGCACATATTTCATACAATTCCAAAGGTATAGCTTCAAAGGAGGGGTGATATTAACAGGTAAATGAACCTTTTAGCTGTTTGTCCCATTGCTTAACATATGAGATAGCATACATATGCTTGCACGTGTGTAGTTGTTATTCACAACTACTTCCAAACATAAAGAAACATTTCATATCAAATGCAGAAAAAACTTAAGATGCTGAAACAGTATACATGATGGTCAATACGAAAATCACTAAGTGTTACAGGGATACTTTAAAAGCAGTCTGGCCTGCTGTCTCAAAACTCCTAACTAACTTACATAATAACATTCTGGAGAACAACCATATAGGGCGTGGTATGCATGTGTATATAATCTCAAAAATATATAGCTTCAAAAGAGAAGTGATGATAGCAGATACATGGGTATTTTACTGTTTGCCCCACTATTTCCGTATATAGGGTATCATACATCTGCTTGCATGTATGTGGGTGTTGTCCACAACTATTTCCAAACATCTTATCTAAAGCAGAATTTTCGGGCATTTATCTCTGTGTTCCACTTGTTGCCAAACATACTCTTATCTTTCTTAGTATTCTCACTTCATTGTTTAGTAGGATAAAAAAAAAATTATTTTTGTTCTACATAACTGCAATATTATACTATAATACACACCACTAACCTGTGCTCAAAGAAACTCTGGAGACGGTTTAATGTCTTACTTCTCAGTCTGTTGCTAGCTACAGCTGAAGACTTTTATAATTGTTGGTAAGGTTACCCAGCTGGTGTAGCATGCAAGTGAAATCCATTTGTAGCTGTAACCTTGACCAAAACTTATATTAATGGTAAAAAGTCTATTTCTTCATTTAAACCCATAGGGGATAAGGTGTTTAGCCTAATGATCCAGTCTATTTCTTTTTTTAGAAGGATTTTTTCATTATTTTTCACAGTTTCTATTGCCCAAAATTTAAGATCTTTTTCTGAATGCTTGTATTCTATGAAGTGGTTTACTAAAGGAGTACCTATCCTTTTATGTCTGATGTTGCTGATATGTTCCCCTATCCGTTTTTTTAAGGGTCTGGAAGTCTTTCCTACATACAGTTTAGGGCAAGGACAGCTGATGACATATACGACACCCTGAGTATTGCAGTTTGTGAATTGCATTAAAGTATATTTCCTATTTTGTATGTCTGTAAAATCAGTCATTTTAGTGGTATGTTTACAATAAATAAATACATTCTCTGACTCTATGTCTATTAAATGTTACCCTTTTCTATAGTGAAAAAGTCCCTGAAGAAGGCCATTTGGGCCGAAACGCGTTGGGCTCTTTTAATAAACTTTTAATAAACTTCCTATCAGCATCCTGAGAGTGTTCTCTCCCATACTACCATTATGTGCAATGGGGCAGATGCAGTGTCTGAAGAAGAAAAATGTTGCACCCAACCACTGGCATAAAATTTATGTTCCCTCCATTGTGCACATCATTTATTACATAAATTTCTCACCCGGTGCCTAAATAAATAAATAAATAAATAAATAAATAAATAAATAAATAAATAATGGAATTGGGTTGAGATTGAGGAAGACCCAGGTGCCTAAATAAATAAATAAATAAATAAATAAATAAATAAATAAATAAATAAATAAATAAATGGAATCAGGTTGAGATTGAGGAAGGCCCAGGAGCCTAAATAAATAAATAAATAAATAAATAAATAAATAAATAAATAAATAAATAAAGGGAATCGGGTTGAGACTGAGGAAGACCCAGGCGTCTCACGAAGGGGCAACCATACAAGAAAACTAAAATAAAAAGGAAATGAGCCAAGTGTTGCATCAAACTAAAACAAAATTAAGAAGAAGAAAAAAAAAAGGAAAGGAATTCCTCACAACTGTTTTATTAGCTCCTCTGCAGCTGAGGGGAGAAGAGGCTTGGGACTAGAACTGGGTCCTGAAATAAGCAAAGGATAGTGAAACGCCCGCGAAAAGTGGGAGAAATAAAATAAAAACCTATTTTTAAAAAAGTCCTATAGGTTGGGGGGGGCTGATTTCAGGGCCTGGGGGTGCCATTTTTTTGGTGAGGCACCGTAGGGCCACTCAGGGGTGGAGGCAAACTCATACTTTCCCCATACTTTCCCTTTAACATTTTCCACCCATTTCTCCCTTTTAAAATTTGCAAAAGTCTCCCTTTGGGTGGTGTGTAGATCCTTAAAAAAAAAAAAAAAAACACCCCAAAGTGTCCTTTTTTCCTGAATTTTGAGGCACCACTCAAAAGTGGAAGGAGAGGGTGACACTCAATTTTTTTCCTCACAGAAATCCTCTCACATAGAAAAAGAAAAGTGGAGGAAATTGTACACAAGACCCAGCACCCTCTTTTTTGGAGGGGAAGGGGTCTCTTTCTCCTCATAATTATTATTAATCATCAATAAACAATAATTTAGGTGGGTTTTTTTTTAGCCTCCCCTGTCCTGATGTGAAAAGATTTGGGCCTTTTTTCCCGCCATTTTGCCTCCACCTGCTCCTGAATAAGGCTTTCCCTTCTTTTTCTCTTCCTTCGATTTAATTAACTCATTCGGTTCATTTGGCTGTTAAACTGCGTAACAGCAAGGTTTAGCCTGGGTGGTGGTATAGAGTTTTATTTATTTATTTATTTTAAAAGAAGTAATAATTAGAAGCAGTACATATGAGATCAAGATTATACCAGTGGTGACACTTTTTGCCATCTCAAACCAAAAGAGACATGCAGAAGAAAAGCAATCATAATCACAAATAACTTTTTAAAATGCTTTTATTTTAGGCCTTTCTTCTTTCCCTTTTCTTCCTTTTGCATGGGGGGTCTTGTTTATTTGTTTAGAATATTTATATACCACCTTTCTTCCAAAAGAACCAAGGTGTCTTGTTTATTTATTTATTTATTTAATACACACTGCCTTTCTCCTAAAGGTGGCTTAGAGTATTAAAAAGCTAAATAATCAATTATTGCAAAATTTTAAAAAGCATTAAACATATATTGTATTCAGTTGCCCTAGAGCAGGTTATGGGCATCTATATTTCAGGTTCTGAAATAAGAGTGCCTTATTTTTTTTTTCTTTAAAAAAATCTCAATCCTATATTCTGTTCAGGCCATTATGCTCTTAATAGATGTACCTTTTAAAATTTCATGGGATTTATTTTTTTTAAATTATATTGCATGTATGTCTTTCATATTTATACAGAATCCTAGCAGGCTTTGTATGACAAGCAGAATACTTCTGAAAAAAATAGGTTGTATTTTTAAATGGACTGTCATGCTATGTTGTTTTAAATGTGTTTTACTGTATTACTGATATTATTTACCCCTTTTTAATACAATACTTGTTTAATTCTTTTGTAATATTTATATGCCTAAGGACATAAGCCATTGTGGGTTCTTTTTAAGGAGAAAGGTGGGATATAAATATAAAGTATTAACTAAATTAATCGATAATCGCGTAGTGTGAGATTTGCCAGTTTTGTGCACGTGTAAAGTAAAATTACACATAGACACACAGTTTGAGTAACTACTGCCCAATGTAAATAACATTGTGACTTAAACTCCGTGTTAATACTGCATCTATAATGTCGACCTTCCCTACGCCCACATGATCCGGAATTTTCTGACTACAGATCCCATCAGCCCCAGCAAGCATGCCTAACGGTCAGGGGCTGGTGGGATTTGTAGTCCAAAGCCCCCCAGCATGGATGTGGTGTGCCTGATCTCAAGCATTTGTATTTGTGTCTTGACAGGTCTTTGGGGTGGAAAATAAAAAGATGAAAAGGAATTTTGCTGACAGTTTATCTCGTAGTACTGCAGGTACCCGTATTTCCTTGATGATGAATTAAAAAAAATACCCTTAAGATGGTTTGTTTTATGGCATTCAGGCCAGGATGGAGAATATATCCCCAGCCCCCTTTGACATGAAGAAATAACATTTGCAAGTGTTTGGTGTTTTTTAAAAATTGTTTTATTTATTTATTGTACACCGCCCGGAGTTCCTTTGGGAAGATGGGCGGCAAATAAATAAATAAATAAATAAATAAATAAATAAATAAATAAATAAATAAATAAATATTCATTATCCCCTTATTCTGTGGTTGTGGGCTGTGTTGATGGGAACTATATTGGAATTTCATTCCTACAGCAATATCTGCTGGGCTGCAATCTGTCCGCACCTTATTTTGCAAATTGTAGACCTTTTATTTAGACAATTGTTTAGAAATAGGGCATCCGAGGCAAGACTATCCTCTTTGTCAACTGAGGTAGATTCTGTAATATATTCAAGTCACTTGTATCCACGGGATGAGTCTCCACTGATTCACGTACAGTTTGAAAATCTTTAAAATATTAAAAGGAGTCCCAAAAATATCTATTTCTAATGATGACTTGCCGGAACTGGCCACTAGAAGCCAGATACCGTGTTATGCATAATGTTGACCATAATCTGCGGTTTATAGTATCCCCTGGTTACTGCTGATTTAGAGGTGCTACTGTACATCAGCTAATGAATGTCTCTCCTTTTCGGCCTCTCTCCATTTATCTACTTGCTGCCTCATTCATGAAATGCAGATTATAGGAACCTGTATTTTCCTGTTTTGGGGTGGGCGGGGTGGGTCTGTCCTTGGCCTCCCAGGGTTTCTGCACTCCTTGCAAATTAGAAGATTGCAGATGTTCTATCAATGCAGCTGGTGATTTCCCCATTTATCAGCTACAGATGATGTTATAGCTTCCCAGGTTACTCACCCTACATATATGTTGCAACCTCTCCTTTCAGGCAGCCTTCCTGTCCCCCTGTTCAATCAGAAAAAAAGGAACCGACAGCCGCTCACTTCAAACCCCCTTCAAAATGAGCCAAGTACCGGCCACTCAGCAGATAATTTTGATTTTTCTGCCATGCTGGCAGGTAAGCAAATGGCACAACTGTGTTTTGTTTTGTTTTTACTATATCATCTATCTGTATTTCTTCACTGGGAGACATAAATCAACCTCGCCGTTCATTTTGACCTATTGTGCTTGCACGTTTCTCGAAATACAGTTAGTGGCAAAAACCATTTCTCCGAGTTTAAAATTAATTTATTTAACAATAGGAACTTTCTGCCTGTGGCAGGATTTGCATTCTTGTCTTTATGGATTAAGGAGAAAGCTGGCATTTTAATGCATCGTTGACATTCTGGGCTCGTGAGTTACAGGAAGGAGCATTTTGAGTGAGGCTTTGTACAAGAGATATCTGTCATCTCCGATATGTCTGGAAAGGCTACTGTGCAAAGTTCTGCCAGGATTAATTATTGTAATCATAATTAATCCCATTCATGGCTCGTTCCAAGGAGTGGTGGTGGTCATGGGGAGTTAAAACTTAATTAGCAAAGAAACGTCCACCTTTCAATTGCTTTCTGCTTTTCAAACACTACTGTTTTTGGGAAATGGAAACACACAATTGTGCAGCCATAAAAGCTTCACACCCACACCCACGCCCAGCTTGCACCGTGCATGCTAGGAACTTATAGATCATATTGATCCTGGGGATAAACAATTACATTAAGAGAGTATAAATCTAGCCACACTGGGAGAAACCTATTCCCAATGTCCTGCTGCTGAGATGGATAAACAATAGGGAGAATTCTTCTCAGCTGCATGTTCTCCTTGTGGGTGATATTTGGACAGAAAGGTTTTTGGCGAGCGGACAGACTTTTCATGCTTCGTCTTAAAAAGTGCCCTTTAAATGTCACCGGAGTGCTGTGGGAAAAGGTGAGCGACCCACCATCCACGTAACGTGGCCCCCAGGCGTTTGCATATAAGCGGCATCCACAAAAATGCACCCCCGCTATGCCCTTTATTTACTTGACTTATTATGAACATTTACAAACCGGATCCACAACAGAATGTTGCAGCATAGGACGTGCAGGGAAATTCACCAGCCATGACAGTCCCCACAGCACTCCACGCCATCTCCACCCCCTGGTTTTTTTGTCCTCTCATCTTATTCTTTGACACACACACACACACACACACCCAAGTGGGGAAAAAATCTATTTGACTTGCTTTAGGGTGGCCGTGTTCAACCTAGCAGCCTAAACCTCCTCCCATCTAGTAACCAGAAGTGCCAAACTGGTCATTTCCTGTTTGTTGCCTTTTTTTAACAGTCCGAGGGCAAAAAATTTGGCCACTAAATCCAATGACGCGGCCTTCCCTTGTTGTGCCAGAATCGAGTCTCTGGAATAGTATTCTCTAGCATTTGTATTTTGTAATGGCCACACGGCTAATCCCACTTTTATTTCAATGTATTTCTGGCATTGAGTTATATGCTCTCTGTGATGTATTGTTTGATCCTGCAATGTTGAGAAAGTGTAAGCCAAGGACCGCCTTGGACAGGGACAGAATCCTTGCCAATCGGTGAAGGTGGCAGATCCGTTTCCCGTGTATTTGTTGTTGGTTTTTGCAACCTGATTTTTTTTTTTACTAACTCTTCCTTTGTCTTTTCCACTTCTCAAGATTTTGGATGGGAAACGGCAAAGCCTGAATCAGTCCAGTTACAGAGGACAGGAGGCGCTAGGTACGTAAGCAAAGGCTTCTCAGGATTGGAACTCAAACCATCCTAATTTTGGTTGTTTCCGCAGATTTTACACCGCTCTGTTCCTCCCAATGTAAATTAATTATAATTTGGATTTCTAAAAGTGATGGAAACTGATACTGCACGACGGCATCTGATTTGAAAAAAACCTTTGTTTCTCCATTAATTCCCGACTGCCTCCAATCTGACATCTTTTTAAAGCCCAACAGAGTTTCCAACTCTAACCCTAACCTTCTCTCTTAAGTCACCAAAATGCGCCAGACTCTGCTAATTTATCACAAGCAAGAAGCTTAAATAATTGGAGGTTGGTAGCATCCCCATCTTATCTGTTTCTGTACAACCGAGCTCACCATAATACTTTGTTGTGAAATGTTGCTTCACAGGATGTCCCACTTTTAGCGCTAGGACCTGTGGTTCTTTCCTGGGGAACCATCCAGTTTTGCCCATGTTACGCCCCAGAGGGCCAAATTCAGCTTACTTTCCGCAGGATGGCTGTTTGGAGTAAAAGGATGAAGAATTAAGGCAACAGAGACTCTTGGAGCTCCTTACAAAACTCACGGGTTTATTAGGCATACACTTTCGTGGATGGCTGTCGAACGAAATAGCCTGCTCTCCACGAAGGCCGGTGTCTTTACGGGGGCCCAAGGCGTTTTGCTGGTTTAACTTCCAACAGCCTACGATGGCCACCGGGGTCACAGAGAGATAAGTCTTGTTCTTTCTGGATAAAAAGGAGAAGGTGAAAAAAAAACTGACTTGGATGTTCAAGGAAGAGTTCTGTGCCTTTATACTCAACTGATAGCGATAAATCGATAAGCCCTGAGAGGCCCTCATGGATCAAATGTGAGCACCAGAGCTCAAACATTCAATGGTGGTTGCTGTCCTACCTAAGTCCCAAACCATCTGAGGAGCTTATCTGTAGGTGATAAATTCACACCAACTGTTTCCATGCAGACAAGAGGAGAAAAGCATCGGTAGCAACCTTTGGAAGAAACAAGACTTCCCCGCCTTTGGGTGGGGAAGAGAAAACGTGACGGCGTCACAGCTCAAGGACCGCCCGGATTGTTTCGTGGGCGCGGCGCCACAGAAAACAGCCGGCCAGCCAAGGGTGGTGCAGAGCAAGGCACTACTGGAGGAACAAAGCCATGCAACGGCCGCCCAACGGCCGGCGGCGCTGAGCGACACGCCGAGAGGCCCACAGCGCCCGAGTGCATCGTACGCCTTCAGACAGAATCCTTGCCAACCAAAAGCTCACGAGAAAACAGCCGCTCTCCTTGATGGCAAAACCACCCAGGTAAAATTAAAGTGCTGAGGTTTCTTTTCTTTCTTAAATGAAATCGAGGCCTCCACACCTCCTCACCAAACTGGCTTATTTGCAGTTTATTTACCCCCCACGTCCCCATAAAACAATGATGGACATTAAAGGCCTTAAGACTACTCCTTGTGTGACGTAGTACTCATTTTTAACTAACTTTTTTTTTTAAAAGCCATATTTTTCCTTCCTCCCATGTGAACTAATTTAGATTAAGCCCTTTTAAGTTCATTCACCAGCCCAGGGGATTGTCTTGACCCATAAGGATAACCTGAAGATTGCTTCCCTGTGCTGCGGGCAATGTATTCCCTGCCACCGCCTGCCCTGGGCCATCACAAGTATTGCTTAAGGGGTCAGCCTGGAATAGTGTGTGAGAAAACCATGCCTTATTTTTTTTTTTGTTGGGGGTTTAAAATATTACAACCTGGACTCACCTGAACTCACTTTGACTTCTGCTCTTCCTCATTGTTCTCCATGAGATAGAAAGTCCTGGCCTCCCGAGATAAGCTGAGAGAGAAAATAGACACTTCTCTCCGAATGATTTCTGCCGTCATTGAAAGCATGAAGCACTGGAGCCAGCATGCCGACAAAACCCCACTGTTATTTGAGGTTCTGGGTAAGTACGAGAAGGCACAATAGATTCTGTGTTTGTTATTGTTGCTCCTTTGGGTGGAGGGACCCCAAAGACAATTGTTGCTTCTTTCCCCACCACCACCCTCGTGATATTTTAGTCAGCAAGCTCAGCTCCGAGAATACTGGGCTATTCCGGGCCGTGGTTACAATGGAAAAGAATTTCCTTTCGCTTTAGTTGTTCCTAAGGATTTTTTTTTCCAAACAATCACAAAGGCTTGGAGAGGAGAGTGCCTATTAAAAGATATTTGGTGGGTAACCCATTACTAGTTGGTGACCAAATAGCAAGGAAAGGGACCAGGGATGGGTGTGCTTTTGGTAAGTCGCTGGAGTGAGTGCAGGGAGAAGCCCACGTTTGCTTAGTCCCAGCACCAGGATGGCCACTGACACATCCCAAAAGGGTAGGACAAAAGAAAGCCCTGCCCACAGAAAACTGGCACATGCCCATCTGCGTGTGAGTGAGGGCAGATTTAGGCACGAGAGTAGAATTTGAATAGAAATACCATTACAACGAGGAGGAATCTCTTCCCCTAAATGGGGGAGACGGTGGTTACGTGACCCATGGGCCTGTTAGGAGAGAGGTCCCCTCACTTGTATCGTTCTCTCTGATAAGGATGAGGGATCATAACATTCAGCTACTTAATGAAGAGTATTAACTAGCGCTCTTAGCAGAGCCAAGGCGAGAACAGTGTTTCTGCAGAATCGTCAAATCTTTTTGCACAAAATTGAAAACTTTCCCACAAAACTTGGCAGTTCCTGCCGCTCCAAAGAAACCGGGCAAGTGTGTCACTTTGGTCATTTAAAGCACATCATGGGTTGTTTGCATCTTTCCTAACCGCAGGTCCTTCTCTACTTGTCTGTGTGTCCATGTATGCATGCACACAATTTCAAGGCTTAATTTCTCCCTTATTAAAGCTCTTTCCCTCAAAGCACACTGGACCAGAACTGGAGAGGCCTTCAAATAGAGGGCCGTCCCTTGTAAAAAAAGCACCGCTTGTCTTCCCAGCTGACATACGAGATTTCCGTCTCCCTTTCTCGCTTCTTAACAGCTCTGACCTGTTATGAGGAATGCTTTTATGTCAAATAGGCCTCCACGCCTGCTGTCTTCCTGCCCTCCCTTTTTCATGCAGGCGTTCTGGATTCCGCCGTCACTCCAGGATCGTACGGTGCGAAGACTTTCCTTCTGAGAGATGGGAAGGAGAGCGTGTCCTGCGTGTTCTATGAGATCGTAAGGGTTTTCCCTCCTCTATTCCAGAAGATGCTGGGCTGACGAAGGCCACATCTAAGATTTGTCCTTTTTAAGAAGCCTAGGCCGTAAATGAAGGTTGAAGGGTCGGGCCCATGAAGGTCCACACCTGCCCCTGATCTGTATTTTTGGCAAGGTCTCACGGTTATGCATACTTAACAAGCATGGGAAAACAAAAATTATGTGGCTGGTGAGAAAAATAAACCAGGATGGGGTAACCCCTTTATCGCCTTTACTTACAGCACTGATAAAGAAACTAGGATATGCATTACTTGTCACACTGCTTGGTAATTTTTCATTACTATTATTTTTTCAAGGGGGAAAATAAGATTTACGCCTGAAATCAGAATGACACAGAAGATGGAAAATCCATCTGAAAATCCCCCCGCCCAAGGTCTTAAAATGCCCTTTAAGAGTTTGAAAATAACCGGAAGATGTTCCTTCGTACACCCATGAAATTATTTCCTTCAGTGGTGGTGGGCTTCGTTTGAAATGCTGTTTTCTTTGGCCAAATAATAACTAGTTCCTTCTAGTTTGGGCCTGTGCATCGCAGTGCTCTCCAGCACAGAATAATCATAGTGACCTTAGAACAGCAGGGCTGGTAGGGACAACATGGATCATGTAGTCCAGCCCCTACCAAGGAGGCCCCGGGGTTGGGGGGAATCAAACTCCCGACCTCTGACTCCGGAGCCAGAGGCCTCAACCCCTGAGCCACAAAGAGCGCCTTCAGAGTCGAGAGAAGAAAAGGAAGCCACATTTGATAGATTCTCCTCCATCCACAGGACCGGGAGCTACCCCGCCTCATCCGGGGGCAAGTCCACCGGTGCGTGGGGAACTACGATGCCAAACGGGCCGTCTTCAAGTGCGTCTCAGTACGTCCGGCAACGGTTCCCGAGCGGCAAACCTTCCAGGACTTCGTCCAAATTGCAGACGCGGAGATGGACCGGTATGTGAAAAAGAGCCATGAAGCTTAAGTGCTCCGGTTGGCCTTCAGCCCAGCGAGGGAGCCCCGTCGGCCCACTCAGGAAGCCTTACCTGGACTCCATATGTGAGGTATTTCCTGCTGTCGCCCTTGGTTTTGAGATCTCTCTCATTTTCCTCTTTGCGTGTTACCTAAAAATAAAGTAGTTCTAGTTTGTTTCCACTGCGGATTCTGTCAGGCTGGTTTATTAGCCTTAGCTATGTAGAATTCAAATTAGAAGAAATGGGAGTTTCTAACAAATATCAGCAGAAACCTTTTCGCATTCTCACAGGTCCTTGGCAGCCCCACCCCCCCAATAATAATTTTGGGGGCCAGGAGATGAAAGAGAGAGCTAGATTTTTGCCAGTTATAGCAGCAGAAAAATGAAAATTAAAAATGAAAATAAAATCCTCCATTTAGAATGCATATTGTTCCTTAGTTTTTTTTCCCTTATATTTCTCCCGCCGTCCATACTTCCACACTGTTATTAAGTACCTCGCCTCTATATCTTTTGGCGATGCTAGGGCGCTAAACTGTTTTTAAACTGTTTTTAAATTGTTTTAATTTATATGTATCTTATTTAGCTAGTTGTTTAGTTATTGCTGAATATTGTTGTTTGCTGCGCTTAGTCGCCATTTTGTAAGCCGCCCAGAGTTCCTTCGGGAAGATGGGCGGGGTGTAAATACAATAATAAATAAATAAATAAATAATAGTTCAAGCCACTGTGGCAGAAAGAAACAACTAATTTTGTCACTAGCTCAAAAGGATTAGAAGTAATCGCCAAATCAATACTAATTCCAGATGATCACCTTTCCCTTGACTCACTGCGGTTTCCAAGAAAGGACTCTGGAAGATGCCGCTTCTTAAACGCTTCAAAAGATTAACCATGGATTTTATTGTGAGAAATTAGGATGCTTTAAGAAATGACTAATCCAGTCCTGCACCAATCCAAACTTTTGGCTGTTTCGAATGTCTGGAGGAGGGGTTGAGGAATGAATGAATGAAGTAATTGCAAGTAGCTCGTTGATTTTTAACTGTTTATTTCAAAGCACAGGATTAGTCTGTCCTCAGGTTGACAGGTAAGAAGTTCCTTGTAATGCTAGGTTTTATGCTGGGCCTAGAATTTCCATCCCCACGTGTTTACATGTGTGTGTGTTTGTTTATTTATTCGATTTATAGACCGCCCAGCTGACACGAAGCCACTCTGGGAGGTTTTAAAATATAAAACAACGCCCCTTCCACTCCCATCCCCTAAGCAGTTCCCTAAGCAATATTACACAGTTCCCCGTTTCAACACCACCCTGCCGCCTCGCAGCTTCTGCTGACTGAGACCGCTGCCTCACTCAGCCTGACGACAGAGCAAGGTCTCTAGCCTGGCGGTCTGAACGGAAGTTCGTCTCCACACAGACTGAACGTTTTATCTGCACACCAAACAGAACACAGCAGTCTGTTTTAACATGACAACCTGCACATCCGCACTGGGCCAGTACCAGCAGCATCGTATCCCTGACACCAAAACAGGCACACACGCCATCTGCTACCGGATGCTCCCTCCTCTTCCTCCTGTAGTAAAATGTGAGGTCCTGCTCCAATGACCCCCCCCCAAAAAAAAATGAAAAATCAAACTCCGTACATCAACCTCATGGATCACTTTATTGTAATACAGTGTTGGCAAGTCATAAAATTCACATTTCAAATGATCAGAGATAACTTTTGTTCCACAAGTCAAGTACGAGGGACCAGGGAGCTCGGATTCTTTAAAAAAGGAACCACCTAGACA
Organism: Phrynocephalus forsythii; assembly: GCA_029282475.1. NCBI lineage: Eukaryota > Metazoa > Chordata > Lepidosauria > Squamata > Agamidae > Phrynocephalus > Phrynocephalus forsythii. The sequence continues at coordinate 1,663,336 of JAPFRF010000017.1, forward strand.
AAAATTACAAAACCACAGTCATGGAAATTACAGCTTTTAGTTACACATAAAAATTATATTTATAGAGATTTATATAGAGATTTAAAATAAATCTGGAATCTGAACCAGTACGTTATTCTGTTATTTTTCAGAAAGGAGAAAGGAGGAACCTATTGTCACAATATATGCACTTAAAAAAACCCAACACCCTGATTTCTCAGCAGCAGCCATAGTACTGGCGTTCTTTTCTGAAGGGAACTTTTGCATTAAGAGAAATGACTAGAATATAAAGCAATGTGGTAACAAACCATATTTTGTGTGTAAAAGGTCTATCAAAGAATACAAAAGAATACAAAACTGGAAACATTGTTCTATATTTTTTCTCAATATACAGTATTCTTCAAAGGAGGACAAATAAGGTTTAACATCATATCCTGCATTAAACGTTTTAAATACGAAATTGTTTTAGTTACGAGAGTATTCCATAAAGAATCTTCAAATACCCAGAAACAATTCTGATTCCTTCCATTCTGATGCAATATTATGGGATATGCATGCACTCACTTGGTCTAAAAAAAAATCCCTATATTTTTTCTACAAAAACCAAAACCAGAGCGCTAAAAAAATCCCTTACAACTTTCCTTGCTGCACGAAACAAGTCTTACCAATGAAAATGCACACAAATATACACACACACACACACACACAGAAATACAGTTCTTATAGCACTCAACAGCATTATTCACTATCTGACAAACACTTTTAACTTAATGGCCATTATTGATCCTTTTCTGTACATTTGTCCTATCGACAAAAAGGCACAGGTGGGTTAAGGAAAGAAATGATGGCGACGGTCCATTTCCCCTCCTCTCCCTGTCAACGGAAATCTTCTTCCTACCTGTTCCACGTTTTTCTTTTTATTCCCTGCATTATCGCACGTTTGTGAGAAGACTGCCTAACTGCTCCACGTCCTTTAGGACTGCAGGCGTACACCATGCCCTTAACGGCACTGGTTGTTTGTTTGTGTGAAATCTGGAAATCCGCCCCAGGCTTAAAAGGTGAAGATCCAGCTGCTTCTCTCAAATAGAGCAGACCCATCGGATCAAAGGGATTTACACAAACACCAACTTATCGTTTGGAGACGGACTCAACTTGGGAGTAGCAACTAGATTTAGGGGAAGACCAGAAGAATGGTGAACAAAGGGCTTTCGCCCACCCTCTCCTTGTGGAAGCACACTCAAAAGGTTAATTAGACACACACACTCTTATCTTCATTCCCTGGACTGAGCTGAGAGGAAACCTAGGTTTCTGGATGGTAGCGGTGCCGATCAGCCGGCCCTTGGGGCAGGCAAGGAAGCCCTTTCTGACCTTCTTGAGTTCGGCGCTGACTGGTTGGCCGTGGTGGCTATCCGGGATGCCTCTTTCTGTACAATACGGACTGCGTGTCCCTTGTGGCAGTGATGGAAGCTCATTTCCCCCTGCTCGGAGCAGGACTCTGTGCGGCGCTGATGGGTTGGTGCCCGGGGCCACCCCAAAGGCGACGTTGACCCCATTCTGATGCCAGCTTCGGACGTTGTTTGGCCTCTGTGGCAGTCACAAAGCTGCTTACACCCCTCAGCTTCAAAGAACAGATATCCGAGGACTGATTGATATGTACACCGTGTGGAGAAGTCCAAAGCATTGCAGGAAATTTACAGGGATGCCTGAGCATCTTGTCCGTAGCTCCCTTTTGGCAGCAAAGCTCACACAGCTGTGTGGTTTTTTTTTTCTTTTCATTTTTGTATTTTTGCGGCAGGAAATCTGATGACAAAATTGCTACCCTCCACCCCCTGAACTTGCTGATGTGGGTCATTCTTGTTCCAGCAACCCCCCCCCCCGGCACCTGAAAATGCATATACCAATATATCCTGTTAGGAAAATTGCTTGCCAAAATTCTGCATAGTAGGCAAAATGAAATACAAAAAAGGAAAGAGGCACGTAAAAAAGGGTGTACAAGTTTTTCATGTAGGCCTGAAAACGGGATGAAGGGGGGGAACGACTCATCATTGTTTGGGAAGACTGCAGGTTGGAAAATATTCTCAGGGGTAAAAAATGGAGCAGATTGGGGCTTGGAAAAGAGAGAGACCAAGGAATAAATAAATTGGAAGAACGGTTCAACCCTAGATAATACGCGTCAATAAAAGAAAGGTTGAAGAGAGAGAATTTTAAGACTTAGTTAAATGTTCCGGCTTCTGCCTTGTTTGATTTCAGGAAGATGAAACCATAATAAACCAGCTGCTGACAGTGTTAAACCTTAATTCAAGGACACAGTTTGGTTGCTAGTCATCCCTCTCCATTTTTATCTTGCAAATACAAAGAACTTGGGTGTTTTGCTTCCAGTGAGATAAATTTGACCAGGGCCCCAAATTGCTTTTTCTTTCTTTCCAGTTTAAGGCAAAGGGTGTGTTGGATATGGCAGTTGGCAGAGGTGCAGGAATAAGGAATAAGTAGGAATTTGCTGTTCCTTCGCCGTGCCCGAGTCTGTTTTGCGAGGACGGGAGGAGACCCCACCTCGCAGACCGAGACCACAATCTGAGAGATGCCCTTACCTGAAAAGGAAATTTTGAGGTGTGTGCTGGGAAGAGGCCAAAATTTATGTCCGCACAAGCTGGGAGGAACACCGACCTTGCTTTGATGGATCCATACAAGCCTCAAGCAGAAAGCAAATCTCTCTCTGTCTCTCTCTCTCTCTGCCTGGCTGCCTAATGTCTTCATGATTCTGAGATAGCATATTTTTTGGCTTGAAAACATGTAATAAGAAGATTAAGCCCTCTAATCCTCGCAATGGCACCTTGCAAGGCACAGGACGAAAGGTCCTAGCTGATATAACACCGACGGGCGATGACTCTCTCTCTTTCTCCCCTGCTCTTGATTTGTAAAATGTAGAGAAGCACACACACACTGTCTTTGCGATTAGAGGTCGAAATTAAACATTATTGCTCACAGAAACCAAACAAGGGCACCTCAATTGTTTTCAGTGGCTCAAATTCCTGTGTTAATTCTAAAACAAACAAACAAAAAAATCAGCTCAGTTGAACAAAATATCTTTCCCCCCCAGTACAACGTCTACATCATAAAAGTGGCACAGATTCCATCAGGTCCGGAAACGGCCAACAAAGATTCGAAAGGGTTTTGAAAAACCAAACCCGGAAGTGAACAGACCAATATTTTTAAATTTCAAAATGCACCTCTGCGTTCCACAAAACCCCTTCTTATAAACATCTATTTCCAGTGAGTTCAGCGGTGGGTGGACAGCGATCTGCTCTTCTTAGTACAGTAATGGGCACCTGAGCCAGGAATGTGCCTGGAAGAGATAACTTTCAAATCTCTCGACTGGGAGTGGCTCTCAAAAGCTGCTGTGAAATGCTGAGAAATCCCTTTCCTTTTCCTACGCTGAAGAAGACACGGCAAGAGTGCTCTTTTCAGCCAAGCTGAGGGAGACCTCAGGTATGGGTCGAACCCTGACTCAGATGGAGCTCAGCCAGCCTTTGCAAACATTGGGGGGGGGGACGTTGCAGCGAGTTTTGGGGAGAAGGAAGAGATGCAGCCCACTTGGAAATACAGTGTTTACAGAAGCTGGTTGATTTTGCAGCCCGTTTTGCTTGCGGGGAGGCTCTTGGCTAGATACTTCCACCACTTTGGCCAAGAAACACATCAAAAATGACAGTAGCCAGCCCAGAGGGCTACCGTTTCAGGATACATGCATCCCGAAACACCTGGCGGTCGAGATGGGCCTGGAGTTCAAATCTCTGCCATGTCTCCCTGCAGTAGAACCAGCCACAACATTGAGAGGGGATATGCGCTGCTGATGGATCCATCATCGCTCTGGACCAAGCTGTACAGTGATCAGCAGGAACTTAACGCCTGGGGACATTATACCTGCAAGACCTTGGAGAAACCAACAAACTTTGACACAACAGCACAGTGGTGTTATATAAAGAATTCTGCAGGCTTCTCCCGCCGCCCTTCCTTGTAATTCACAAACAGCACATACCAGGAAGGACAGGGTCAAAAAAGAGCAGATATTTAAGAAGGAGATACAAAAGTCGGGTCGAGGTTCTAAAAAAAGGTTTCAACTCGCAAACAAAACTGGGAGGTAGACAGATATTTTTGAGGATAAATGCGGGTTTCTCTCTGCTTCCTGTTTCTACGCCCTCCTCTTGAATGCCATCCACAAGAGCGTTCAGCCGCCGTGGACGTCCAAAGCCACTCCATCATTGCCGGGTAGCCTCGATCGCCGATCCAGAGTGCAAGACGTTATGCCTCCGGAAGAGTCGTGGCTGCCTCCTGGACGCTCCTGATTTCATGCCGATTCGGCCAGCAGCCGAGTGAAAAAGGAAGACCTCGGATCACTTCACCGTCCCTCGACTTCAGGAGGGAACGTTCAGATCCTTCAAACAATGGTTGCCCCCAAACGCTATAAAATCGTGGGGATGGGTGTCGGTGAGGAATGCTCTTTGGGTGCATATTTTGCGAAGAAGGGAAGAAAAACGGACAGCATGACCCCCACGATGGCGAGCATGTAGCTCCATCCGATTTGGCAATCTCCGGCATAGTAGATGCTGGAATCCTCACAGTACCTCCTCACGGCTGCCGAGCCAAGGCCAAACGGGAACACCAGAAGCCCAAATCCCATAATGAACACTGGGAACAAAGGAAAAAAAAAAAGAGAAAGGTTAGTCTTTTTTGTTTGTTTCATTCGTACGTCCCCACAAAACATTTCAGAACTAAGGAACGCGGACTTGACCAGTTTTCAGCTAATGCTACAAGTGCCTCACATGCTTTTTATCACAAAATCCTGAAGCACAATGTTTGACTGCACACTTTTAAGAGGTCATGGGATTATTTTGGTGTTGTTGTTTTTTTAAAAAATTTATTTTGCATCCACCAACCAATACATCCCCACCTCTAAATAATCATAATGAAGAATCCGTGGCCTCATAACAAACGTTTCCCAAAATATTGGCGGCAGGGCAGCGGTTGGTGGTCTTTTGAAAGGACTAGTAGGCCAAGAATGAGCAGGTACAGGATCCGATCTAGGGATTTATTTTGAATGGAGAGGGGGCTACTTACTAATATCCACAAAAAAAAATACATTTTTAAGTGAAAAGGCAGTCAGGAGATGAGTGGCCTGAATGTGAAGGGAGCAAATAAGTTGCAGTCGGCTTTAATCTCCCCTCCTCCGGCATCCAGGGAAATAACCTCATTACCCTCTCTTGTACAAGCCATGCGGTGGCCTTCCCTGTGTCACGACAGCCAGGGGTATATTCAATAAGCCATGTTCGCGAGGCGTTGTTTCCCCCCCAGGCATGCTCCTAATGACTGCTTAATCGTGTTGTCTATCAGTGGAGTCATTAGCCGGGAGACGAACCCATGGAAGGAACAGTGGGGAGGCCTGTTATACCCACTTCATGGATCACTTCTTCTCATCTTTGGAAGCCTTTTCTGATTTTATTCGCACACACCCTGCCCACGAACCTTGGTCCACAAAAGCTCACATCAAAATATAACAGTCTTTAAGGGGCCACAGATTTAAACTTTGCTCACGTTTGGTCAACCACCCTTCTGTAGGGGGGGTGGGGGGCGGGACACCCATTACTTGTGAGATAATCACACAGCCCCTACAAAAGTCAGCCAACTTATGGTTCATCTTTGCTTGGCATGGTTTCGACCTCCGTCCCTTGACAATGTTCATTCATTTTATTCCCCAAGGCTCTTAATTCTCTCCCTGCCCAAGAGACCCATTAAGAATCCCTCGCACGAGTCCGTCGCCAGAAAAGCCCGCGTCAGCTCCCAGGTCGTTTATGGCTGGGACCAGAGACATCAGTTTCAAAGAAGGTCACCTTCTTGTCCGACTTGGTAATCTTTCAGGCTTCCAAAGGAGTCTGCGGGTCACTCCCCTTCCCTGGAGTTGACTGGCTTGTGTTCCCTTAGCGGTACAAGAGCCAAGAGTCTGCAATGACGTGCCATGTCCCTTAAAATCTTCCCCACCGTAAAACAACTGTGGGAATCGGTTCGGAAGTAGCTTTTCAGAGAAGGCCTTGGGTTTTGCTCAGCCACAAGAGGGGAATGATCCAGGAAATAGTTAGGCTCAGGGCCACCAACAGATGGAGTGATAGAGTGGTAGGTAGATAGGTAGATAAGTAGGAAGGAAGGAAGGAAGGAAGGAAGGAAGGAAGGAAGGAAGGAAGGAAGGAAGAGACAGACAGACAGACAGACAGACAGACAGACAGACAGACAGACAGACAGACAGACAGACAGACAGACAGGGAGAGGTACAATGATAGAACCTCCACTAACTACAATCTAGGCGCCCAAAATATAAACCCAAAATATCTGGTACATGGGGAAAACAGAGAAAGAGAACCCTTTGGTTATTGGCTAAATTAACAATGCCGGTCAAGTGCTCCATTGACTGAATTTCTCCACAGACACAGAAAGTTTGTCCTGTATCCAAGCATCCCCGTTTTACTTGGCTATCCTTTGTTCCTCCTCCTTCACTTCGGAGTGTCCCCAGCGGCTTCCTGACGGACCGCCTTGTCCTGGTGGGAGACCCTTTTCGGCATTCGTCCCGCATAGAAAACAGGGACGGAAGGAAGCCGTGGCAGTGCATGGGGAAGCGACTAGGTGGCAGCAGACTCCAGGGCTCGACAGGCGAAGCCTTTCGGAAATAATAGATCTGTTTCTTCACACCGTTCTTGTCTGCCAAGCAAACAGGAAAGGTGAATGTGTGTGTACACACACACACACACACACACACACACACACACACACACACACACACACACACACACACTTTGACATGTAAATTGCCAAGACTGTTCCCAAAGTGTGCTGCTTTATAATAAAATACACGCCGCTCAGAAATTTCAGATTAATGATTTTCCAGTCTTTGTTCGTCATACTGGCATGTCCGTCAGCCCTCGCCAGAATGAATGGTGCTGTAGGACGATGGGACTTAAGACTTCTATCTGGAAGACTGGAGGACGGCGAATGGCCCATCATTTGTCTGTGAAGATTCTCAGTCATCTCGGTGAGTTGGTTTATCTGGAAGTTGACTGGATGTTGCCATATACTTGCAACCTCTCTCTCAACCCACTGGCAGTTGTTTCCTGGCACCACTAAAGACATACTTACAGCCTGCATCCCTACGGGGAGTCTGGAAGCCCTGCCTTCTCTATATGTGTCCCCTCCAGGGAGAACAAATTCCCAATTAATCAGCTATTTTATCTCCAAAAGAAGCAGTTGATCTCAAGGGCAGGCCTACTATTTGTTTTGTTTTATCGAACCCAACAGCTGCAGATGTCCTGCTGGGGAGAAAAAAATTTATCCTTTTGCTGTTGTGTGAGTGAATGTGCGAGCCTGTATGTCTGTGTGTGAGAGAAAAAAATCTCCTGTAAAATGCAATCAGGAAAAAATGTCTCCTCCCAGCTAAGAATATTTAAAAAGAGACTAGAATTACGCCTGTTTTTCTCTCTCTCTCTCTCTCTCCCCCAGTTTGTTTGGCTAAGATAAGTATTTGCATGGTTCTGAGGAGGACAGCTTGTTAAAAACTCATTTAATTAAAAAAAAAAACTTTGCACATCTGCCCAACTTCTGAATGCCAGAGAGATTGAAATACCTCCAGGAAGAAGGGAAGGTTGTATGTGTGAGACAGCTAACTCATTTAAGAAAATACATAACACCAAATTCCACAACCAATACTGTTTTTCTTACTCTCTGTTGGAATCAGGAAGGATCTCTCGCCTGCACGAGATCTCACCCGAAAACAGAGCTCAGTTCAGCACCCTGGACAGCTCAAGACAGCCAGGAAGAAGGGCCAGGCCGGAGGGAACAAGCCAGAGGTGGATTCGCAGATCCTTGCTTGGCAGATGGAAGCAGGGTTTTTAAAATTTATCTTTTAAATTAATTCCACCCCCCCACACACACACACCACCAAAAAGCATTCCCAGTCTACCAATTTAATCCAGGTCCCAAACAGTGGATCAGCTGCAATGCTCAAGGCTATGCAAAAAAATTCCAACCCTCTGAGCCGCTTCCTGTCAAATCTTTTCTTCCCAATGCCTTCTAGTCCAACAGGGAGGAACAGAAAAGGAAAACAAGAGAAGCTCAGAACAAACAAACAAAAAAATCACACAATCACACACACACTGAGAGAGTGTGATGTCCTTCTAGCAAAAACCTGGGGAGCTTTTTCAAGGCTCATGGCCCGGCCCGGGGCATCCCTTCCCAGTTGCTATGGCAGAGTGACACAGGTTTTTTTTTCACACGGGAGAGAAAACCCCCACCGAGGCGAAACAATGAACGCACAGTTTGGCAGGACACCCGGGGGGGTCTGTTTTGCCTCTTGACCCGTCTGGCCCGTGCATTCAGCCGCCTGGACGTTCCCTGCATCCCCAAACGCCCGGCAGCCAAAGGAAACGGGGCGGAGGAGGCCAGGCGGAAAGATGGCTTGATTGTTCAGCCTCCGCGCGGAGTGGAAGGACCTGAATTTTAATGGCGGCAGGAGGAAGGAACGGCAAAGGGGGGGTTATTGAGGGGGGCCCCCTGAGAGACATTCTAACGAAGTCCTTTTCTTTTTGAGCTGCTCGCTTTGGAAAAGGGAGGGACCACGTCGCTTTTGAGATGAGGAAACCCAAATCCATGACCAAGGATAATGTACATCCAGTCAAGCCTCAGGGAGCACTCACTCCTAATATCACCACGAAGAGGCGTTGCCAAAACACAGGTCAGTATTAACACTTGCTGACTGGTTTTTTTAAAAGGGCTTTAAATAACATATTTAACTTGCTTTTTCTTTTTAAAAAAAGTTTGTAACCTAATTCATGGCACCTTCTAGGGGCCAGAAAAATGATTAATTGGCACTTTCCCCACCGAATATGTATTGTGTATCAACAACCACACACAGGAAGTGGCCTAGGTCACACACATACCTCTATTGGACTTGGTTCCACCCTCACCAATCATCCCCAAACTGGTGTCCTTCAGATGTTTGGAATTACAATTCCCATTATTCCTGACAACACAGGCTACATTAGCTATGCGCGGTGGGCGTTGTGGTCTAGGTTGTGACAGAGCCCGCCTCACCTGGATTAGTCTGGTCTCCAAATGTCAAGTACATCCAAAAGACAAAACAAGATTCTGGTCCTCACCATTCTAAACGGAGAGCTGGTTTTTAAACCGGAAACTAAACACGGGTTGAAATAAATGGGATTTGTTTTTTATTATTATTATTATTATTATTATTATTATTATTATTATTATTATTATTATTATTATTATTATTATTATTATTATTATTATTGTTGTTGTTGTTGTTGTTGTTGTTGTGTTTCTTTGTTTCTTTGTTTTGTTTTGTTTTGTTTTAATTTATATACTGCCAATCTAACCAGAGCCCGTCTGGGTGATGTGCGTTCAACGACCAAGCAAGTGCTGTCTCTCTGCAACTGAGACCTAACTTGAGGGGCTGATCGCACCGATCGTTGACCCAAACTGAGCCCACAACTCAGTTGAATGAATGGTGAACCAGTCCTTGTAAAGGCAACTGGTAGCCCTAACAAGAGCAGAACCCTTGAATCCAGTGTGTGTGTGTGTGTGTGTGTGTGTGTGTGTGTGTGTGTGTGTGTGTGTGTGTGTGTGTGTGTGTGTGTGTGTGTGTGTGTGTGTGTGTGTGTGTGTGTGTGTGTGTGTGTGTGTGTGTGTGTGTGTGTGTGTGTGTGTGTGTGAACTGATCCACCTGTCAGACTCAGTGGGTCAACTCGAGGTGGTGGGGTCCACTTCCCTGGTTGCCTGGGAGGGCAGACAGAACGTAACCTGGTTGCCTGGGAGTGTGACAACATCATAAAGGGATGGGGTGGGCGGTTGCTAGGGGCACGGCCTGGACCCTTCCTTTGTTGCTAAGCGACGGCCATCCTTTTTTCTGTTGGGACAGAAGGGCCGTTTGGCACGTGAATGGAAAACCTCTAAGTCCACTTTAGGTTGGAGGTTTCGGCCCCTTTTCCCTACCCGTGATTGGAGGAAAGGCGGCTCAGGAGAGATCCAGAGGATCATGGGCAAGAAGACGAAGAAGAAGAAGAAGAAGAAGAAGACCCCTTTCTTACAAAGGCTGTTCCCCTTCTTCTACAAGAAAGGCCAGGAGAACCTGGAAGACTTAGAAGACCTGAAGAAGGAAGTCGACCTTGACGACCACAAGCTGACCTTGGAGGAGATCGCCTCGAAATATAAGGTGGACCTCGCCAAGGGTCTCACCCAAGCCCAGGCGGCTGCCAACCTCGCCCGCGACGGCCCCAACGCCCTCACGCCTCCCCCGACCACCCCCGAGTGGGTCAAGTTCTGCCGGCAACTCTTTGGCGGCTTCTCCATCCTGCTGTGGATCGGGGCCATCCTCTGCTTCTTGGCCTACGGCATCGAGGTGGTGATGGAGGAGAAGCCGGACCGAGACAACCTGTACCTCGGGGTGGTGCTGGCCGCCGTGGTCATCGTGACCAGCTGCTTCTCCTACTACCAGGAGGCCAAGAGCTCTCGGATCATGGAGTCCTTCAAGAAAATGGTGCCCCAGCAAGCCCTCGTCATCCGGGGCGGGGAGAGGATGTTGGTTAATGCCGAGAAAGTGGTGGTCGGGGACCTGGTGGAGGTGAAAGGAGGAGACCGGATCCCGGCCGATCTCCGAATCATCTCGGCCAGCAGCTGCAAAGTGGACAACTCGTCTCTCACGGGCGAATCGGAGCCGCAAAGCCGGTCGGCCGAGTGCACCCACGAAAACCCTCTGGAGACCCGCAACCTTTGCTTCTTCTCCACCAACTGCGTGGAAGGCACCGCCCGGGGCGTCGTGGTCCTGACCGGCGACCAGACGGTGATGGGGCGCATCGCTTCATTGGCCTCCAGCCTGGAAGAGGGCCCCACCCCGATCGCCCGCGAGATCAAACATTTCATCCACATCATCACCGGGGTGGCCGTCTTCTTGGGCGTGACCTTCTTCGTCCTTTCGCTCACCCTGGGCTACACCTGGCTGGAGGCCGTGGTATTCCTGATAGGCATCATCGTGGCCAACGTCCCCGAGGGCCTCCTGGCCACCGTGACGGTCTGCCTCACCCTCACCGCCAAGCGCATGGCGCGCAAGAACTGCCTGGTGAAGAACCTGGAAGCGGTGGAGACCCTGGGCTCCACCTCCACCATCTGCTCGGACAAGACGGGGACCCTCACCCAGAACCGCATGACCGTGGCTCACATGTGGTTCGACGACCAGATCTACACGGCCGGCTGCACCGAGGCGCAGGTGGGGGCGGTGATTCTGAAGAAACGCTCGCCTACTTGCGAGGCCCTGACCCGCATTGCCGGGCTTTGCAACCGGGCGGATTTCAAGCCCGGGCAGGAGAACGTGCCCGTCGTCAAGAAGGACACCACCGGCGACGCCTCCGAGTCGGCCCTCTTGAAATGCGTGGAGCTCTCTTACGGGTCGGTGGCCGCCCTGCGGGCGAAGAACCCCAAAGTGGCCGAAATCCCCTTCAACTCGACCAACAAGTACCAGCTGTCCATCCACGAAGCGGAGGACAAACCCAAAGGGCACCTCCTCGTCATGAAAGGGGCCCCCGAGAGGATTCTCGAGTGCTGCTCGACGATCCTGATCCAAGGCAAAGAGGTCAACCTAGACAAGAAGATGCAGGAGAACTTCCAGAACGCGTATCAAGAACTGGGAGGGCTGGGAGAGCGAGTGCTGGGCTTCTGCCACTCTTACCTCCCCGAACGCCAGTTTCCCCGAGGATTTAAGTTCAACACGGAGAAGGTCAACTTCCCGATCAATAAGCTCTGTTTCGTGGGGCTCATCTCCATGATCGACCCGCCGCGGGCCGCCGTGCCGGACGCCGTCAGCAAGTGCCGGAGCGCCGGCATCAAGGTGATCATGGTCACCGGCGACCACCCCATCACCGCCAAGGCCATCGCCAAAGGGGTCGGCATCATTTCCGAGGGAACGGAGACGGTCGAAGACATCGCGGAGCGCCTCAACATCCCCGTGGCCGACGTGGACCCCCGAGAGGCCCAGGCCTGCGTGATCCACGGCTCCGAACTCAAGGACATGACCTCTGAGCAGCTGGACGAGCTCCTCCAGAACCACGCGGAGATCGTTTTCGCCCGCACCTCCCCGCAGCAGAAGCTGATCATCGTGGAAGGGTGCCAGAGGCAAGGGGCCATCGTGGCAGTGACGGGCGACGGCGTCAACGACTCGCCGGCCCTGAAGAAGGCCGACATTGGGATCGCCATGGGCATCGCCGGCTCGGACGTCTCCAAGCAAGCGGCCGACATGATCCTGCTGGACGACAACTTTGCCTCCATCGTGACGGGGGTGGAGGAAGGCCGCCTGATCTTCGACAACCTCAAGAAGTCCATCGCCTACACCTTGACCAGCAACATCCCCGAGATCTCCCCCTTCCTGATGTTCATCCTCCTCAGCATCCCGCTCCCGCTGGGCACCATCACCATTCTCTGCATCGACCTGGGCACGGACATGGTGCCCGCCATCTCCCTGGCCTACGAGTCCGCCGAGAGCGACATCATGAAGCGGAAGCCGCGCAACTCCAAGACGGACAAGCTGGTGAACGAGCGCCTCATCAGCCTGGCTTACGGGCAGATCGGGATGATGCAGGCCCTGGCCGGGTTCTTCACCTACTTTGCCATCATGGCCGAGAACGGGTTCCGGCCGTCCGACCTCTTCGGTCTCCGGCTGGACTGGGACGACCGCTCCAAGAACGACCTGGAGGACAGCTACGGCCAGGAGTGGACCTACGAGCAGAGGAAAGTGGTGGAGTTCACCTGCCACACTGCCTTCTTCGTCAGCATCGTGGTGGTGCAGTGGGCCGACCTCCTCATCTCCAAGACCCGGAAGCTGTCTCTCTTCCACCAGGGGATGCGAAACAAGATCCTGATCTTTGGCCTCCTGGAAGAGACCACGTTGGCGGCCTTCTTGTCCTACTGCCCGGGCATGGAGGTGGCCCTGCGCATGTACCCGCTCAAGGTCCCCTGGTGGTTCTGCGCCTTTCCCTTCAGCCTCCTCATCTTCGTTTACGACGAGGTCCGGAAGCTCCTTATCCGCCTCCATCCAGGAGGGTGGGTGGAGAGAGAAACCTACTATTAGGTGGGACCACCACCGTTGCAGTTGTTTCCAGAAAAGAAAGAAAGAAAGGAAGGAAGGAAGGAAGGAAGGAAGGAAGGAAGGAAGGAAGGAAGGAAGGAAGAAAGAAAGGAAGAAAGAAAGAAAGAAAGAAAGAAAGAAAGAAAGAAAGAAAGAAAGAAAGAAAGAAAGAAAAGATGAACTAGGTTCTGGGTTCTTTGCTGTCTTCTGACTCCAAAATGTCTTTAAAACCAAAGGCTGTTCTTTTAAATAAACATATGTTTCAAGCCCCTGCAATGGTTGTTGCATTTCCCAATTCACCTTTGCTTTGGGTTCTCACAAAAGATACATCAGCAAAACACACAGGGAAGTGACACATTTTTTGTTGGGGGAAATTGACAAAGCCCGGTTTGACATCAAAAAGAACACAAGGAGAGTGCAAAGATGTTATTCAACAGCGAAGAAGGAGAGTGAATCAAAGTATATTTCTCCGGAGTTTTTTTAAAAGCACCCTGGTCCTCGAAAGGAGAAATTGGGTGAAAAGTTTATTGCAACTTCTGCCAACTGTACATGCTTTCGGGTGGCACCCAGCGCTTCATCAGGCCACAAAATTTAGGCCAGATGTTTTGACCACGAGAGCTACAGGCACACCCAAACTTTGGCCCTCCAGATGTTTTGGACTGCAACTCTCATAGTCCTTTGCCCTTGGCAATCGAAGCTTAGCATTCTGGGAGGAGTTGTGGTCCAAAACACCCAGGAGGGCCAAAGTTTGGGCATGGGCTGTAGTGAGAGTTGGCGGCCTGAGGTTTGATACCTCAAAGGGACAGAGGCATTAAAATCAGCCTTTCTCCCCCTGCTCCAATGTTTTCCCCTGGCTGGCGTTCACCTTCTGGGATCCCAGAAGCCCAGGAGAAATTCTCAAAAAAGCCTTCTAACAGATTGTTCCCTGCAACCGACCGGAGCTGTTTCACTTTGGGAGAATTCCCCACTTTGGGGTCTGGAAATCCGAAGAGGGGAATAGTGAGATTAAAAAACACACACACAAATAATAAATAAGCTAGGAAGCTCATTTCCACTCTGTCCCTCAAGCCCTGGCCCAAGAGTGTTGGTTTGCTGGAGATTTATTTATCTACGGGAGAGAGAGGGGACATTGCTGGAAGTCGAAAATATGCCTATGAAGCAAAATGGATAAAAAAAGGTGGCGCCTCCGAGGAAGAGAACTAGCTCCCCCCCCACCCCCGGTATACTCTGATTTTCTAATCATTGGATTCACACGGAAAGAACCATCAGACGCCCCTCGCCAGCCATCACCACCCTGTTATCTTGCTGCTTTTACTGCCTACGCCGGATGGAATACAGCTGGCCAACTTCACGGGGAAGAAGAGGGGACCAATGCGATTTTCCGCTTCCTTCGATGGAGGGAGCCAGGCAATTCCTTGCCAATTCCAAGCAATCTCGCCTCCGGCAAATACTAATCTGCCGTTCTGCTGTCCTCCAAACCTGAAGGAAAAGCTGCCCGCCGGCGATGCCCGAAACGAGCCTTTTCTCAGGCCACGCAGGGTCCCCAAATCCTCCAAAACAGCAGCTTTGGCCAGAGGTGACCTCCACAGGAACGGTCGCCGCATTGCAAAAGAAACTTCCTGACTGATCCGGGCGCAAAATAACTCTGTGCATAACACACGGTGGACGAGATTAGTTACAAGTAATTGCTTCCCTGTAACTAGTCGTAAACTGATTAGTTACAAGGAATTGCTTCCCTGTAACTAGTCACAAACTTGGGCAAAAGTTAAAATACAGTACTTTTAAAAGTAGACACTGAGTCCCTTTACTGGCAAAACCAGTAATGTTTTGTTGTTAATTTTGCAGTGGGTTTTTAGACGTTTTGGAGGAACAGAAATCCTGATCCTGGAATTTAATTAAGGCCTTCCGTCTCCAGAGACAGCAGAGAATAAACCTTTTCTTCCACGCAGGCATTTTAAAAGGTCTTTCGTGTTTCCGCTAAGCTAGGGTGTTGGAAAGGGTCGTTAAAGGTCATTTAGTCTTACCCGACCCCAGCATTATGAGTTAGATGGGCTCAGTTCCATCTGGAACCTTTCCCATTGGTTTAAAAAGAGAAAGAGAGAGAGAGAGAGAGAGAGAGAGAGAGAGCACAAAGCAGAGGGGGCAACCCCCCCAACCACTATGCTCTAACACAAAGCAGCCCCCCCTCCCTTTTCATACTTAATTTAATTTGAATGATAATTTCAACCCCCAACGAGATGCAAATGGGACCGTCTGCAAAAGCTGCTGAATGCACAGGAGGGGAGGATGGCGCCCGGATTCAGCGGAGGGCGACTGTTCGTGCAGAACGAGACGGTCTGGACAGGACGAGGGGAAGAAATTTGAATTCTTTGGATCCTGAAAAGTTAGAAAAAGCCACTGTCCGGGAAAGGCCCTGGTCACCATCGGAGGCGACTTGGCTGGCATAGAACCACAAACTCCCAACACTCTGATCAAGGTCTCTTATGAAACTGCCCTTGAGATTGGTAAATCAGATCCTGCAAAGTTCGGAGCAAAGCCCGGAATGGATTTCTGGGCTTTCTTATGAAACTTGGGAGTCACCACCCTCATGCACAAACACGCGCATCTCTTGTGCAAAAGCAATACTTTTCCTTACTGCCTTCGGGCAGCTAGTCCGCCAGCTGGATTTTCTGCGTGGGAGCAGGGGAAGGAGGGGGAAGCCCTCGTTAATGCTGATCAGGTCTGAAGCAATGCTTCAGACGATGCCTAGATGCTTTTCCTCGAACTCGGGCATCAAAGCGATGGCTGCTGGCTCTGTTTTCCAAAGGTAATATGTTGGAGTGCTCCGCGGTGAGTTTGGAAGCGCGCCAGCAGATCCATTTTGCCAATTAGCCCTCCTCGATGAACAATGGCTCGTTTGCAGGACGGGGCGGAATCGTAAGACAAAGACTTGGCTTGGGAATTACTACATGCTTGCTGATCTTATATTCATATATATTTTTATTTTCTGCAACTGTGTTGGCCTAGAGTAGATTTTGTGTGTGTGGGAAAACCCTCCCTGTAGTGTTGGCCTGGATCTCAAGGACCCCACCCCTCTGCTTCTGCCCTTCTCTAACCCCGCCTCCTGCCAGCTGTAGCCACGCCCCCTCCTTAAAGAGACAGAACACCTGTAGGTTTGAAGAAATTTGAGGGTTAATAGAATAATGATCTTTGCAATGCCATGATTAGAATTCTGGATCCCTTGAGGAAAACCTCTTGGCTTCATTTAATTTTTTTATTTTGAAATTGCTGAGTTTTTCTCTAGGTGTTAAATTTTGAATAGTGATTGGGATTTTTAACAAATATTTTTTGGTGAAGAAGAGCCAGACTGATGGGAAAGGGCAGGCAAGGAGAAATTGGGGATTTCTCAGAAAAATAGAAGGAGGGTGAGGCTGAAAGATTTGGAATGGTTGGTCACACACACACACACACACACACACACACACACACACACACACACACACACACACACTTTTGTAAATTAGAAAGCTAATTCATAGAAGCCCTGGCTTTCCTCACTGCTCTAGTTGTGTGATTCGGTACATCCAGATTTGGTGCCCAAGGCAGTGGCTGCACTTTCTACTTTTTAAAGCTGCAACCGAAAGATTTTGGGGGGAGGGCGGGGAGGAGGGAGCAAGTTATCCTGAGCGGCTATATATTTCATTTTTGCTGTCAGAAATTGTGTGTGTGTGTCTTATAGAGACACACGCAACAATGACAGCCTGCACCTGTTCCCATCTTCATCTGGGATGTTTTTATCTGTGGCTTCTGTTTCAAGGCCTTGCAGGATTTTGGGAGACAGGAGCGGCATCGCTCCTCCGAAACGCAGGCGTCTTCACGCCCGGGCCGAGGAACAAACGAGAGGCAACCAGCCCGTGCCCAGAGGCAAGCTCTTCCCTGCTGCCTCCCAAGCTGCCTTGGCTCTTTTAATTTTATATTATTTCCAACGCCCACGTTTTCCACGGTGACAGGTGGTTGGGTTTTAACAAGGCCCGGAGGAGCGAGAGAGGAGGAGGAGGAGGAGGAGGGAAATGTGAGGAAGACTGCTAAGTGGCCCAGATCCAAGGAGTCATATTTCAGGTCCTCTCTCTCTCTGTTTGTGTGCGTGGCAGGATCCGACTGTGATTTTTCTGCTCTGGCCGCAGTGCTGCGGAAAAGCGGCATACAAGTTTGCAAAAGTGGGCTGCAAACGGACCGGCGGATGGAGACTTTTCTTTTTTTAGAAATGAAAAGAAAGAAAAAAAAAACGGAGCCGAGGAGGAGAGCAGGATGGATAGGCGTTGCAAAGACTCTGAGACCCTCGTAGGATCATCGGAGGAAAAAAGCTGACGAGAGTTCTCTCCTCGCCTCCAACGCGTGGGGCGGAAGAAACCTTGATTAATTCACCTCAATTTTCACCGAGAACGTCGCCGAGGCAGACAGAAGGAAAGAGGGACGAGTCCCTTGCGCCAGTTCAGACCAAGCAAGGTTTTTTTTTAAAAGGTGGGTGCGCAGGAGAGGAACAGAGTCTCCGGGCACCGAGAAATTCCTTTGAACGGCCGTGAAACGAGAGGTGGCGCCCAACAAGAGAATGAGAACAGATCGGGCATGTGCCTCTGCGTGTCTGGGCCTTTAGGCGTTCCGTGGCGCTCTTCGCTTCTACCCACGGAGGCAGAGAACTGGGTCAGAATTTCCATCTCAACTGTCCTCATTCTCCCACAAGAGAGGGTCCTCTCCCTGCTACTGACCTCGGGGTTTGTGTGTGTGTGTGTGTGTGTGTGTGTGTATGAGAGAGAGGCTGGGGGTTTGTCCCCACCCGAGTCTTCAGGAAGATTGCTCCTCGACTCGACAGTCACCTGCTCAATGCCTCAGGAGAGAGGCAAGGCCTGTGAAGTTTGGACTGCAGCCCGGAGCGGACGGGCCACGCACCTGACGCCCTGTAAAAAAACACCCCAGGGCCTTTCCTTTACCCCCAAAACGCCGTAAACCCGGACGAGGAGACCTGAAAGAGAACGACGACGACGACGACAACACGGAGGAAGGTGGCCGGGGGGGGCAGCAATCGTGCTGGCGGAACGGCGTCCTAGTCCGTTTGGAGGTTGTTGCATGGAGATTCTCCAAAGGGCAGTAATTCAACCTATTAAACGCCTGGCCGGAGCCCGCCATCTGCTACCGCTCTTGGAGGGATACCGCTGCATAATTCAATAAAATAAAAAAACATGGAGAGTTGAGGAGAGCAAGAGGAAGGACACAGAGAGAGAGAGAGAGAGAGAGAGAAGGCCCAGCGTTTCCCTGGATCATAAGTCATGACAGATGTAATTATATTTTTATATCCCCATCAGAAGGCAACAGGGCTTGTCGGTTTTATTGGCTTTCCCGAGACGGCAGAAGCAGCAAACCGCCTGTCCAAGGTCACGGGGAGTGGGGCACGAGGCGGGGGGGAGAGGCGCTCCGGATTTTATTCCCGCAGACAACAAATACATGTGGGCTTTCCCAAACGCCGCGCTCACAAAAATGACCTCTTGATGCGCTACGTCGCCTGGGTGTCCTCTGAACTGGCCACGGCAAGGCACGTGGCTTGCCTCCTCCCTTGCGCTGTCCTCTACAACAACAACAACAACAACAGTCTGACAAGGTAGGCCAGGCTGGAAGCACGAGACGGTTCCCAGGAATCCCGAGGGAGTTTTGTCCCTGCCTAGGGATGCGAACTTGGGCTGTATCGGTCTGAAGGCCTACCCTGTGCCAACAATGGGGGGCGGGGGTGGAACATGGGTGTTGTTGTTGTCGTTGTTGTTCCACCCTAACCCAACTGGAAGGCATGGGGTATTAATTTGGACGTGTTGGCTGTTGAGTGGTTGGCGCAAGCCCATCTCTCAGTAAGTTTTGCTCCCTGCAAAAGATGGCACCAAGGGTCTCTCTCTCTGTGCGTGCGTGCGCGTGTGTCAATCCGGGCAGATGCCGTCAGCCAAGGAGGGGTTTTGATCCGAACATTATGCCTCTGGCTCGCTGTTTCTCCTTGCCAGCCCCCTGTCGGGAGCCCTTCCGGTTCAGTTACCTTGGTGATTAATATATTTATCAAAGCGCAAGGAATCCTCGATTCGGGGCCTCGTGCTGGCAGCCCTGACAGATGGGCTCCCTGCCTCCTCCTCCTCCTCGTTAATTCCATCGTCATCCCCCCACCCCACCCCAACCCCAACCCCTTCGCTCTGGTGTGCTTCTCCTTTCCACAGAAACACAGGGTTTCGGCCCTCGAGGCGATCGGGACCTTCCTCCAGAAACTTTAAAAACATTTCTTACGACGACCCTGTGAGGCTGGTTAGGCCAAGAAAGGGGGGGGGAGCTGGGCCTGGTGGGGGGGGTTTCTCATTGATTTCCCCCACCTCGGAGGAAGGGAAAACTTGGCTCCTTGAAAGTTTTCTCTGTGCCCTCACCTGGCCCTCAATATCCTTGTTTAGCTGCCGGGCAATGCCAGGTAGGTCCCAGCCCCGAGGGGCTTCCATTAGTTTGCAACTAGCCATCGTGGTTCTCCGAGAGAAATACTGTAATATAAGCTCTCCTAAAATGTCCCCCCTTCTACATCCTCATCTCGAGCCCGAAGCCTGGGTTTCGTGTCAGGGGATTTAGGTAGCTTAATCTTCTCTAGCCTGCCTCCGAAAACCCACAACGCAATTGCCGGGAGAGAGAGAGAGAGAGATGTTCACCTCCGATGGACCTCCCGGTGGACGGCCTCTCCGGGGCTAGAAAACCAGGATTAAAATTAAAACCCAATTAGGACGGTGTTTTTTTTTTTAAATTAGCCTTTCAAAGACACCCCTGATGGGATAAGGGAACAAACTCCCCAAACAGCTGGAAGGTCTCTCCTGGGCAAGACTTGGAAAGATGGGGGGAGGGATGCTCCCCGCTCTCCACTCGCAAAAAGCCAATTAAATTGGGATTTATGCAGATGTAGGTGGATATGGGGTTAGGGTTAAGGTTAGACAACCCCATCTCCCTCCCTCCCTCCCCTCTTTAAATGCCCACCGTCAGCTCTCTGGGGCAGAGCGAAAGCCAACGCAGGCCGAGGGGGGGGTCGTTTTTGTTTGCAAAACCAGTGAGCCAGGCTTGCTATTTTTAACGCTTCTCCTTCTCCGCAGGTTCCCGAGCGTCATTATGCAGCGGCACGGCCGATTCCCGTGGACCATGGGACCTGTAGTCCCTCCCACCCAGAGGCGGCGCCCGCCAGGAACGACCCGATCGCCTTAAAGCCAGAGCGAGGGCCGAGCCGGCGTGGTGGACGGTAAGCAGGTGATGGGAACTGTAGTCCCAGACCTCCCAGGGGAACCTGTCTGAAAGCTTCTCGGGTGGGAAAACTGCTCCTCAAAAAAACATGGTCAGAGTCCGATTCCAGGGTGGACCTCGCAAGAGGGGCCTTTTGGGGGGGGGGCTCGGAAGCAGGCGGTCAGTAGAGGGGAGGCGCGCCCGGTCGACAACGGAGGATTTACGGCAATGTGTTCCATCAAACTAAGGAACACTTTTTAAAAAGTCCCTCATTTCCTTCACTTGTTTCACGGCCCACGGCTCCAGCTTCATTTTTCACGGCGTGCCTTTTAATTTCCGCTCCGCCGTGGATTCATTCTCTGCCGCCCGAACAACAACGCTGATCGCCTGAAAATTGGATTGGGACCCGAGGGGACGGTCTCCAAGTTCACAGCCTCTTCTCCACCTTCCCACCGGGAGGGGGGATTGCATTGAAACAAGGAGCCCCCTGCTCAGCTTTCCGAAGGGAAGCCCACTTACAGATTACTGCATGCGTCTCTGTGTGTGTGTGTGTGGGGGAGATGCTGAGAACGGGGAGGGGGGTTGTGCTAAGCCCCCAGAATCCTGCACCTTCAGTGTTAACTCCGTAAGGAACGTTCACAAGAGACGGGGACAAACCCGGGTTTCCGGCGCAAGTCCAGGCGCAGAAGAAGCAGGTTTCGGCTTCTAGATCCCACGCGGAAGAAAACAAACCAGAACCCAAGGTTCTAGTCCATGCTAAGGAAGTAAAAAAGCAACTGGGCCGACACCCGCCCTTTCCAAGATACTTGGAAACAATTTGCGACGCTCGTTTAAACACGTGCTAATTGAAACAGGCAAGCCACAGGGAGACCCTCTCTGGAGGAGGCTTATTTTGCAGAACCTAAATTCCTTCCCAGCCCCCCCCTCCCCTGCCCACCACAAAAGGTTGGTCTGGTCTGGGCTTCAGACCCACAGGACTGCAACTCCCATCCTCCGCGGGGGACAATGTGTGTTGTAGTCCAGCCTGCTCGGAGCGCAGAGCTGTTTGGGACAAGGCGAAGGCCAAGCGGCGGGACCGAGGGGGTGGCAGGGTCGGAATCCTGGTTTCGAAACCAGAGCCGGGAGGGGGCATGCAGAAATGTTAAAGCACCGGTAGACTCACCCGCTGCCGTCTGGATGTAACTGGCCAGGACACAGGCTCGCCGCTCGCACTGCCCGCTGGGGAGGAAAAGGACCACCACGGCCAGCAGGACGCTTAAGGCCAAGAGGGCACAACCCCCTGCGCACAGCACGGCACTGGTCTGGAAAAGAAGTGGGGGGGGAGGAATATTGAGTTAATGCACCCGGATGTGCCTGCGTCCCAGAAAGATAGGTCCTTTCCTCACCTGCTTAGATTCTAAGGCAGTGGCGGCGATCTTTTTAGAGACCGAGTGCCCAAATTGCAATTCAAAACCCACTCATTTTTTTGCAAAGTGCCAATACAGTAATTTAACCTGGATACAAGTAGCTATGAAGGGGCGATGTCAGGTGGCCACAGGAAGGGCTCCGAGGGCCACCTTTGGCACCCGTGCCGTAGGTTCGCCATCATTGTTCTAAAGGGTTTTTGTGTGTGTGCGTGGGGGGGGGAGCTTTCTGTGCCCCCACAAAGCTTACGGTGGGGGGGGGGGTAAGGGGAAGGAGCAGATGGAACCCCTGAAGCCTGGAGATTCTGGAAGCGACACACACACACGTCAGGTTTTTCCAAGCTCAGCTCCAAACACCAGCACAGGCGAGGGCTTTCTCTTCGCCTGCCCCCCGAGAACCTGCCTGCGAGATCTCTTGGCCTGCGGTTCCTTCGATCCATTCCCCAGGGGCGAGCAGGGGATCGTGGCCAATACCTTTTGCACGCCTGGCCGGATTAAGGATCAACCGCGAGGGCCGTTAGACGCGGCCGACAGGTAACACGGATCCTCTCACCCGCAGCAGGCCTCGTTTGCACGCTTTTTCGTTAAAAAGCACACTCTGACATCCCTGAGCTGGACTTCGGGAGCAAATGTTTATTTATTTTTTCCTTTGGCGAAACAAAACCCTACGAAGGACATGGCGAATTCGGTCACGTTTTCCACGACTATGTTTTCCATGTCAGTTTCCATCCCTTGTCACTTTTACGTGGAATTGTCGCTCTCTTTTTAGCCGTTCGCGTTCTCGTGTCCCTTTCATGGAATGTTGTCTTTTAAGGCTGTCAGATGTCCCTCAATTCCTTGTTCTCAATTCCTTGAACATGTCTTAATTGTTCTGGACTCTATATCATCCCTCATTACTGTAAGCCGCCTTGGGTCCTTTTCCCAAGGAGAAAGGCGGGGTCATTTAAACAGGAAGCCTGCATCTGGTTTTTCTAAAAACAAGCCGTTGGAAGCACTGTGTAAAAAAATAAGTTTATAAATACAGCTTCCAAAAACGTTATTCTTGGAGACCTCAGCGGGCTTGTCCTCCGGTGACCCCTCTAAGGCGACCATGTTAAAAAGCGGTGTTGGTTCCCCAGTTTCTAAGAAAGCACGCTCCATCGACCAGAAATAAAATTGCATATACTCTGTGGGTGCGTGTGTATAAACTTCCCCCTCTGCAATCCTGCCACAAATGCCACGGTTATCAAAACAAATGGCCTTTTCTGTGCTAAACAGTACGGTTTAAATTAAATTAAATTAATATACGAGCTCTCTCTCTCTCTCTCTCTCTCTCTCCCCGCTTGGTGCATCTTGACACAAACCCACAAACCGAAACACCGCATCTTAACAAGAGCTGCCCCCTGGCACACACTGCCTTCCCAAGGATAATATAATTCCTGACAATGCCGTCTTGATGAATTATTTACAGGAACCAGGCAGAAATCCCTCCCCCCCCCCATGCTGCCCTGCAAGACCTCCTCCTTTCGGCATCACCCTCTTTTGCGCTCCGGTGTGTGTGTGTGTGTGTGTGTGTGTGTGTGTGTGTGTGTGTGTGTGTGTGTGTGTGTGTGTGGTGGGGGTGCTGCAGAGTTTCCCTCCCCCAGGGAAGAGCGCTGCCATTTAAAGAAGGATGAGAATTGGCTGGATTCGAAACCCGAACGGCTGAAATTTTATTCTCGGCATCGACGGACAGGCTCTGCGTTCCTAAAGCTGGTTCTTCCACCCCACCAAAAAAAAAACCCAAGTGCACATTCCTAGTCTAGACTACAACTCCCATTGAGAGGGGAACTAGGAATCCTCACAGTTCATTTGCAAAGAAAGATCCAGAAGGGACCCGTCGAAAAGATGACTGGAAGGAAGAACATCCAGCGGCCAAGTCCTGGCTTTTCTGGAAGGAACCGATTCTTTGAGACTTCACCCTGCTCAGGCTTTCCTATCCCCTCTATTCCACAATCACCGCGGGCAAAAATGGATTTTCCTAGTAGCAACAGACACCCTGTTTTTAACCCAAAGGCGCCGTGCCGTCGCTGGTCCTGTTCTGGGATTGCTCATCAAGAGCTGTTAGCTTTACAAAAGACCCGCTCCTTGTAAAGCTGAGAGGCGAAACAGGCATTGGAGAATGCAGGGGGAAATCGGTGGACATTGTTCAAAGATCCTTGGGGGAAAGATTAAACCATCAAGCTATCTTCTCTAAAGATAAGGAAGCGTCCAGTGTCGGTGGAGTGTTATAAAAGAATTTCTAGCCATAAATCGTATGCTTATTCCAGCCCATCGACCCAAACAGAGCCTCCTTTGATACACCAGAATACTGTAACATTTTTTAAAAAGGCTTTAATCAAACCATCTTAAAAGGCAGGAACCGCCACCCGTCTTTTTAAAACCCCATGTTTATCAGCTGCTTCAAGACTTTCTATTTTTGCAAACAGGGCCCGGACAACAGGCTCCACTCATCCTGAAGGTTTGTTTGGTGTGTATTTTTAAAAACGGACGCCTTTGCGGGCTGGCCTTGCAAGTAAATACGCACAGCGGTTTTCACGACATCTCATTATACAAAAGGCCAAAAGAAGAAACCGGTACTCAGGATACGCCCGCCGCCCAGACAGAAACGGAGGAAGCGGCATTAAATGTTGTCCAGAGGGTGTGCGGAGGGAATCGCTCTCGTAGAACAATGCAGAACCTTATAAAAGGGGAAAAGAAAGAAAGAAAAAAGGCCGTCTTCTCTCTCTTCTGGTCTAAACAGGAAAGCCTAATCACTGTAGGGGATGACTAAATTTAAAACTGCACAAATCCATTCGGCTCTGACTTTTCCGAAAACCCTAGCAGCTCTCCCTGCCTTTCTGGGAGACGTGGGAAGAATGGAATTACAGGGTGTGTATGCATAGTGTATGCATAGAAAAAAACAAAAACAGGAAACGGCCCTGGAAGACAGGTAGCCAAAAATAGTTTGGAGACGGTCTGCCTACGTGCAGGAAAAAGCCAGTGTCAGGTCTCCGTGGAATAATTTGCGATTTGCTGAATTTGCAGAGAGCTGTGTTTGCCATAATTCAGATTCTAAATTCTGTAATCTATGTTTCGGAGACCCATTCAGCCAGAAAGTCGCAACAATGAGACTTGTAAACAGGAGCAAGCCGTTCCGTAATGAGAGACGTTCGTATACATAAGTGTTCTCAGGCGCTTTCAGTTCTACTGCAAGGCACAGAATCACGGCGGCTGTTGTGCAAGAAATGTAGATGCGTCACAGGTTGGAAAGACGTCCTGGCATCCTATAAAAGCCAACGCATCACGAAACAAACAAGTTTCTCCGTACACCGTTGTAAGCCACTCCCTTGGGTGGTTTGTTCTGAAATGGGCACTCAAGAGCCGTTAACTTTGCAAAAGACCCGTCCCTCCAGCAAGATGTGTTGTCAATTAAGCATGCACAGCGGATGTATTTAACGGTGGGTGTTCTTTTCGCCACTGCTGCTCTGAAACCAAAAACACAACCCGGATGGAACAGCTAATCAGGAAGACTCACTTCTCAACATAACATTTCCTGTGTGAGACAGAATGCTGGACTGGATGGGCTGTGGCCTGTTCCAGCAAAGCTGTCCTTATGTGCGTCTGGGATTTTCTGAGTCCTTAAGGAAAGCACAGCAGGAGAAAAAAACATGTGTGTGTTTGCCACAGGGCAGGAAGCAACCAATGAGGCTTCCTGAAGTGCCCCGTTGTCTAATTAAAATTTCATTAAACCCCTCTCTCTGCCCTGCTTTGATGGAGGTCCAGAGGAGGCCATTGATGTGCTAATATTTCTCTTAGCCTTCCCTTCCGGCATCCATCCATCAGGAACGAGTGCGCGCGCGCCCACATGCACACACAATTAAAACAAAAACAAAACCGCTTTCATTTAGTAACAGTCTTCTTTTCTCCTTAACGATGCAGGAAGTGTAGGCTCACCTGCCCATTTTATTTTTAAATTTATTTCAAATTGGGCCTCAGAATTTGAGAAGCTAAATCGTGAAAGCCACATATGCCAGCTCAGAGCTAATTTATGCCAGCCAGGAGTATTATGGGATACTACTTATTAATTCCACCCCTCTCCCCATCCCAATTCAGCCCATGCAGACAACAGGGCTCATTTCGATTTATCAGTCTTGGCAGATAAAGAAGTTTTTAAAAACCAGATTATTTGCATGAAGGTAAATGCAGGGTGTCTTTCTCAGTATCCAGAAAGGGAAACCTTGAGAATTTGCAGAAAGAGCCTTCCGACTACAAGAGGGGACAAAATTTCATTTATTTGGGTTTTTTTAAAAAGGCACCCCATTTTCCCACCCAGCGTGCTCGAGAGAGAGCACCGGTGGCTTTCTTTCCCTATCTTCATCTCCCCACAACAACCCTGCACAGTTGGACAGGCCGAAGGGCTGTAGAGAGGACTGGGGATTCAAACCCAGGTCTTAAGCTGATCTGTAACCACTAGGCCGCAGCTGCCGTCCGCTCTGCCTTTCCGTTCCGCCTCGTTTCTCGCAGCCAAGAGAGAGAAAAAGCCCTCACGGAAGAGAAATGCCGCTGGGCCGAAAGATTATGGTTCACAACGACAGTCAGATTGGGAGGGCACCATGGCCGTTGCTGATGGTTCTTATCGAGCTGTCGAAACCAGCGGGAATAATATTCGTCCCACCCTTCAAAAAAAAAATTGAGCGTTTGCATTTATTAAACGGAGAAGGCAATTCCCCCTTTTAGAGAAGAAAAGCCCATTAATTAACCTCTATCCACGATTCAAAGCATCATTTGTAGGGCGATTAGCATAATTCCCTCCACAGAGCAAACACACAGCAGGCCTTAAAGACCATTTGCAGGGAAGGCCAGGAGATAGCTCTCCAAGCTCCTCCATGCCTCTAAAGATCGACCTTGCGTTGGGCGGGACAAAGCAGGAGGGCGGCATCTTTCCAACAGAGCACCCGGGGAACGCTTGAAGGTTACCTTGAGATACACCGCAAAGGAAGGACTCCAGGCGGTTCAGTGCAAAAGGTCCTTGGGAAATCAGGCTGCTAGTCCTCATGAGGCTCAGAACCCCTTGGCTGATCTTGGACCAAGCACTCCCTCGCTTTCTTTTTTCCAGTCCTCCTCCCTCCTCCCTCTGCCTGGCCTACCTCTCTGGGGGTTGTTGTGAGTAGGGAGAATGTGAAAGAAAGAGGCCAATGTTGCACCCCAAAAAAACCCGACAACTCTCTAATAAACCCATTTGCAGCGTGGGAGGCGGAAGAGCAGGCCGGATGGGAGGGAGGTGGCAAATACAGAGGCAACCACAAAGCTAGATGCACAAATCCCCCCCAAGAAGAAAAAGGGCACACACACACACAAAAAAAAATCTCCAGTTCTTCACTGGAATAATTTCCAGGAAGAGGGAGAACAACCTCTTTAAAAAGCTGCCACCCTACTAAATTTCAATGTCTCTGGGGTCCCCAAAGATGCTTGCTCGTCCCCCAACCCCCCCCCCACGGCTCCCTGAAGGGTATGGGTTTCAGAGCCTCTCAGCCTTCTATCATAAACTGTGATGATGATGATGATTGTGTTATATATACCACAGCCCCCCCCCCCAGGATGAAGGCGGCTTGCTTTGCAAGAACCTTTGAAGCCACCGGAACGATCGGCTCCAAGGAGACTTGGCGATTTGATCTTTACCAATCTTTCGAAAAGAACGGCTGCGGTTCACGCTTCCGGACGCCCCTGCCCGTCTCCCAAGGGGGACGCCGTCCCATTCTGGAGTCCAGCCCGGGCCCAACTTTGGCACTCTTTTTCATGCCCGCCCTCACAGGGCGCTCCGTTCCATTCGGAAAACCCGCCCTCCCGACGTCTGAGAGGTGCTGAATTTATTCCCGGCCGGCCACAACCACGGTTTGGCCCTGGCGTTTCATTCTGGGGTGTTCCCCCGCCGTCCCATC
The DNA here is from genome assembly GCA_029282475.1 of Phrynocephalus forsythii. Classification (NCBI taxonomy): domain Eukaryota; kingdom Metazoa; phylum Chordata; class Lepidosauria; order Squamata; family Agamidae; genus Phrynocephalus; species Phrynocephalus forsythii. The sequence goes on from JAPFRF010000017.1 coordinate 1,691,076, forward strand.
ATCCCATCGCCAGAGCAGTCCATTCCAGGCCGCCCTGGTTCTACGCCGTCCTCCCTTTTTTTTCCTTTTCCGACTCAACCATTTCCTAGCACCCTGAAGCCTTGGACCGTCCACAATAAGCTTCAGGGTCTTTTTTTTTTTATTAATGCTCTATAAAAGACACACTTCAAAGAATCTGTAACTTGGCTATTTTTGCTCTTAAATGGGAAAAAAAACCCTTTAAAAAAACCACACTTCAAAGCATCCATGGGAACAAACCCAGCCAGCCTAAATTCCCCGTTGCCTGTGTGTGTGTGTGTGTGTGTTTTTTTGTACATGTTGCCATCACGCACAAATTTTGGGATGAGTCAGCCCCTTGTTGTTCCTGAACGCATATCGCCTCTGCGGACCAAACCCCCAGCCTCTCACGCCCTCTCGCACAGAGGCCCGCTTTGTCCCACCCTGGCCGCAAAGAATCTTGTGGCCTTTTTTTAAAAAAAAAAAATAAATCCGAACCATTTCATCACAGGATCTGGGGGCGTGGGTGAGTTTGCACCCTACAAGGGCCTAAACCACTTGGCTGTAAGGGCTTTAAGATTCCCCCCCCAACCCAGTTCTGCCTGCTGGCGACACCTTCAGAAATGTCTTTTTTTTCACAGGAGACCCCCAAAAAAAATAATAAAAAAAAGCAAACCCGCTCTCCTTGGAACAAGGAGTGTTGCAATTCCCTCCCTTGCTGGGGAAAAGAAGCCGTTTTGCTAGAAAGAGAATAGGGTGGCCACTTCGCTTCTCCTGCTCCATCACCTGGGAGCCGTTTGCCCTGGCGCCCTGGCCATCAAGAGCCACTGGCTTTACAAAAGACCTGCCTCTCCTTCCTTCCTTCCTTCCTTCCCCCCCTCTCTTCTCCCTCTCCCTCCTCAAAGGTCCGATCCTGCTTCCTGAATGCCTGGGCTCTCCTCCTGATTCGGGGACGACCCCCCCCCCGTTCTCTTCTCTTTCTATCTCCAGCCTCCCCAAACCCACCCATCCCCATCCTTATCCCGGGTTGGGGGGTGGGGTGGGGGCTCACCTGCCAGGACCCGGAGGGGATCTGCCCGAATCTCCCGAGCCCTCCGAAGGCGTAGCAGTCCTGGAGGCGCTGCCGCTTGGATTCGGCGCAATGCCAGAGCAAACCGAAGTTGGCCGAGGTCGACGCCGGAGCCTCCTCTTCTTCCTCTTCCCTCCCGTGCGCCCCGATGCCGCCTCCTCCTCCTCCTCGGGGCTCCTTGACGATCCAGGCGGGCGAGAGGAAGCTGAAGCTGCAGACGGCCACCAGGCAGGAGGAGAGCAGCACCCAGAAGCAGCCCACCCCGCTGAACATCCCGGAGGAGGAAGAGGAGGAAGAGGAAGAAGAGGAAGAAGAAGCAGGCTGGCCAGCGCCTGGTGGCGGTGGCGGTGATGGTGGTGGGCGCACGCCGGGGAGCCAAGGGCGCGCCCGGCCGGGGCGCAGCCACGATCGCGGGTGGCAAGGGATCCTCCAGCCCCGGGTCAAGGGATCGGCTCAGGAGGAAGGGTCGCCCACGTGGGCCAGGAGGAGAGGGAGGAGGAGGAGGAGGAGGAGGAGGAAGGGTGGCCCTCCGGGGGCCACCCAGCCGCGGCTTGGGCGAGGAGGACGAAAGGTTTCCCCCCCGTCTTGGAGAGAAGAGGCGCCGCGCCAAAGCGCGTCCTCCCCGCTGCAGGTGCGCCGCCGGTCTGCCGACACCCCCACCCCCCCTCGCTCTCTTTCTTCCTCCTCCTCCTCCTCCTCCTCCTCCTTCACCCCACCCCAACCACGTCACGTGGGGGACCCCCTCCCCTCCTTCCCGCCCCCCCCGGGAAAGCGGTAGGGGGCCAGGGAGGAGGAGAGGAGGCGGACCTCCGGCAGCGTCGTCGTGTCCCCCCCCACCACCTAGACTCACGTCCATCCCTCCCTCCATCCTTCCTTCCTTCCTTCCTTCCTTCGTTCCTTCCATCCATCCATCCAGGGAGGAGGCAGGAGAGGCACCGGGGACGGAGGGATGGGAAATGTTCCTCCAGGAGGAGGTGTCTCTCTCTCTCTCTCCCCCCCCCTTTCTGTTTTTGGCTAAACGGGGTGGGGTGGGGATTTCAACCCTGGTCCCCGAGGTCACATAAGCTGAGCCTCCATCACTGGCATCCTCCCGCTGGCTCAGTCTGGATGATTGATTCATGGGTGGCCCTGGCGGTGAGCCCGGGCACCCTTCCCTATCAATTCATCAATCAATAGATCAATAGATCAATGTTTCTATCTATCTATCCCTTCCTTTCCACACTCCTTCCTTCCCATCTATCTATCTATCTATCTATCTATCTATCTATCTATCTATCTATCTATCTATCTATCTATCTATCTATCTATCTATCTATCTATCTATCTATCTATCTATCCTAGAAGTCAAACACAAACATATATACAAACATATACCCTGAGCCACCTTGTGGCAAGGAGTTCCATCAGTTAATCAATTGGTGGGTCCCCAGATGTTCCTGGACTGCAACTCCCAGAAACCCCTTCCAGCTCAGCGATTGGTGGAGGCTTTTGGGAATTGCAGTCCAGGAACATCTGGGGACCCACCGGTGGAGAGCCACTGAGTTAAAAGGATGTGGCCAGACTTCGGCCCTCCAGATGTTTTGGGCCACAACTCCCCCCCAGACCTTTGTCACTGGCAACACAGGCTTGGAATTCTGGGAGTTGTGGTCCGAAACATCTGGAGGGCCCAAGTTTGGTTAGGGTTAGGCCAAACGAAACAAATTACTTCCTTTGGTTATAACTGAACTGACTGCCAATTTCAAATGTTGGTTTGTGAGCAGCTGGCACCTATTTTTCCGATCTCCAGAGGGCAGTCAGTATATCCCGAGGTACCTTGACTTTTGGACATGCCCTGTTAGAAATACTCTAAATAAATAAAATAAATATAAGGCACTTGGCATTGCTGGAAATGTATTTTGTTTTTTAAAGCCAATTCAAGTGGAGTCTGGAGTGGTAACCCCCCAAAAAAAAGGAAAGTGAGCGAGCGCCCCCTGGTGCCATTCAGGAGAACCGTTTGGGATGCTAAAAATAAAAATATTTCAGGAGAATGAATGAATGAAGATTGGTGAGTTGGAAGGAGTTAGGATATGGTCGGTGGTGTTTTTGGACTCAGTGGTATCTCTAAAGCTTGTTCATTTCTGAGAAAAGAGTGAGAGAACGGCTAACAATTTGAGTGACCAGTCTATCTTGAATTTTATTAAATAAATATTAATCCAGATACCATTTCTTTTTGCAGACTTTCCAGCTGTAAAAATGAGGTATTAAATCAGAAATGGAGACGGCGATGCTTCCCAGCTGTGGTGGATCAGAATCCCTGTCAGCATGAAGAGGGATGATGGGAGTTGTAGTCAAGATTTCGGAAGGCCACACAGCAATCCATAACGCTGTGGTCCATAAGCAAATGAACAAGCAAAGACGAGGTCTTGTGAAAGATGCTCTGTATTCTATCACATATTAACATACAGTAATTATTTCTTTTGGTATTTATTGGAAGTCCGCAGTTCTGTGTGTTACACATTAAGGTGTTTTTTTTAACTACAGATCCCATAATCCCCTTATTCTGGGAAATGTAGTCAAATGCAACAGTATGTATAGATTTAAATGTATTTGGTAGATTTATATGTATTTGTATGTATTTGATTTATTATTTTTGCTTTGTTATCAGATTTAATTATGTTTGATTGGTTAGTTTTATTGCATGTTGTTTAATTGTATTATTATTTTTTGTATTGTCCATGTCTTAACTTTTTTTAAACCGCCCAGAGTGACTGTTGGTCAGATTGTGTGGTACAAAAAAATCAAATAAATAAATATATACAGTACTGTATATTATAATACAGAACTGCCCTTCTCAAAAATGGCCGAAGTAGCAACTCCCCTCCACTCCCTCCCTTTTCCCCTTCTAAAAGATGGCCACCCAAACGAAGCGAACGAGCCTTATAGAAACCCTTTGGCGACGCGGCCCTTCCCCAAAATGGCTTCCGCCGCTTTGCCCTTCCCTTCTGCGCATGCTTCCAAAAAAAAACCACCAATCAGGGCGTGCCCAAACTCAAGATGGCCTTCAACTTCTCTTTCCCTCCAGCGAGGCGGCCCCAGCGTGCCCTCATCCAACATGTCTCCCCCACTCCCGTCCAGGTACGGATCCCGGCGCTTGCACGCCCTTTCCCCCCCACCCCAAGATGGCGGAAGGAAGGAAGGAAGGAAGGCGCCGGTTCCTGATTGGCTGGTCCTTCAACTCTTCCCTCATGACGCCGGGGAGGCCATGCCGCTTGAGGGCAAAGGTTATTTTAAAAAAGGCCGGTTACCGGTTTTCCCTCAGCAGCCCCTCTTACCCGACATGCCCCGCGCGCTCCTCCCCCCGGCGGCGTCGGCGGTTGTTGACAAGATGGCGGCCTCCGCCTTGAGGCGGGCGGGAAGCGGCGGCGGCGGCGGAGCCGGAGGAAGAAGCCGCCTCGGGAGCCCTGAGGGACCGCGGGACGGGCTTGCCGGGCCCGCCTCGGCCTCCCTTCCTTCCTCGGCCGCCATGTCCTCCTTCTTCAGGCGGAAAGGTACCGGGAACCGAGCGAGGGAACCGAGGGAGGGAAGGAAAGAAAGTGAGGCGCGGGAAGGGCTGGGGGCAAGCGGCCTCTGAGGGCGGGCGGGCGGGCGGGGGGGAGAGAGGAGCATCTCTGAGGTAAAATGAGGCATATTAATAGAGGGGGGGGCGCCTATTTAAAAAAAAGGCGGGGTGACACCTGAGGTAACTTGCCTTTCTAGTTATGCTTTTGAGGTGCAGGCGGTTTTCCTGAGGGGAGAAAAAAGGGCGGGAGCGACATAAAAGGGGTTTTTTTGGGGGTGGGGGTGGGGAGTGAAATACTTGGGAAGGTTTCTGAGGGGAAAAAAGGGGGGCCTTGAAGGGGGGTAGGAGGCAGAATAATGGGGTTGCTGAGGGAAAAAGGGTTTTTTTTGGGGGGGGCTTCTGTTCTTAGTCTTGGGAGACACCCCCCCCCAAGTCAAGGCATGAAAGGAGTTCTCTTGGGGTTTTTCCTTGGGGTTGGGGGGGGCATCTCTCTGCCCCCTGAGGGCCCCACTGGAAGTGGGCGGGGTTTCCTTTCAGGGGGGGCACACGGGGTTTCCCTTCCTTATTTTGGGGAGGGGATAACCGGCTCAAAGGGAAGGGGCGGGGCCTGGCCACTTGGGGGCGGGGCCTCCCTTCTGGGGGGCGGGGCCAAGGTGTTAGGATGCTGCCAGGTTTGGCTCCCCCCACCCCCTCCGCCTAAGCCATGGCTTCCTTCTTAGTTGTTCAGGCTGGGGATGGTTGTGGGGGAGATGATGAGGATGATGGGTCTCTCAAGGATCTTGGTTAGGGAGTCACATGGCTTCCTTTCTAGCTCTTCAGGCTGGGGATAGTTGGGGGGGGAGAGATGATGAGGATGATGGGTTTCTCAAGGATCTTGGTTAGAGAGTCACATGGCTTCCTTCCTAGATGTTCAGGCTGGGGATGGTTTGGGGGGGGGAGAGATGATGAGGATGATGGGTCTTTCTGGATCTTGGTTAGGGAGTCACATGGCTTCCTTTCTAGCTCTTCAGGCTGGGGATAGTTGGGGGAGAGATGATGAGGATGATGGGTTTCTCAAGGATCTTGGTTAGAGAGTCACATGGCTTCCTTCCTAGATGTTCAGGCTGGGGATGGTTTGGGGGGGGAGAGATGATGAGGATGATGGGTCTCTCAAGGATCTTGGCTAGGGAGTCACATGGCTTCCTTCTTAGTTGTTCAGGCTGGGGATGGTTGGGGGGGAGAGATGATGAGGATGATGGGTCTCTCAAGGATCTTGGTTATAGAGTGACATGACTTCCTTCCTAGATGTTCAGGCTGGGGATGGTTGGGGGGGGAGAGATGATGAGGATGATGGGTCTCTGTAGGATCTTGGAGTCACATGGCTTCCTTCCTAGATGTTCAGGCTGGGGATGGTTGGGGGGAGAGATGATGAGGATGATGGGTCTCTGTAGGATCTTGGTTGGGGAGTCACAGAACGGGGGAATGCGTAGGATGCCTGAAGTAGGATAATTCTAATGAATATTTTGTGTGTGTGTGTTGGGGTGTGCTTTTGGGATTGGTGTGAAGAGATTGGTGTCTTGATTTAACAAGAGATGGAAAACTTTCATAAAATTTGGAGGGAAAGTGGATTCCCCCCCCCCACACACACCACCCCTGCCACTCACCCGCTCAATGTTTATTGCATGGCTCCAAAATTTCCGGAAATTGTACATCTCTAGGTTTAAAAGGGGACCTCGTGGGCATGATCTGCCTCCCTGACTGTAGGACCTGGAGGGATATATCCCAAAAGAAGAAGAAGGATGTTTGGGAAGAGGCTGTGGGGTGCATAACGTCCGTGGGGTGCCAAGTGAGCGTCTGTTTGCAGACAGGAAGGGCGAGGTAGGAGCAGAGGACGAGGGAGAGAGAATACGTCATCATGGGGATGTGGTTACGGGATCTAGACAATTGCAGGCTGAGGCCATGGCAGGGCAGAGGAGATGTTGTGTGTGGTGGTGAGGTGGTGGAAAAGGTGGGTCCTGGCAGCCCTCTAGTAATCCAAAAAAAACATTAAAAGTGCCCAGGCTCCAGCCATGAGGTCTGGTTGGTTGGAGGCGTGACATCACCTTTTGGCTTGGGTGGCAAGTGGTATTTCCCTGAAGCCTTGATCAAGTCTAGAATCGGGGGGGAATCGTGTGTCCGGGGAGCTGCAAGGAGCAGCCCATCAGACCAAGCCCCCAACACCATGCTCAATGTGGCGTAAAAGGCATCCAGTCCCATATGGGCCAAGCTGCATCTGGGTCGCATCTAAGCGGTGATTGTTTGAGATGAAACGAGAGCCCAAATGATTTGGGGTGGAGATCCCCCAGATCTGTGCATGGGAGAGGACAGTTATGCCATATAACCCTCCAACCTTTGTAGCTAACTCTCTTGTGAGGAAACCCCCCCCCCCACGAGCATCCATGGGTGCCTCTCTCCCCAGCAGGCTCCAAGCATCCCGCTTTGCGTGGCACTTTTCCCCCTCTGGACTCACTGTAGAGAAGCCACAAAAAAGGACCAGGGGCCCGTGGGAGTCTTCCCTTGAGCCAGCTCCCTCTGGATCTTCCAGGCGGAGGGCCCACAATGTTAAAAAAGGGCTGCATTCAGTCAACCAAGGCATTAAGTCACCTTTGCACACGCAAAACAAGAAGCCTCTTGATAGCTGTTTTTGCATGAGGTAGAAGTCTTGACGCTTTCCTAGCTCTGGGCGCTGAACCCGAGATCGCCCAAAGGGTGAAGACTTTGGAATCCTGCCTCCTGTTCCTTTGGAGTTGAATAATTTCAGCCGCATGACTCGAACTGCTGGTCGATCTTCAGGCACATCAAAAGCCGCCTTCTGACTTGAAGAAATTCACGGTCGCTTAACTCCAGCTCCACCCGGGCGAGAGTTTATCCTGAGTAACGTAAGCAGAATCAAAATATTTTGCCGGTCGGAAAAAGGGACCGTTCGAAACAGCCACGGCAAGAAGATTCAGGAGACGGTTCCCTCTTGTGACCTAAAACTTGTCATTGCCGTGTAACTTGAGATGTATTCTGATCGCTTCTTGAGTTGAAATAGGCTAAAGCAAAAAAGCCAGAAGCTGATGGAAGGGTAGAGAAGAACAGACAGGTTCCAAGTGGTCCCACCTCTGGTCAGCCAGCACTTGTTCCTCTGAAAGAAAAGGATCTAAAAGGGAACCTCTCAGGTTTACGGATGCCTCTGTGAGTTTGTCGCCAGGGTCACACTGAACCCACTCTCTGTTTTAGAGGCAGGTGTGTGAGCATAATCTGTTGGTGCACAGGTAATTTTTGTCTGCTTCCCTGTCTGAAGGCAACCAGACAAGGAAGTGCTTGCAGCCTTGGGGTGGGGGGAGATTGAGAGAAAGAAATTGGACATACCTTCATTGCCTTCCACTCAGTTTTCAGGCTCCTACCTTTTTCATGTTTCGGGCCCCGGAGAACAGGTGTGGATTTCTGCTCAGCCTTGAAACTCACTGACTCATTTTGAGGAGCTGCAATCTTTGGCGGTCATGGCGTTGCCGGGGTCTTTGTTCCATCATCCCCACTCAGCATGGGCAAGGACGATGGGAGTTTTAATCCCACAGTCTTTGGAAGCCGGCAGGGTGTTCCATTTGCATCCTAGCCTACCCTGCGCAAAGCTGTCTGGTTCTCCCAGGAGACAACTGGAGACCAATGTGATGAATTAAGCGTGTCCTTCGGTGCAAAAAGAATTTTAATAAGGCAAACAAGCTTCACGTTTTCTGCTCTCAGGACAGAGTTAAATCCTCACCTCTGTTTCAAAAGAAACGTGCAGGACCAAGAGAACTCTAAAGTGGAATAATAAAACAAGCCTGTTGACATTTTTTGAATTGGGCTCCTCAACGACAGATTGCATAATGCCCGCCGTGTGGCCCACGCACGGACATCCATGTGTGCGTGTTCGGGTTTTGGTAAGAACTGCCTTCCTGTTGCCAAGCAGGAGGACAGCATGTTGTTTTATGAAGGTTGGGAGGTTGGGAGTTCAATTCCCCCCACCCGCCCGCCCCGGCCTCCTCCTTCCAGCTCTGTACTTCTAAGCTGAGTGTACTTATTGTCATGGTCTTTCTTCGTTGGACTTCAGGGGCCTCCCTCCCTCCCACTTTAGGCGCTGCCTTCGAGCGCGAATGGGGGTTACAGATCCAGCAGGTCCGAAATGGCACAACCCAGAAGCTCACTGTGAGATCCTTCTGAAACCCTTCTTGAACTCCCAGCCTTAAAAAGCAAGCGTCTGTTTTTGAGGTCACGCCTCCTTCAGCTTTCTCCCTCCAATCGCCCTGGATTGTGTTCTGAAGTTCGTTTTTCCCTCAAGCTTTCACACTACTCTTCAACGCCAGGAATTGGGTGATTCAGAACAATACAGGGTGGGGCAGGGAGCACCTGCCCTCCGGGAGTGTTTTAATTCCCTCTCCTTTTTCCTCCTCTGGCTTTAAACTTAGAACTTCCCTCTGGTTCATGGTACCAGGAAGTACTTTCAACTTTCAAATTCATTGACCTAGAAGTTTGGAAAGTTATGTTCTTTCAACTTTCAAATTCATTGACCTAGAAGTTTGGAAAGTTACGTTCTCAGGCTACCACTTCTAGATTCATTTAGCCACACTTAGTACTGTATAGTTTTGGTATACTGGATAGAAGGACGGACTAGGAACCCGGAGAACAGGGTTTGAATCCCCGCTCGGTCATAGAAGCTCACAGGGTGTGTGTGTGTGTGTGTGTGTGTGGAACTGGCAAAACCCCTCCTGAAATATCTCACTTGCCTTGAAAGCCTTCCGAGAGTTGCTATAAGTCTTGTTTTCTGCTTGACAGCACCTGATTAACTAACCGTGAGTGCCGTCGTCCCAAAAATATCTGGAGAGAGGTTGTTTCTCCCTCTTCATTTCATCCTATCAGTGCATTTTAAACATATTTATCGGCTGGGGCACTTTTGCTGTGCCGAAATGCATCTGGCCTCTGCCCTGCCAGTAATCCACTCCTGCCTGAAACCCCGACCGCATGACAGGAATGTATTTTGTGCAACTGGAAACACACGGGGCCGCGTGAGGTTCCTGGGCTGTTGTGATTAGCCATTAACCCTGGCACGGCAGCATTGCAGAGATGCGTCAGGGTGTGTGGTGGAGTGCCAGGGCCCGAGTTTGAATCCACATTCCGCCCACACGCTTCCCCAGGGATCTTGGGCTAGGTAGGAGGTGCTGCCTCTCAGATATCAACCGAGTTTATTATTTGGTGAGGGTTAAAGTTTGTTAGGAAGGGGGAGCTTTTGAGACGGCTCTTAGCTCTTTAGAGCCAGCACAGATATAAATGTAAATAGATTCGCTTCTATTTTAAAATAGAAATCATTTTTTAAAAAATTGTTAGACCTTTCTGTTTTGTTTTGTTTTTTCAATCTCTCCCAGATTAGGTCCTCTGTACGCCTTCCTTTTCACGCAGAATGGAGTGGTCTCTGCATTTTATGTATGGTATGCTAGGTTGCTGTCCAGCGGGCTCCCATGTTCAGATGCAATGCATAAACCAGTTAGGTGTCAGGAGAACCAGCCGCGCGCCAAACCGGGAGAATGGAGAAGCTCTGGAATAAAAAAGAGGAACCTCTATTCTGTGATACAGGACCACAATCCCAGTGCCTTTTCTGTTTGTTTATATCTATACTTTCAGGGGGAGAGGTTCCGAAGCCTGGCCATGGGAGGGGCCTTCTCCGTGGCTGCTCCGAGACTGTGGAACTCCCTGCCACTGGGGCCCAGGCTGGCCCCATCTTTGCCCTCCTTCCGCAAGCAGGCCAAGACCCTTTCCTCTGCAGGCAGGCCTTTCTCGAGCTGTTGGCCGCCTGGGAGGGTTTTTTTTTTTAACATTTTGTCATGCCTTGTTACTTTAAATCTATTCTTTGTTGCTGATTATGTTTCCATTGACCCCTTTTACCAGTTCCTTTCCTTTAAATATGTGTATACTTCCTGTATCAGGCTTTTAAATGTTGCCTTTTCGGGACCTAAGCGGCCTTGGGTTCTTTTTAAAGAGAAAGGCAGGGTAAAAATACTTTAGATAAATAAATATCCTGGGGATGGCTAGCTAGGAGGCAGGCCGTGCAGAGGCGGAGTGGCATCGAAACCAGGTCTGAACCGGCTCTTCCCTGAAACAAAATCTCTAACCTCCAGCGAGGTTAATTTTTCCCCTCCTGAGTTGCGGCTGTGGGTCCCCCGGGTACCAGGGTGCAAAGGGAGGTAGAACATTGGGGCCCAGACCTTTGCACGGCAGCCCTTTGCACGGCAGCCCTTCGCTCTCCGAGCACAAATTAAACGCCAAGGGTTTTTCTTCCCGACAGAACATAGCCGTTCTCTTTGATCCGTTTGGGGTTTGCTTCGGGTCCCTGCGAAAGTCCAGTTACGAAGGGCAGGCGGAGGGAGGATGTTCCCGATCAGATCTGCTGGGCCTTCTCGCCGATGCTCCTTCAGCGCATGCGTCCGAAAAGCAAATTTGGCTCCTCTGAGCTGGGGTTTTGTGCTGGTGACGATGATGATGGTGATGATGATGGATTTTAGGAGGGGGGGATGGGTGACGAGGCGTGAGTGCACCGAGGCCAGGTTAACGGACACAGGCCAAGGACCGGAGACGGACCTTGACTGGAAATGTTTTTCGGCAGTAGAGAAAGCAGAAGCTGCACAAGGAGATGATGTGGTTAGCAGTGCTGTGTGTGTGTGTGTGTGTGTGTGTGTGTGTGTGTGTGTGTGTGTGTGTGTGTGTGTGTGTGTGTGTGTGTGTGTATGGCACTTGAGAGACAGAAGCAGCCTTCCCACCATGCTACAACCGATCTTGCATCTTCTTTGGGGCAGACTCCGGTTCCCTCGCCCTTCCTGCGCCTCCAAGGGTGGGGAAGATGGGTTACTTTGTATGTGTTTGGGTTCAAAAAAATGCCTCCGAGAGCTGGGCTGCCTCAGGATGTCCTGGAACAGGAACCGATCCCGGAGAGCTGGGCGCCCCATCCCTTCAGCGGGGTTGTTTCTTACGCCAAGGCGTTCTATATACAAAAAATATCTGCAAAGCTATCCTAGTTTGCGTGTTTTGAGCTTGCTGCCAGCTCTTTAGAGATCCATGTTGCAGGGGCCCTCCTTCCCTCCCTTAAAACTATGGCAGAGAATTCCAGGCACCCTTTTTTAAACGACATGCCCCAGGATTTGACAGGAGGGCCGCCACAGACATGAAAATAGCTCCAGACTGTTTTGTAAATTGAGGTTCCTCTCTCAGCTCCCCTATAGCTGATTTTTGGTTTATACTTCTGGCCCTTTCAGAAGCAACAGGAAAGCAAAAAAGCTACTTTCCCCCGATTTTATCCTCACAAGAACAACCTTGCGAGGTAGGCCCCTCTGAGCCTGTGTGCCGTAGCCTAACATCGGGGCCCTCCTGAAAGAGCCATCCCTTAAGGAGGTGAAGGGGATGGCTTGCAGGAAAAGGGCCTTTTCAGCAACTGCCCCCAGACTATGGAATGCCCTACCAAATGAGAACGTTGCTAACATTTCGGCGCCAGGTAAAAACCTTCCTGTTCCAAAAGTTTTTTAACTAATGATTGTGGGTCCTGATGGCAATTTTAGTGGTGTTTTTAATGTATCGTATTTATTTATTGCTTTTACATGTTTTTATTATTCTAATTTTATTGTATTTTGATGTTTTAATTGTCCATTTTGATTGTGAGCCGCCCAGAGACCTTTGGGTAGTGGGCGGCATACAAGCTATATAAATAAATAAATAAATAAATAAATAAATAAATAAATAAATAAATAAATAAATAAATAAATAAATCATTCCAGAGAGCGTCCTTTCAAATGGCAGGGTAAGACCTCACCCATGTCCAGTCTTCTAACCTCCCCTCGGGGTTCATTCATCGCCCATGACTGATCCTGGAATTAAACCAGAGATCATTTCAAGTTCTTTCACATTTGAGTTGTTTTTTTTTTGAAAAGCCCGGGTCCTTTGAGTGCTTTCTGCCCTTGGTGGTGATGGAATTTACAGGGTTGGACAAAGCATCCCGAAATGCAAAATGGGAAAAGCTGCAGTAGCCATCCATGCCGCTGCCCTGTAGAGCATCCAGTTCTGATGTCACCCTAATCGCAACGTGTTTTAAATTCCACACCCGGGGCTGGTCACGGCTGGGCCTCCTCCCTTCCCTGGACCAGCCTCCTCCCTTTAAGCAGGCTGTACAAGCCAGCCCTTCACCCGTCAGCCTGTGCCTGGATCTGCAGGGTGGATCCGCCCCGACACTCCTCCCGTCCGTTCGCCGTGGAAGGGAAGGGGGGGTGGCGGTTAGTCAGGCCTCCTCCCTGCGCATCCGGCAGGGGAGTAGGTTAGGGTTAGGTGAGCAGGTGCCCTGGCGATGTGAAGCATGGCACTCATGAGATGACACCGGGTTGCCCAGACCCGTCACGTCTCGTGGTGCTGAGGATCCGCCGTGCAATCTGCCGAGGCCCGCCGGCCCGAGGGCTGTAATTTGGCTGCTTCTCTAAAGACGCCCGGCAGTCCCGTAGCCTGCGTCTCCGAGGCCGGCTGTTCGCTGGAGAACGCCTGAAGGATGCCGGCGGAAGGCACATGGAAGGGATGGAGCTGGCTCCCGGGGTTCCAGACGGAAAGAGGCGGTTCGTATGTCCAAAAGAGAATGGCCCTCTTAGCCAAGAAACGAGGCAGGACCTGGCGAGGACCTCGGGGCTCCACTGCCCCCTCTTTGGTTCCTCTGCCTTCCTCCCTTCTTCACGGGATGGGTGGGGACATCGCCTCGCTTGGCCCTTTCCAGTTGTGGAGGTGGGAAGAAAAGGTTGCAGGCGGCAACTCTGGTGGGACCTCAGAGGGCCTCCCCCCGTTGGCTGGCTTTGCCACGATATGGATGAGTTTGGGGCCTGAGGTTGCCGTGACCTAAGTACCTTGACAAGCAGCTGGCCACCGAAAGCCCCCTTCAGTGAGGGGGTGGGGGGCTGCTCGGCAAGCCCTAGCAGGTGCCTTCTTGGCTGCCTTGTTGGCTCACCTAGACCTGCCCGTCCTGCCTCCGTCTCTGCATCCTCGTGGCCGTTTGAGCAGATCTCCATCTCTCTTTGGGGGTGGGGGTGATGCGCATTCACCTGACCAGGGGCCTTCAGATGCACAGCGATAACGTTTGGCTTGCTCTCTGTTCTCGCGAGTGGCAGCAGGTCCCTAAGGTTTGTGTGTGTTTTTGTGTGTGTGTGTGTGTGTGTGTGTTTGTTTGTTTGTTTATTTGTTTGTTCATTTTTCCCCCCAGCAAAAGGCAAAGAGCACGAGAAGCCAACGGATGCCAGGGCCGTCAAAGGTAAACACCGGCTCTCAAGCGTGCGGTGGGGTAAACCTCCATGCCTGTGGTGGCCCCACCCCAAGTGCAGCCAAGAATGGGTTTCTCGCATCGCGGCACGGCGTGGCAAAGATACGCCAAGATGTACGGAGAGGGAAAAGACCAAGGGCGTTTCTCGCCGAAGAGGAGCCGCCTTTCTCTTTCCGTTCTGCAGCTGAACGGGGTGGGGGTGGGGGTGGGGGTGGGGGGTTGTTGCTGTGCAAATCAGCCCCCCCCTTCCCACCCAAGCTGTCAAACGAGCAAGCCTTCTGCTCCTGGCGCAGAAATTTCCCCCCCGTTTCGATCTTAGTCAGCAGCCGTGGTCTCCAAAAGGCCTCTAATCCTGCAAGATTAGGTGGATCGGCCTAAATCAGGAACCGTAATCCCTGTTATCTGGGGGTCCTTCTCTCTCTCTCCCCCAGCCCTGCTGTGTCATCAGCACTGTGCTTTTTTCTAAGCTGCATTTGCTATGCAGCCGAGGGGGAGATTGGACACACAGGATTCCCCCCCTTCCCGTTTGTAGCTCCACCCCCCACCTCACCTCACCCCGGTGGAGGTGAAGAGCTGAATCAAACCCTCACGGCTTTACTCTGTACAGTGTCCTTTTAATCCCCCCCCCCAATTTGCCACTCAAATCATTTTTGCCTCCTGCCATACCTGCCGTGTCCTGGGCCACGTAGGTGGTTCTTGGATCTGCTTCCGAGAGCGGCGGCGGCAGCTTCCTCGTGGCGTCTCCCTGACTGGAAGAGGGTCCTCAGTGTTGTCTCTTCGTTCCTACCATAGAAAGGGACCAAGCCCCCTGGGTAAAATCTCAGATTTTTCTCTGCCGAGAAGAAGGAGGGGACCCCTCTCCCCAAGCCTTTCCGCCAAGATGGATGAAACTCGACTTAACGTTAGGCGGGGGGGCGGTGTGTGTGTGTGTGTGTGTCGTATAAACCCTACTCTTCTGCATCACCCTCTCTTTTCCCCCTCCTCATTCCAGTTGCTGCGCCAGGACCTTCCCTGCAGGGAAGCCCCCGGAGCCATGCCTTGCTGGAGGCTGCCGGACCAAGCCCCGTGGCCCTCAACGCCATCTCGGCCAACATGGACTCCTCCAGCAGCCGCACGGCTGCCCTCAAAAAGCAGCCCAGCCACATGGAGGTGGCTCATTTTGGAGACCTGGGTGAGCCTCGGAGGCAACCCCCCCTTTTTTCGCCCTAGTTTGACTGGTGGGAGGACTTTTCTCGGGGGGGGGGGGAACTGCCCAGCTGAAAGCAGAGACCTCTGGAATGCCTCGTAGCAGGGCATGTTTTGTGCCCGTGGTTCTCCAGGGCGTTGAAAGGATTCTGACAGTTGCCAGAAACCGCCACCCGCAGAAATCCCACACTGTCTGAGATTTCCAAGCTCCTGATGTCGGTGAATGCTTTTGTTTTCCCCCTCACAAGGCTCAACCTTATTTATTCATTTATTTTATTATTTATATACCGCCTGTCTTCCAGAGGAACTCCGGGCGGTTTACACCACCACCACCACCACCACCAACAGCAACAACAACAAACAAAATAATAGTAGGAAAAAAGTAATAATAATAAAAATGAAGAAAATAAAATAAATCATCATAATAAACAAAATAATAAAGCTACAATAAAAATTCACTAGCAAGATGGCGGGACACACACACACACACAAAAAAATTAAGATTAAAATTAAGAGTCGCCAAACGCCTCGCAAAACAGGCAGGTCTTTAAGGCTCGCAAGCCTTCTTGTAAAGTTGTGATAAAGAACAAAAAAGGGGGGAGGGCACACATTTAAAACTACATTTAAGGGAGACTACCCACTCACAAATGCAACCAATTTCAGCACTTAACACATCTGATTTAAACCTCCTTCCTCTTGTCCCATCCCCTCCCTTTTAGGGCGATCCTCCCTGAACTACCAGGCTCAAGAGACCAAGTCCAGCCTCTCCAAAACCCTGGAGCAGGTCCTCCGCGACCCGGTGGCCCTCCCGTATTTCCTCCAGTTCATGGAGCTGCGGCGCATGGAGCACTTGGCCCGTTTCTGGCTGGAGGCCGAGAGCTTCCACGCCGCCACCTGGTCCCGCATCCGAGCCCACAGCCTCAACCGGGTGAAGCACAGCTCCTTGGCCGAGCCGGTCTCCCCGCCTTCCGCCGAGAACCCCTGCTCGCCTTCCCCCTCTTCTTCCTCCTTCTCCTCTTCTTCCGAGTGGCTCGACCGACGGCCGGAGGATGTGGGCCGCCCTGGGCTCGTCAGGCGGCCGGCCGCGGAACTGAACGGACAGACGTCCAACCTCCAGAGGCGGTTGCTGCTGGGCCAGGAGGGCGGCGGCGGCGGCGGCAGGGGCAGCCTCAGGTTGGAAACGCCAGAAGTCGAGGACTGCCCATTTCCGGAGGAGCCTCCCGACCCTTCCAAAGCCTCCGTCTCCAATAGGGAGAGTCCTTTCTTTGCACTCAAGGCCTTGTCAGGAAAGCTGATGAAAAGTAAGTCCCTCTTGTGGGGGGAAGGTGGATTTAGTGGCGGCCCTGCCACCACGGCGGCCTTCTGTCTTCGAAGCTTAGACGTGATTTGGGGGCGACAGAAGGTTCCCCAGTCAGCAGACTCTTGGTTGACGGCCGGATTCTGGGAGATGTCAGAGGGGTGGAGGAGGATTTTAGGACGGTTAATCCCACCCCTCCGTACGCTGACTTGCTGTGGATGCTGAATGCCACAGGTCATGTCCTGTTGCCCGTCCATCATCCCTCGGGCCGAATCCTGATCTCAGGACCAGTGTTCTTCGGATGAGCTTTGGCCTTTTTGTCTCGCCTGGGTCACCTATGGTTGATAAGGCTAGTTTGGCAGGAAAACGCCCCCGCCCCCGCCTTCCCAGCATAGTCTCTTAACAGCCCAGGGACCCCCTCCGTCCCATGAGGAGGTGACAGCAGGGAACCCAGTGGGGGGTTGTCGAGATGCTGCAAAAAAAAAAAAAAAAACCAACCCCAAAACCAAAATGCTTCTTCGCGTGATCAACATTCCCGTTTCCTCTTGCGCAGGTATCGAGCAGGATGCCGTAGTCATCTTTACCAAATATATTTCTCCCGATGCTGCTAAACCGATACCTGTCACAGAGGCGATGAGGAACAACATCGTAGGTGAGGGAGCCTTCGATCCTCCCGGAGTCGTGCTTGCAGAACCCAGGGTCCTTTTTGTGTCGGTGGCTGCCTGGGGAATCCTTTATTTTTATTTTTATTTTTGGAGGGAGGGTTCCTCTCCCCGAATTCAAACCCCTTCTGTGTTTGTGCTTTAGATAACCTTAAAACGCGTGACTCTGCTTTTGCGGTCTGTCCTGGGGGCCCGTCTTGTCCTTCCCGCTAACCGCCGTGTGATCTGGTCTGCCCTTGCAGCAAAGATCTGCGGGGAAGACGGACAGGTGGATCCCAACTGCTTTGTGGTGGCCCAGTCGATCGTGTTTAACGCCATGGAACAAGAGTGAGTGGGTCTTTTCTTTCAAACGTCCCGTCGGTGTCCCGATATAAGTTGAGAGGAAGGTGTCCTTGGAAGTTCTGGCTCTTCAACCAGCTGTGTGTGTGGGGGGGGAAGGGTGAGGTCCAGGCGACCGGGGGTCCCCCGATGTTCTCGGTCGACGACTCCTAGGAGCCTTCCCCACTGGCGGGCCAGGCCTTCTGGGAGTTGTAGTCTGAGAACCTTTGGGGACCCCAGGCTAGGAACCCCGGCTCGAGGAAGAGGGAGGGGGCAGGAGGCTTCCCTTGTTGTGTGAGGGATGCAGTCGAGAGACCACGTCTCGGGGGTGATGTCCATGCCGGGCCTGAACGCAATAAGAAGAGAAGGAATTGTTGAAGTCACGCTGTCTGATTTTCTGCTTGTGATGGCCTCTCTCATTCCTCTCCGTTCCTGGTGCCGTCTTTTTTTTTTGCGTGGGTGAGCTGGACTGGGCCATGGCTGGCCTCTGCCCCACCACCACCACCACCACCACGCCCGCCCACTCAGCCACCCTCCTCTTGCTCGCCCGCAGGCACTTTAGCGAATTCCTCCGAAGCCACCACTTCTGTAAATACCAGATCGAGGTGCTGACCAGCGGGACCGTCTACCTGGCCGATATTCTCTTCTGCGAATCTGCCCTCTTCTATTTCTCAGAGGTAACGTGTCTCTGCCTTTGCTTCTCGCCCTCGGATCGAGTTTTCTTTCCGCGGCCCTCTCTCCATTTCCAGAGCCTTAGGAAGTGCCGGGGGAGGGGGAAGAGATTTTTGCCTCACTTTCTCTCGACTTCCTTTCCCCTCCCAGTACATGGAGAAAGAAGATGCTGTCAACATCCTCCAGTTCTGGCTGGCAGCAGACAATTTCCAATCCCAGTTGGCAGCCAAAGAGGGCCAGTACGACGGGCAGGAGGCGCAGAACGATGCCATGATCTTGTACGATAGGTGAGTCTGGTTTTTTTATCCTTTCCTTCTCGCCATCAGCTCCTGTCCTCCGACACCACCGTGGGTGGGTCTTCTCCTTTCCTTCCTCCCCTAACCCTGCCGTGGTGTCCCTTCTCTTCTGATGCCTTTCCTCCCGGAGGTCAGGCCTCGGGAACAAAGCGTCTCCGACTTGGGATGCCGTTAAGCAATGCCAAAGAGTTTGCTTTCCTTTCGGAACAATTTCCCTTTTCCTTGGTGCCGTTTTACGGCTGCGGGGAAAATGACGAATTAACAGGCTGTCCCAGAGCACTGGGATGGTTTTCCAACACTGCTTAATCACCAATTTGGGGGTCGGGGGTTCCGTTACCGTTCTGTCCATCTCTAAACACCTTCGGATGGCAGGAGGGATTTCAGAAGGGTCTGTACACCGCCCAAAGTTCAATATAGGAAAATCGGGGGTTAATAAATATAATAAATAAAAATAAATAAATAAGTGCCCTTTCACACCAGCCTGGCTCTTTCCGGGTCCCGTTTGCGATCCAGCTGTCGCTTTAGCTGTCGAGCAGTGTCAAGTCCTCAGGGCTGCAAAGGGAGCCGATCTCAACGGGCCAGCGAAGTACCCAAAACCGAAGCGGTTCCTTGGATGGAAACCAAAATAAGGAGGAAAAAGTCAGATGTAAAACAGGACTCGTCCCTTCCTTGGCTTTGAACCTCGTTTGTTACACCTTTCCAGATTCCTCCCGGCCCTGACCCACTCTCCTCTTCCTCCTCATGTCTTGCTGCAGGTACTTCTCCCTCCAGGCCACGCACCCCCTGGGTTTCGACGACGCCGTGCGCCTGGAGATAGAATCCAACATTTGCCGGGAAGGGGGGCCCCTTCCGAACTGTTTCACCACTCCCTTGCGGCAGGCCTGGACCACGATGGAGAAGGTCAGCCCGGGGGTGGTGGGAGTTCCCTTCCTTCCTCTCCCTGCCTTTTATTGCTACCCTTAAGTAAGAAAAAAAGCCCCACACCCAGGGGTCCTCCCAGAGGCGTGGCTCTCTTGTGCTCCTACGGCAAAGGCCACGAGCCCCGTAGCAGCTCAAATGCAGGAGAGCCTTCCAGCTTTTGCGGGTTTTCGGCCTGCCTGTTTAGAGGCGAACGTATCCCAGTATTTAGACCCAGACGGAAGCAAGCTGGAGGGAGGAGGGGGACTTGAAAGATAGGAAGGCAACAAGTCATCACGGGATGATGGTCTTAAGAAGGCTCAGTAAGGCCTGCCTTTATTTATTTATTTATTTATTTATTTATTTATTTATTTATTTATTTATTTATTTATTTAATATACCGCCCGTCTTCCCGGGGAACTCCGGGCAGTTAACAACACGGGTTGAAGCAACCAATTAAAATACAATACAATACAACATTCGCCGGAAGGGCAGAAAGAAAAGTCTTGCCCATTAAGAGCCTTTGGGTGGAGATGTCTGGAATTGAACCCGTGGCCTTTCAGACAAAGAGCAGCGGCTTCTCCCCACGCCCCCACCCCCACCCCATCTTCCAACTCCTGTTTATGCACCGGGATGTGGGATGCCTCAATCCCCCTCTCCTGCCTTCTAGGTGTTTTTACCTGGCTTCCTGTCCAGCAACCTGTATTACAAATACTTGAACGACCTCATCCATTCGGTCCGGGGGGATGAATTTGCCAGCGGGAATATCGCGCTGACCGCCCACGGGACGCCCGACCAGGACTCCCACTCCACGGGGGGCCCCGATCACGCTGCTCCTTCCCAGGTGCGTGGGCTGCCTCTCAGTTTTCTTCCCAGGCCTTGGTCGCTCTCTCCCATGCAGCAGATCCATTTAACTCTGTGTGTGTGTGTGTGTGTGTGTGTGTGTGTGTGTGTGTGTGAGAGAGAGAGAGAGAGAGAGCGAGAGAGCTCAAAAAGGCATTTCAGCTTTTTTTAGAACAGAGAAGAAGGCCCTGGTGATAAAACCAGGCAGCCAACAAGCCAGGATGCAAGAAGAGCCTTGGGCTTAAAATGTCAGCAACACCTCCGTTTCCTTTTCTCCCCTCTGGTTCATGACTCCCTGGGATTTCCCTTGCAGGCCACCCACCGGAAGGCCAACATAAAAATCCTGAAGAACTTTGACGAAGCAATAATTGTCGACGCCGCCAGCCTGGACCCCGAGTCTTTGTATCAGCGGACGTACGCCGGGTAAGCGGCCTTCGGGGCGGCAGGAGCCCTCAGCCGAGAGGCGGTCCATTCCTTCAGGCACCTAGTTCAGAAGCCCAGGGTGGGGTGGGGGGGGGGGGGGACCACCTCCAGCGTTTCTCCTTCAGCCTGAGGAGCGTGCCCTCTCCTCGGCTACAGAAAAATAGACGTGCACAGAAGAATGGAGGGATTCCGGCAGAAACGTTGACAGGATCCAGTTTTGTCCAGTTTCTAGCCCTTCTGGCGGCTGCGGGAAAGGCCTGTAACACCGAAGAGCTTCTCCGGACGCCTCCTGGGTTGGCAAAGTCGTGGGGCCTTCCGCAGGCCCACCTGAGCACACACCGTCGGTGGTGCTGGCGCCGATGAGACTGGTGGCTTCCTCTCAATTGAGATTAGAGCCTCCCCCCCCCTCCGCCCCAGCTCAGCTCATGGCCTCTTTCTCTCCCTCCCTCCCTCCCTCCCCCCTCGCTGCCGCAGGAAGATGACGTTTGGACGCGTCAGCGACTTGGGGCAGTTCATCCGGGAGTCGGAGCCCGAGCCGGACGTCAAGAAGTCCAAAGGTGAGCCACCCACCCACCCACCTCCCCTCCCCGCCGCTGCCCCTCGGAAAGAGCTGGTGGCCCTTTGCCTCTGAGGAAAAGGTGCCCGCCAAAGCCTCTGGGTGGGTGGGTGGGTGGGTGGGGGAAGAGGTTTTCCTTCTGCAGGGTTGGTGTCGCGGGAGGAGAGGAAGCGGCCAAGAAAATGCCCCCTCCGGCCTACGAATACCGTTCCGTGGCTGCTACGTCCCCTCTCTTTCTCTGCCTCCCGCAGGGTCCATGTTTTCACAAGCAATGAAGAAATGGGTGCAGGGGAACACGGATGAGGTAAGCCCCCCTCTCTGGACCCAAGAAGGCCTTCTCAACCCACGCCCGTCTTTCCTTCCTCGGCGCCCGTATTAAAACGTACAAATCGGGGACGTACGATAGAACCGAGGGTGCACCACCCTTGGCAAGGGGCCCTTTCAGAACCTTTTGGGGTCCTTGGCCAACATGAAGAGAAAACTCGAATCCCCCCCGTGGTTAGGGTTAGGGGTTCCCCCGCCATGGAAGAATCCTGGAGGATCCCAACAGATTTAACCTTCCTTTGGAGAACTCGTGCCGTAAATCCTCACAGGACCCGACGGCTGGATGCTGTCGGGAAGGCCCGCTTCTAAAACCCAGTTCTTTAATTTCGCCTATGCGAAGTTTTGGAAACAACCAGAAGTGCCAACAGAGAGAAATCTCCACGAAAAGATAAGAGAATGTATTGAAATCGACAAGCTCTCTGGTTTTTTAAAGGGAGACTACGAAGAGATTTCAAAAAAAAAAGATGGCAAGAAGTAACAAACTTATTAGTATTGTGATACTATTTGGTGATTTGTAAATATGTTAAATTGTTATTTTAGGCTTGATATACTCAATGGAATTTTTATAATGTATTCCCCCTTCCTTCCTCTCATTCCCCTCTTCTTCTCCCCCAAACCCAATAAAATTACTTAAATGAAAAAAAAAACTAAAACCCAGTTCTTATGAGCTATGGGGTTGTTCAGGCAGTGGGGGATGTCTCTGTGTGTGTGTGTGTGTGTGTGATGCAGTTTATTTTCTGGTCTGAGCCTGGCGCCTTCGGGCGCAGCTCAGAGCAGCCTCCCTCTCGTCGGCCGCAGGCCCAGGAAGAGATGGCGTGGCGGATCGCCAAGATGATCGTCAACGACGTCCTCCAGCAGGCGCAGCCGAACCCGGGGCCAGAGAAGGTCACGAAGGTAACGGGCGCAGGATGTCGTCTCCCCCCCCCGGGGGGGCTTTTCCCGCAAGGGCAGGGAGCCTGATTGTCGCCCGGTGGCCCTCCGCGGGCCGGGCCCTATTGAGGGCCTTGGTTAAAGACCTCCGCAGGGAGGAGAGATCACGCAGGTGGAGTTCTTGGAGAAAAATCAGTGGGATCCCTCCCCCTTCTGCACAGGGGTTTGGGCTCCCCGAATTTCCACCCTGCCTGCTTAGGGGTGTGTGTGTGTGTGTGTGTGTGTGTGTGTGTGAGAGAGTGAGAGAGAGAGAGAGAGAGATTACAAGCATTCAATGGGTGCGGCTAAATTGTATTCTTTTCTCTTCTCTCCAGCTATGATCTCCAAACTTCCCAAGCAAAGGGACCCTGTAATTTTTGCCTCTGAAGATAAGTGGACTTGTTCTTCTTCCCTCTCTACAATCTCCTCTATTTTCAACCCCCCCCCCAAAAAAAAAACTTCCTCGTGGTTGACTCCTTTTTCGATAAAAGCCAGTAAGACTCCCAGCCCCAGCTCTGTGAAAACTCTCCCCCCACCCCATCCCTGTGGCTGTGTTTCGCCCTCCCACGTCCTTTTAGAAAGAACATTATGGGGGGGGCAGGAGTGGAAAGTGGGGTGCTGGGCGTTCCCCAGGCCTCATCTGCGAGTTTTGCAAGCAGGGCTTCTGAATTCCTCTGGAAAGACCCCCCCAAAACCCATCCTGCAGCTCCATCTGCAAAGGACGGTTGGCATAAATGATTTGAAACTGGAACAGAATCTGTGCCAGGGAGTGGAGGTGGATTCTCCCTTGCTGGGACTCCTTGCTGTCATCTGCTTTCCCCCACCTCTGGTAAGAACATCTGCAATTAAAAAAAAAACCACCTTTAAACCATCGTAAGGGGCTGAGTTCCTAAAGTACAGCATCTCTTAAAAATGTCCCGAAGCCATTTAAGGAAAGAAGAAGAAGAAAAAGAAACCACCTGAAAATTTATCCCCTTACTTGAAGCGTCCTGAGGGAGCGCACGAACTGGATTTTCCACAGTTGGGAAACGGACCTTGGCACTGCAGCAAGGGACACCGACGATCCAGCGACACTCCCACGGCCCTGAAAGCGAAATGGAGGCCGAAGATCTGGGGGCATTTTCGCCTGCGTGCATCGGGGAGGTGGAATTGGGTGTGATTGCCTTGCAAGTTTCATTAAAAGACTCCCTCGTCCTCCAGTTTTTCCCCCTCCTGCCTTTAAAAACAAATGGTAGCCAGTTTTAATTCTTTGGGCTTGTTTTGCTCTCCCGCACCCCGGAGCAACGCCTCCGATATCCCAACGACTGCAACGGGACGGTCCTTTTCCTGTCCAAACCAGGTCCATTCCATCCTACGCCTGTGTGGGGTTTCATCTCTTGAAACGCCTCCGCGTTTGTGGAAACATTTTCCGGGCAGCAGGTCCCCAGAGAAAACCCCGAAGACTTGCGCGTAAAGCGAAACGGGAACAAAACACAGCCCAGGTCCCTCCTGGAAGGAGCTTTTGACCTGCCTCTCAACGTTCAGAAACTCCGCAGGCGAAGGAGACGACCCTACCGTTTCCTGTCTCTTTCCTCGCCAAGAACGCTGTGCATCGGAGGCCGTCCGGAAGCGAAAATCCCTGTATAGTTTTTTTGGTACTGTGTACCACCAAACTTACTGTCTGATGCTCAAGTATTCATGTACTGAAACCATATTTAATTGTGTTTTGATTGAAATATATATAAATATATATATATCTATATATCTATAATATTACAAATCGATGCCCGTCTTCTGTGCACGTACGGCAAAAGCTGCATCCCACCCTGCCTCGTCTGTCCTGAGCAGCAGCGCGACGCTTGCCCGACTGTAAGGCTGCGATTGTCGGATGGGAAGGCAAATCGGTCTGTTTCGCACAGACCCGTTTTGGGTTCGAATCCCCGTGCTGCCAAAGAAAGAGGAGAGGGTCAGATTGTTTGAGAGGGTTTCCCCCCCCCTCCAGAGGGAGCCCTTGTAAAGAGGGTGGCATGTGAAATGGCATTTTGGATGCAATTTCCGCCAGCCATCTCACGAGAGTGTTTGGAAGGGTCATGGGAGATGGAGTCCATTCGCCTCCAGGGAGCTCAGGGGGTTGGGAATTCGAATCCTGAGTTAGTTGCGCAGTCCCCGAGTGCTAGTAAAAGGTTTATCATTTCTGAGACGCCTGGAAAGGGTTCACCCATAAAGTTGGCGCCGTACGGGTGGGACGCAATTTAACCGGGACCAGGTGGATAGCTCCTGTTATGATTGGCCCGCCAGCGCTGGAGAGGATCGCAGCCGCCGAGCCCGTATTTCCGAGCTGCGGCGGCTTTTGGGGTGCCGTTTGCTGCTGTCGAGAAGCCAAAATCTTGTTAGCATCGCACACGGCCAAGGAGAGATCGTGACGCTGGCGGGTGCGGGATCTCGACGCCCCCTCTGTCGAGGGCTCGGGGACGGCCCAGCAGATGGCCTGAAAAGGACCCCAAATGACACCCTGCACCCAACTCGAGGAGCCACGCTGCGTTTCTGCGGCAGGATTTGGCGTGTCGCTCATTGCTCAGGGTTGGGTGGCTGAAATTGGGGGCGGCGGGGGGGAGAGGGATGCCGTTAACATGGCAGCCCTGCAGACAGGACCCCCCCCCACAGCATGGCTCTGGGTTTATTTAGCCGAGATGTGTGTGTGTGCGGGGGGGGGTGGATCTGTTGTTGGTCAGGTTTTTCCCCCCAAACAGCCGAGAGTCCCATGGGAACTCGGAGGCCCTTGTGTGTTTTATTCGGCGTCATCTGTAGCTCAGTACAGAGATCCAGGGCTCGGGTTTCTGCGTGCAGATGACGCAGGGCATGGAACGAAATCAAGAAAATAACCGCATTTTCCGCGCCGACCCTAAACCTTTCCCAGGGCTGCGTAAAACATCGTGCCGATGCGAAGGTCACTGAGATGAGCACCTGGGTGTCTGAGGTGTTAGAAGCAGTGTTTTCTGCATTCGGATAAGGGCCTGTTTCTAGCTGACGCCCGCTGGAAAAATAACTTGGGCCCCTGGCAAGAAGGAAACACCTGCAATGGAAAGATGTTTGAGCTGATGCATCTGTGCGATCAAGGAATCCTGCTTGGCACCCGAAGTTAGCAACAGCCTATTTTAGCTTATTTTGTTTTATGATTTATATACTGCCGGCTTGGACAAAGGCACCTCAAGGTGTCAGGCATCAACAAAGCAAGCAAAATAAAGCAAAATGTAAAAACGAGAGAGACAGCATAAATGTGTAAAAAGTATATTAAAAAAAATAACACAAAAAGCTCCCCCAAATCAAGTTGATCATCTGTCTTAAAACTCCTGTGTTATTGGACATCTGCATTAAACCACTGGGAGAGATTTATCAGGTCTTTTGGGGTTAGGTGCCAACAGTATGCCAATGGTACCCAGCTCGACCTCTTGTCACCTCCGGATTCTAAGGGAGCTGCTACCTCAACTGTACATGAGCGTTCTCATTGACTTGAACATGTCTTAATTATACCGGACTGTATATTATCCCCTCATCACTGTAACCCGCTTTGGGTCCTTTTCCAAGGAGAAAGGCGGGGTAAAAATATATACATTGGACCCTTGTATAACAAACAGCTTGTATAACATAAAATTTGCACAACAAAAAATTCCAGAGATAGGGGAAATTTGCTTAACATTATCGCCTATGGGGCGAAACCGTACAACATAAAAATGGGATCACTCCGTTTTCAATGCATCCCAATGGGAAATTTGTATAAAGGAAAATTTGCTTAACATAATTTCATTGGGAACGAATTAATTCCTTTATACAAGGTATCCCTGTATATAAAATGAATGAATGAATGAACTCCCTGCTCGCGCGCTGTTGCTCGCTTTCCCCTGCAGGGGGCAGCAGAGGACCTTCAGCCCCCCTCTTGCCGGCGAATCCCGGGCGCGGAGTGATGACGTAGTCAGAGGCGCCGCTGTCCTTCCCACGTGGGGGCTTGCTTGCCTGGAGTCGCAGAAGAACCGATCCTCCCCCCCCCCCCGGTGAGTGCCAAGGGTTTATTATTATTTACACACGGGTCTCCCTGGGCGAGCCAGGATTAGTCCCAGCAGGGAAGGGAACAATTTTATAGGAAAGGCCTTGGCTTTCAGGGAAGGAAACGGAGGGGCAGGTTTTTGGGATGGGGAAAAAAGAAGGAAGAAACAGCCTTTTTTTTTTTGCAGAGGGGGGTGGTGGAAATGATGATGTCGGTGTGTGAGAGAGGGGGACAGACCGTTTGATCCTGCTTTGGGGGTGGGGGTGGGGGTGGGGTGGGGGTGGGGGGCAGCCTTGGGGGAAGGGACCCTCTGGTATTTTGCTCTTGATCCTGACGGACGTGTGTGTGTGTGTGTGTGTGTGTGTGTGTGTGTGTGTGTGTGTGTGGGGTGGGGGTCAATCTCATCAGGTCTTGGGGGCGCAAGGGTCTCCTCCCCCCCCATGGCCTCTCAGCCACAACCCTGCGAGGTGGGCCAGCCCGGCAGTAAACAACGGGGCAAAATAAAGAGAGAGAGAGAGAGAGAGAAGAGGTCCCATTGTGGGAGTTGAAGCCGAGGGGTTTGGGGACGGGCATTTGGAACAACCCCGGTTGGCGAGCGAGCGGTCGTACATCTTTGGTCGCATTGTTTGACGAACAGGTCGCAGGAGGAAAGTGCGTTGGGCCGGCATGAAGGCGGACGTCGAGCGGCTCCTCATCCAATTCAAGGATGAAGCCGGCGAGGTCTTGGGCTCCCCCTTCGACGTCCCGATCGACATCACCCCCGAGAAACTCCAGCTGGTCTGCAATGCCCTCTTGGAGAAGGTAACCGGGAGGTGGCCCCCTCCTGAGAGAAGTTCCAGGGGAGGCGTCTAGGCGGTGAGAAGCAGATGAGCTGCTTGGCTGGTTAGAAAAAGGAGATTCCAGTCACTGAGGGGCAGCTCTGTGGTCCGTTTGGTGGAGCTGCACAGAGACCTTGAACCACGCCAGGGGTGATCTACTTTGCAATATCTCTCTCTTTCTCTCCTTCCTTCCTTCCTTCCTTCCTTCCTTCCACCCAAGCCATTAGTGCAGTATTCTAGGCAGTTGACAAGCCAATTAATACAAATGATGACGACAAGGGATTAGCAAATAAATTAGCATCCCTACCCTTCTGCATGACCCGAAAGAGACTCTCGGGTCAGTTTAAAGTGTGGATCATTTGTCGGGAGAAACGAGGTTTAGAAATCAGGTAGAGAAAGGATCAGTGCTGTCTCGACATCAGAAACGTTGCAGAGTAGGGTTTTAAAAACCTGTCAAGTCACACCTTCACCCATCCCTGGGGGCCCTCTCTCTTTTTTTTCCTTCTCAAAGGAGGAGCCCCTCCCTTTGGCCTTCTACGTCCAGGACTCCGAAATCGTCACCTCCCTGGAGAAGACCTTGGCCACCCAGGCGCTGGAGACGGAACGGGTGGTGGACATCATCTACCAGCCCCAGGCCGTGTTCCGGGTGCGGGCTGTCTCGCGTTGCACCAGCTCCCTGGAAGGACACAGTGAAGCTGTCATCTCGGTCGCCTTCAGCCCAACGGGGAAGTAAGCGTGGCATCCGTGGTGGGGTTTGGAGCTGATCCCTGATTATTCCGGCCTCTACGCTCTGCCGTTTGCCGGTTTTCCAGGAAACCCCAAGGGAACGAAGTGTTTCTCTTAATGGCCCTCTCGGGGGCATTCGTTGGCTGCCTTTTTATCCTGCTCTTTTGATGTCTTCCCAGGTACTTGGCCAGCGGCTCCGGCGACACCACCGTGCGCTTCTGGGACCTCAGCACCGAGACCCCCCAGTTCACTGCCAAAGGTGGGTCGCGGGGCGCTTACAGGGACCAGCAAAGCCCGGGTTTTCCCGGAAGCAAAGCGGTGCGTAACCTGCGGCTTCGAGATGGGACAGGTCCCTCCCAAACAGAGTCTTATGAGATTCCAAGGTTCGAGTCCCTCCTCCGGTAGAGCAGATGGGTGGTCCATGCATGGAAGCCCCCCTTAATTGATAGGGTTTGAGAACTGCAGAGCTGGAAGGGCACCCTAGAGATCTCTTAGTCCATCCCCTCTTAGGAAGGCTGGGGGGGGGATCGAATAAGGCCTGTGTTGCTACTCCCCACACACCCCACACAATCTCAGAGCCGATGATGGAACCCCAGATGATGGGCGCGGTCCGGTCTTGGCGACTGGCCGGCAAGGAGGCGCCTCTTGGGTCTCGGTTTTGGCGATCAGCCGCCTCTGTGGTGTACCGCCGAGCGGTGGATCTTGTGGCTTCCGTTTGGGCTTGGTGGCTCCCTCCTCGCCTGTGTCTCGCCCACACAGCCCCTCTTTTGGTACCTTTGCAGGTCACCGGCACTGGGTGCTGAGCATCTCGTGGTCTCCCGACGGCAAGAAGCTGGCATCCGGCTGCAAAAATGGCCAGGTGAAGGTTGCCAAGACCCATGTGCTTCTGCACGTCTGGGTTTTTTCTCCACATTATTAGGTTCCTTGGGGCAGGTGTGTGTGTGTGTGGGTTTCCATTCCTTTATCCATCATGTCACAGGGCCTGTGATTTCTGTCATCACGCCGTGGGTCCGTTCAAGCGGGACTCAGAATTATCACCCTCACCAGGAACAAAAAGACTGGAGCTGCCAGTTTAGAGGCCTCTAATGGGAATCGTAGTTTTATTTTATTTTTTTCTAGATATTTCTCTGGGATCCAAACACGGGCAACCCGATCGGGCGGGTGCTCACCGGACACTCCAAATGGATCACGGCGCTCTGCTGGCAGCCGCTGCACTTGTAGGTTTCAGTCTTGGGCCGTTTCCTACCCGCCCGTTACCTCCCTGCCTCCAGATGCCTGAGAAAATCACAACAGACTGAGGTGCAACGGCAGCCGTTTAATTTCCACCCGCTTGCCGAGAGGGCCGTTGCTCTACTGTCGGTCCCTGGATTGAAAATGCGTTGGCCGGCAAGCTTAGCCAAGTAGATTTTTCACTTGTTTGGTAATCGTATGTCTTGCAGCTTCTTAAATAGCTTTTCGTAAAAATTATGACAAGAATCCCAAAGAATACAAAAAGGATTTGTATAACTAGCTATCAAGATAAATCTAAAAGCGCAGTTTGCTTTGATAAATTCTTGTCGAACTGTCCTCGATATTTCCAACTTGCTTACTGCATGCTCTGGTTTTTAATTATTGCTTGATTGATATACCTGGTAAACCACTCAGCCTGTAATTGTATAGGAAAACCTGCATAAAAATACAGAATTGGTGCCTTTTTTTTGGATTGGATTTATAGTGTTCTGATTTCTCTCTTTCTACTGTGGGTTCAGTCGTGTATCTGCTTAAACCTTTTTTGTTTGTTGGGGGGGCTGGATTTTTGGTTGCCTGCAGGGACCCAGAGTGTCGCTACTTAGCCAGTTCCTCCAAAGATGGCAGCGTTCGCATCTGGGACACGGCCGCCGGCCGATGTGACAAGATTCTGACTGGGCACATGCAGTCGGTGACCTGCGTCAAGTGGGGAGGAGATGGGCTGCTGTATTCTTCCTCCCAAGATCGTACCATCAAGGTCTGGCGAGCCCAGGATGTAAGTGTGGGGAAGGAGGAGTGGGCTTCTGAATCCGCTCCGGGTTTCGGCCCGAACCTTATTATGGCTGAAGCCTCTCCTCTCCTCCGCCAATCGGTTCAGCATCCTTAGGATCACGCGCACCCCAGTTAGCATAGCCAAGGATGATGGGAAATGGAGTCCATCAGGTTGTGTTATCTGATAACTTCCTAAAGCTGGCCGTTCTTGGTCTTTTATTCTTCCAGAATTTGGGTATTTGGGTTCCCACAATTCATAGAATGGCTCTCCTGGGAGAGCCCAGTCGGTCACTGGCTCTTAACCCTCTCTTGATAATTTGATAACCTGACTGAAGATCAGCCCTGAAGAATCCCTTATTTTTATAGCCTCCCCAAACCAATCAGGTGCCTTGTGGGATGCTGTCCAATCACAGCCTGAGAAAACTAGCCACACCCTCTTCTTAATGCCCATATAAGGGCCCTGGGTTCTAGACAAGCCTAACCGGTAGAATCTTGAGTTGTGCTTGGGTTCTTCCTCCTGGCTCCCAGGCTGCTCCCACTCAGCAGACCGAATGCGACGAGCTTGGAAACATGGATTGAACTTGCCAGTGAATCTGATTTTGGCCCGTCTTTTTCCTTTTAGGGGATCCTGTGCCGCACCCTGCAAGGTCACGCACACTGGGTGAACACCATGGCGCTCAGCACGGACTACGTTCTCCGCACGGGGGCCTTTGAGCCGGCGGAAGCATCCATCAACCCCCAGGACGTGAGCGGATCCTGTAAGTCCCTTGTGCTTGTCTAACAGCTGATTGGCCGTCATTGGAGTCCCGAAATGGGGTGCCTTCTGAGAATCTCGGCTTCTTGGGCAAATCAAGTTTCTAGTCCTCAGGCCTCTGTCTTTAAAACTCCCCTTGATCAGACACCACAGGGTCAGGGGCAGAAGGGAAAAATATTTTTGATAAGGCTTCGTTCACCATACCATTGGTTTAGACCAGCCTTTTAGCAGACGGAGCAATGACAGAAGTCTATTTCCTTAACCCCACAGTGGCGGAGATCAAACAGAAAGCGCTGCAGAGGTACAACCAAGTCCGAGTAAGTTGGCTTCCCTGCCTCCCTTGCAACGAGAAATGCCCAGTTGCCTATGGCGAGTGAGCATCAGATTGCCAGGCGACCAGGCGATGCGCGATCTTGGTTTTAATCCCCTTGACGCTGCTTTGAAAGCTTAAATGTTGAATCGAGTAGGACTGTTTGCATTCCGTTTCGGGTCCACCTTTGCTTCCAAAGGGGCCTGCAAGGCAACCTCAGCCTGGAAATCCAACAAGCCCAGGTCTCTTAAATGCAAAACGGAGAGGGAGGTTGGATTGTGGTTAGGGTGTTGAACTAATTTATTTAAGCTTCTTAGAGGTCTTCCCGCCACCCCCCCAATCTTCCTTGCAGGGCCAGGGTCCCGAACGGCTGGTCTCCGGGTCCGATGACTTCACCCTCTTCCTGTGGTTGCCGGCGGACGACAAGAAGCCCCTGGGACGGATGACAGGGCATCAGGCTCTCATTAACCAAGTCCTCTTTTCGCCCGACACCCGCGTCATCGCCAGCGCCTCTTTCGACAAATCGGTGAAGCTGTGGGACGGGAGGACCGGCAAGTACGTTTCTGAATGGATATCATTCTCCTCGTTAGAGTAATCTCGATTCACCAGTGTCAACAGGGAATGGACATCAGGCTGGGCCACCAACTCTAAAACGAAGCCGCAAGTTGGTAAAAAGCATAACCCCCGCCCCCAACAAAGTTCGCTTAAATCTTTCGCTCTCCCTCAAAATCAAGTTCCTAGTCCTCATGATGCCTGGGCGATGGAAGAGCGGTCAACGGGCCATTCCGTTTTGGGTTATGATTCTCGATTTGTTTCATATTTATTGGTTTAAATGATATGCTGCCTGTTTAGCTCTGCAAACTGGAAACTCTGGGCGGTTTAAAGTTCGGTGGACATCCTCAGAGGGACATTTTGAGATCCGGAGGCCACGTTCTCAATCCCCCCCTCCCTCCCTCTTTGCAGGTACCTCACTTCCTTGAGGGGCCACGTCTCGGCCGTGTACCAGATTGCGTGGTCGGCCGACAGCCGCCTGCTGGTCAGCGGCAGCAGCGACAGCACCCTCAAAGTCTGGGACGTCAAGACCCAGAAACTGGCCGTGGATTTGCCCGGCCACGCTGACGAGGTAAGAGAGGTAAACCGCAGCCAGGTTGTCCTTGGGGTCGTTTGAGACAGGTCTGATCAGGATACCCCTGGGTTCATTGTCTTTGAGGAGGAGGCAGCCTTAAGCCACCATCAGAGTTGTTAGGTTGTGTGCTTGGCAGTGACATTTCAGGGACTCAGGCAGAGACACCTTCCCGCCTCCTGATCCAGTTCTCTTTTGAACTGTCCGTTCTGGAACCTGCCGTTTCAAAAAACAAGCGCTTTCTCCTCGCCTGTGCTCACCTCTCCTGTTTAACACGCCCATGTTGACAAAAACCCATAATAATAATAAGGCTCAGGTCCTCACCCAGTGCCCCCCAAACTCCTACGCTTGGGTCACCCCATAAGCTGGGGACAATTAGGGGAACGGAGATCAACACCTCCTAAATTTCCTCAGGGCTGTGGCCAAAGCATCAGTCGTTTTTCTCCGGCCAGCAGTTCTGGGGTTGCTGCCCTGATGTGAAATCCTGCCAATTTTGATTTATTTGTTTGGGTGGAGGGGGGGGATCGGCGAGGCCCACCAGGTATTCAGAACCGTCCATGTGCCTTACGAAAGGCCATCGCCGCTTTCTGTTTCCAGGTTTTTGCCGTGGACTGGAGCCCGGACGGGCAGCGGGTGGCGAGCGGAGGGAAAGATAAATGTCTCCGGATGTAAGTATGATGGGGTGCTCGTTTGCGAAGAGGTGGCCTACTTTGTCTCGAAAAACTGGAGTAAATGATCAAATTAGGGGAAAACAAACAGGGTGCTGGGTGTTCTGTTTTCCCTTGACTTGGTGCATCTGAAAAGGGGAGGGGGGCCTTGGAACGCCACCATTTCTTTTTGGGATTAATCCCAGATTTTGGGAGACCTTCTCCTTCTGGACGACAGCTCCCGTCAGCCGGCCCTAGCGTGGGTGGATCTGGAGGACTGTCCCCAAAATTATAACAACACAAATAACTTTCCCAAGCCAACGAGGGTGCCGCTGGGTAACCCGTCGAGGAAGAAACCTGGATTCAAAATCCCGCCCTGCCTCGATCACCGACCGTTCGTGGCATTCGTGGCTTTGCCCCAGCCGACCTCACGACGCCGCGCTGATGACGTCGCAGCCTCCTTGCAGCTCTCTGGAGGAAGATCAGGGGGCTAATTTGTTTTGTTTGTTTTGCTCAAACAGATGGAGGCGGTAGCTGGAGCGAGGGACCATTTGAGATCAACGCGTGGCATACCACGATTCTCTCTCGTGACACATCGGGGAGGTCTGTCTGCCATCCATTTTAGGAAGGAAAAGTCCTTTCCCCCCCCGTATCTGGAGCGAGGAGCAGCGCACACCTAGCTCTTTTTAAAAAAATTCTTCCGAAATTCCTGGGATTCGAACCTGTTGTGAGATCGCCACCCTTCCCCACCTGTCTTTGGGGAGAGAACCAGGAAAAAACCTAGGGTGGGTGTCCTGCGTTCGAATCTCATCTTTTTAAAATCCACGAGGCAGCCTCATGGGAGCTGTGGTTCCCCCCCAGCGTGGATCCATACCGAACCCCCAAAAAAAAAAGGGCACCGTTCTGTTATTCCTTTATCGACCATCCTCTCCGGAGATCCCCGTGGGCCACAAATGAGGTGTCCCAACCCCTGTGGGAAGCCCTCTGGATGCGATGGCCTCCTGGCCGCGTCGTTACTAGCAAAAGGGGCTTTAAGGTAGACTGCCTTGGATTGGGGAGGTTCTCTTGCGACGTGATAGATCCATCTACCGTTGGTTTGCATTCCATTCTCTTCTGGACCTATAAGGAGGTGGTCGTCGACACCCCTGCCGGAGACCAAATGGTTAATTAATTTATGCGTTCTTCATATCATGTCCCAAAGTTTCATCAACGTTGAACTGTGTGTCTCCAAGTTTGGACACTATAGAAAATGTTCTTTTCCCCCCCAGAGTGCTTCTCCAACCTGTTTGTAATTCCCCCTTCTGTAAGGGTGGGGTTACCCACTTTATGCCCGGGTTACTTGGATAAACTATCCTAAAATAAACTTATCTCAGAAGAAGATAACTTAAAAATTGATCCATGGAACCGGTCTTATTTTGGAAATATCCGCATGCCACTTCTTTCTAAATTTCAGCATCTTAATAGTGCATATATTTTTTTTAAAGTGTCAGTGGTACCATAACTCAATAAATTCTATTTCTTGCCCTGGTATTGCTTGTGGGGCAAAACCCCTGGAGAAAATCACCTTGTCATTGCTCTTTGATTATATCGCTCATCCTTTCGCCCTTTAAATCCTCTCAACATTTTAGCCCTTGAAGGGGGGGGGGGAGAAAATCAGGAAAAACCTAGGTTCATGCCCCAAGAGCTGGGTACATTTAATTTTCAGTGGAGAACTGAAGCTGAATTCAAGAGCGTTCCCTGGTCTTTCCCTCCCGGTTTTCCTTCCAAAATGGCTTTATGCACTTGGACAGTTACGCTTGGTTTATTTGAAATGTCCCCTGGCAATTTTCGTAACCTAAATTGCTCTCTGCCAATTGTCCCTCCGCAACATGGTCTTTCCTCACTTAACCCTGGCTGGTGAGGGGTGGTTTGTTTTTTTGGGGGGGTCCCTGTGCCTTTCGGCTGTTTGTCATCTGGGGTGGGGAAGGGGAAAGGAGCCAATTAATCAACCTCTCTTTGAGTTGATTGATCTCCTTAAAGCTGTCGGAGTTGTCTTGGCTGGCTCGTTTTGCCCAAAAATGTCACCTTGGCACACAGGAAAACATGTCTTTGAAGAGGACCCACGTCAGGCCGTTTTTCAAAGCCAGGCATTCGGAAAAGTCCCATATAAACCTCCCCTTCTCTGCAACTTGGAGATAGAGATGGGAATCCTTAAAATCTTAATTTGTAAAGGGGATTTCACTTCCGTTTAGGAAAAAAACTCTTAAGGGGCAGCAAGGAACTCTCGTTCTGTTGCTTGATCGACTGCCAATTTAATACCTACAGAAAAGGTCTCTGCCCCAAGGACGTTGCAAAAACTTTTTCTTTTTTCCGGGTTGGCCCTGGAGGACTCAATACTTGGGCTTCGTTATCTATTTATTGATGTATTAATTAGATTTTTTAACCGCCCATCGAACCAAAGGGCTAGATTGCCAGTAACTCATGATTCACAACTAGTTACTTCCAAGTAAATATTTGTCTTTGTTCCTTTTGAGTTTTCCGTGCATCCAGGAAAACTATTTTTAAAAGTACATTTTTCAACCCACGCAGACGCGGTAGGAGTGGTTGAGAGCGTCACCGATTAACCTTGGCTTGGGGGGATTATGGGCCTTGTAGTTGGGAATCTCTCCCCAAGCATCATAGAGGGACAAGCTGCTTGTAAAATCGGAAAAATAAGTCTTGAATTAGCCGTTCCAGCGGAGGGAGGCTGAGTCATACGAATCTTTGCACACGGGAAACGGAATTAATTTCTCCACAGGCTCGTGAAGCACGTCCAGCGTAATTGTTGAGGCAATTATTCCGGCAGGTCATCTCTGCCAAATGTGTCTCGTGGTGTCTGTGTGTCATCCTGCCGAACATCATTTTAAAAATGGCGTCATGCCCACTTTTTAAAACAATATAATCAGTTTTTGCTCTTGTGCATGCAGTCTTTTATTGTCTGTCTCGGTTGGGAAGAGTTTACGCTTATCAAGATCCAGAGCATTAAGGATGCTCCAGTCCCCCTCAAACACAATTGGACTACACCTCCCATAATCCCTCCCCTTTGGTCCTGCTGGGTGTGGATGCTGGGACCTGAAATCTAAAACCTCCAAAGACCTAAGGAAACCTCCTAGTTGTTCCATGTTTACTTGCTTTCAGTCACACAACTGCATTTCCTTTGGAATACAGTTGTTTCCTTAATCTTGAATTTATTATGGATGTAATTCTAAATGTCCTGAGCTGCCTTGGTCCCCTTATGGGGAGACAGGTGGCCTACAAAATAAATACGTAAAGAAATAAAATGTTGATCATCCTGACAGAGGAGTGTGAGGTAACTGAGGAAGTTGGCAACCAGCCCTCACTGAGGTCCTCCCTCTTGATAAACCCATTAATTCTTATTTGACACACACACACACACACACACACACACACACACACACACACACACACACACACACACACACACAACCTCAAGTAGTGTGCATTTATTAATTTCACGTGTGGGGTTATCCTGTGTTTATTTATTTATTTACTTATTTACATTATTTTTATTTATTTATTTATTGTTATATTTATATCCCGCTTATCTTCAATCAGAACTCTAAGCGGGATTGTTTGTATTGGAT
The DNA here is from genome assembly GCA_029282475.1 of Phrynocephalus forsythii. NCBI lineage: Eukaryota > Metazoa > Chordata > Lepidosauria > Squamata > Agamidae > Phrynocephalus > Phrynocephalus forsythii. The sequence continues at coordinate 1,727,395 of JAPFRF010000017.1, forward strand.
TGTTTGTTTGTATTGACCACAAACAAACAAAATGGCGCCCAAAGGCTGCCCCCCCCCGCCGCCTTTTTCCCCCCCCATCCCCTCAAGTCGAGTTTCCCGCCCGCGCGGACTCTTTTTTTTATTATTTATTATGTCCCTTTTGTCTTCCTCCGCCTTGGCTCCGCCCCCTTCTCCTCTCCTTTTCCCCACCCCCTTAACGGCGGAAGGAGACGGGCGCCTGCGCGACGCGTCCTATAAAAAGAGCGGCGCCGCGCGGAGGCGTCGCCAGTCGTGGCCGGACGTCGGCGAGGGAAGGCAGGAAGGCAGCAAGTGGAGGCTTATCCGCTGAAGGCCGGCGGGGCCAGGCGAGGCCTTCGAAGACAAGAGGACTCCTTCACCCCCACCCCCACCCCCTTCCCTCACCCCTTTTCCCTCGTCTTGAACTATTGCTGTTTTGTTTAGCGGGGGCAGCTGGCATCTGGCCTTAATTATTATTATTTTTTAAAAAAATACGGTTGCCTTAGTTGTTTTTGGCAGGGCGGGTGGGGGCCGCTTGGGCGCTGCCTCCCCCAAAAAAAAATCAGGAAGGGGGTCAGCATGTAAAAGGGCCATGGGGAGCCATCCCTGAAGGGGTGGCTGTTGAAGCCCCCCCCCTCCCCAGTTCCCTATCAACCCCCCCCAAGCCTTAATTTTGATCTAATTTCAACCTCCCCCCCCCAAAAAAAAACCCTCTTAGGGAGCTCTTTATGCCTCCTTTCTTCTTTTTAAAAGGCTTTTAACCCCTCATTTATACCTCGGGGGAATCTCCACTAGTCTTCCCACTCAGGGATATTGCCTTCCCTTTTGTAGGTATTCTCAATTTTCTCCGCCTATTTACTCTCCCTTAGCCTTATTTAGGGACACCCTTCCTCCCTGTCACTTTTAAGTCCTCCTTGAGCTTTCATCCACATTTTTAATATTTAATTTTTTAAAAATCCCAGTTTCCCCATTTTAAAGGCTTTGGACATTGCCTCCTACATCCAGTGGCCTTGTTTTTTTAAAATTGATCTCCTCCCCCCATCATCTGCCCACCTGCTTTAGATCAGCTTCCTTTTGTCTCCAATAGCCATCCAGAGACAACAACCCCCCCATCTCTCCTTTCTGGTTAAAGGGTGCTACTGTACAACCCCCCCTCGCCAGCTTTACACATCAGAGAGCCTTAAAAAAAGAAGGAAAACAAAAAAAAAGCTCCCATTAGCTACCCTTCCTTAGTAACCAATTGCATCAAAAAAAAACCCCATCCCGGCAACGGTTTTTCTAAAAATAACCACCTCCGAAAAGGGACCTTGGATGCCCTCCCCCATCTTCTGTGCCTTTTGCGCCTGCCCCTTATTTAAAAAAAAAATAAGACTTAGCCCTCCCACCCCTCCCTCCCCACACCTGCATCCTGTCTTCCTTTCTTCCCCCCATGCCCGAAAAAGCCCCTCGCCTTTGGAAAGCCGGAGCTGTTAGCCAGTATCCCCCCCTCCACCCCTTTTGCCTGGGGAGGGGGTGCAGGTCGCGCCTCTGGACGCCCCCACTATGTGGGCATCGGGCCCCCTTTCTTTTGGGGGGTGGGGGTATCTTGGCAGGTGGAGGGGCAGAGCCTTCCTTGCTGGCTTTTCTGTGTTTTTTCCTCCCCATCCATCATCATCAGGTTTGCTGATGTGAGCCCTGTTTAGCTGGTAGGGGCTGAACCCCCCCATCCACACCCATCCTCCCAATTTCTCTCTCCCCCCCCCCTCCAACCACAAAAAATATCCCCCCCCCAACCACCCCTGGGCTTCATGACCCCCTGGAGATATAATGGAGGTGGTGGGCGATTTTGAATACAGCAAGAAGGACCTGATAGGACATGGCGCTTTTGCGGTGGTTTTTAAAGGGCGCCACCGCAAGGTAAACTCTCTCTGTGTGTTTGTGTGTTTTGTGGGGTGATCATTGTCTTCTTTAGGGTGGCCTGCGGTGTACAAGTGCGTATCGGCGTCCAGGAGAAGCAGAGACCGGTGATGACCGAAAGCTGAGCTGTTTTTTCCCCCTTTCTTTCCAGGGAAAGGAAATCCCAGTTGCAACCCAGTCTGGTTTTGCTGCAGAGGAAGCGGGGGAATGCCCCCCTCTTGTGTGAACGCAGCCCCGTCTGAGGGACTGGTGGCTGCCCGTTTGGAAATTTGGGCCGTTGGCGCTTGCGAGAAACCGTGCCGATGGCCGCCCGGGCCAAGGAGAGGTGGGCACCTGCAGGGTGCCACAAGTCTCTTGGCCGACGAGGAGCTCCGTGGCATCCGAGAAGGCGAACCCGTTGGGGTGGTGGTGTCTTAGAGAGCGGGCCGGGCTTGAAATGGGCCAAGACGGACCCAGAGTTGGGGGGGGTGACCTTAAAAAAAAAGGATCAGAAATACGGCACAGGTTCTCAAAAAGGGATTAGAAATATGGCATTAGAGATCGCGAATGCTGGCTGCAAACGGGAAACTAGTGTATTCCAGATTAAAATGTGTTGGGATTTTATGTGCCAGGGAGCAATTTTTATCACACGCAACCCGTTCCTTTCAGGATTCAGGGGTCCAAAGGAGTGGCGTCTCCTGAAACAAAACAAAAATTGATCGGTTTTAACGAGCTGTTTGTTGTTATTTTCCCAGATACAGTTTGGCTTCCGTACCTTGAGCTTTGGAGTGTTTTGACGTTTCATAAACATCCACGTTCTTGTTAGAGAATCTTTCCTCTTTGTTTTTTCCTTCTTTGATTTCCCCTCCTTTCCTTCCCCCCCTTTTTAAAAAAAATGGTTTGTTGCTGCTAGATCGTCCCTTGTTTTGAAAGCAATGTGCATATCTAGCAAAAAAATAAATAAACACGTGCTGGTTTGGGCATCCGGCTCCTGACGCCTCTAAGCGTGGCTGTGTTTCTATTCAAAAAAAAAAAGTTTGCTCCTGTTTGTTCCTGGATTTCATAACAGAGCCGTGGAGATGACGTGGGTGATGTCGTCACCACGTTGTTTTTGTTCATGTCTTGCTGACCGTCGTCCGTGGCCCTTTTCCTTAGATCATCTGGAAGTGGAGTCATGGCAACTGGACTTCTTTTTCTTGAGAGATTGAAAGGTTTCGCTGCTGATCCAAACAGCTGTTTGGATGAGCAGCGAACCGTTTCTATCTCTCAAGAAAAAGAAGTCCAGTTGCCATGACTCCACTTCCAGGTAAACTCACCTGGATGACTTGAGAATCTTCACAGACATCTTCCTTAGATCAATTTATATTATTCGGTCGTTGTCTAAAGGGTTTTGGGTCGAGCTGCTGCTGTTTTCGGGGGTGGGGTGGTTTGGGTTGGGAGGAAGTAAAAAAAGGGTCCTTTCAGATGAGAAAGAGGAGAGCTGCTGTGTTTTTCTTCGTTGGATTTCTTACCGATCTCTTTACACAGAAAAGGGGGGGTTCTCTCTCTTAGGCCGCTGAGAATAAAGAGCATTATTTAGGGCTTCATGCAACGGTTTCATCAATTCACTCCCAAGACGTACAGATCTGATAGGAAACGGGTTCCTTTCAGGGCAGTTTGGGACGTTTTGAAAGCAGAGGTACGGCTGCTTCTGACCTCAGCTGCCCTTTTGACATGAAAGCTTTCTGGGTTTTCCTTTTTCCCATCATGAGGTTTTAGACCTCTGTTCAAGAGAGATGTCTGGCACCTTTTATATGGCTTTGCTGCGGCCCGTCCTTTTACCCACCCCTGGGATCTGTTCTGTCTCAACCCCCTGACTTCCTTTTCATATTTCAAGCACATTTTGGTAACTCTCCTAGGCCAGGGTTGGCGAACCGATGGCACCGGTGCCAAAGGCGGCCCTCGGAGGAGCCCTTTCTGTGAGCACCCGACATCGCCCCTTCACAGCCACCTGGATTCAGGTTCAATGGCTGTATATTGGCCCTTTGCGAAAAATTACAGGAGTGGGTTTGGAATTGCATTTTGGGCACTCGGTCTCTAAAAGGTCCGCCATCACTGTCCTAGGCTATTTCCCGTCTCGGCCTCAGTGTCCCCTCAGTTCAAAACAAGAATTCTGTCAAGATAGGAGGCTTGAAAAAAAGAGAGAGAGAGGAAGGCCTTTGCCTGGACTTTTAATCATTTTGAAAATCAGATTGCGCAAGATTTGGGGCATGAACTTGGGTGAAGTCGTGTGGACGTAAATTGATTTACCATTTACATCAAAAACAGCAACAGCTTTCCTTCTGGCGAACCCTTCCAGAAGCGTAAACAGCGTTTAAAAACAAAGCAGTTGCACCAACTTAAAGACTTAACGGGTCTGTTAATCCCGAGCTTTTGTGGGTTATGATCCACTTTTTCAGATCGGATCAAGATGCTTTTTTAGAGCTTTGGAGCAACTGAGAATAAGATGTCGTGTCCTTTTGCGCTGGGCCTTGAAAAAAACTCTTGAGTTTTGCTTGCCATTTAAAATACCCTGTTGGTGTTTCTCTCTCCCCCCCTTTTTTTCTCAGAACTGTTTGTGACTCAAACATGACAGCACAAAAAAACCTCAAAAACACCACAAAAACCCTCTTGTGTAACCAAAATGCTGCTGCTCACTATGCCAGCTTGGGAACCAATGAAATGCAGATTGTGTGAGGAACCCAAGGCAAAAATTGCTTGAGATAAATACTTGGGCTGTTAAAAACAAGCTTTAATGCAAGCTAGATGCCCCCCCACACCCTTACCCCCCAACAAATAATGAATATAAAGTGACCCTTGGCCATACATCTGGATCTCTGTGGCTCTTGGAAATAGATCCTGACTAAACGGTGTGGAAAAAAGCAGGCTTGCATGAGTTTTGAAATAATTCACAATTGTCTGCCCTTTCCTGGAGAGGACAAGTGGCCAGCTGTTGTTTTCCAGATGTTTTCACCACTGGGTCTCAGTATTCCTCATCAGGAGCTCTGAGGCCTTGAGTTGATGGGAGTTTACAGAGAGCGGTAGACGTCTCGAGGGCTGGCCCAATTCCCTGCCAGAGAAAAATGGCTGAAATTGAACAGGAGCGGCCACCAGGAATTACAAAAACACCTGCAATATTTATTTTTCTGTGTTTGGATTTGCCTCGGCCTGGTGGCCTTCAGTGTTACAGTCTCAAACCCTGTGTGTTGTTGTAGGCAGGTGCCTGCGATTCTGGGTCACATTTCCATGTTCTTAAAACAGTGTCCTGTAGCCCAGGAAAAGTTCATGTCATGAAGGAGGGTCCGTGTGCATTTATCTATCACTCTTCTAAGTAACTAGACTGATGTCCTCTAAGTAGTTAATTACATTCTCAGGAAATTTTTTTTAAAAAACAAGCTGTTTGCATTTAAAGCAAATTCTCTTCCCCCTTTCCATTTTTAGAAAACCGACTGGGAAGTGGCCGTTAAAAGTATCAACAAGAAGAACTTGTCTAAGTCTCAGCTCTTGCTTGGGAAGGAGATAAAAATTTTGAAGGTATGTTGTTCCCTCGTCCTTCTCTGGACTTCTTGAGCTGATGTGTTCATAACCGCCTCCAGTGTTAGGGATTTTGAGTATTGCCTCCCTTTGGTTCTCTCTTATTCATCTTTTCTTCTGTAAATGCAACTGAAGCGTAGGTTTCTCTCTCCAACGCTAGTCTTTATTATTTTTTTCCCAAAGCAAAAGGGAAAATAAATTAAGGGAGTTTCTCTTGTCCTTAGCCAGCAATGCTTCCGGCAATGCCATTTATAGCTCTTAAGCGTCCGTTATTCTCAGTGTTGCCGTTCGCAAGCAAGATTGGTTTCCGTCAAGCCTCCGGTTCCCCGCCCAAACCCGCTAGCATGCTTCTAGTCCTTGGGTGTTCCCTGGATTGCCTGAGATGAAATTTCAGAAGCCAAAGGGGTGGCTGAACCAAGATGCCACCAGCAGAGGCTGAGCGAGAGGAGAGAGACCACACATTCCTCTGGGTGTCAGCCAGGAAAAGCTCCCGTCGGGCCCGGCCTGCAAAGGAATAATGGGAAATGCAGTCATAGAACCCTAGAGTTGGAAGAGACCTCGAGGGCCATCTGGTCCAACCCCCTGCCATGCAAGGGACCCCCATCAGAGTCCCCGTTGCGGATTCCTGGTTTGACACATGGCGGCATTTATTTGCAAAACATGGCCAAGGCAGGGGTCATTGGCTTGAGTCGTGTTGCGACGAGGTTGTCCCGGCGCAGGTGCAGGGGAACGTTTGCTCCTTGCGTTTTCGTCCCAAAGAATACGGGCCAGCCTCGGTCTTGCTGTGTTTTTGTCCCCAAAGCGCCTCCCGCTCTTGGCATCTCGGGCAGGGCGTGGGTGGCAGCCACTTCTGGAGGGCTGTGGCGTTTTTCACACTCCCGGCTTCTGCTTCTGCCGCCCTCGGTTGACCTGGCCTCCTTTCGCCTCTTCTCCTTTGTGCGAAGGCTTCGGCAAACAATGCGAGATCTGTGCCGAAGGGGGTTGTGAATTGGCTTGCGTTGCCTGGGTATGTCTGCCTCTGCCCAGAGGGAGCACTTGGGTTTTGCTTTTCAGTAGGTTGGTCCGTGTGTGTGTGTTTCCTTTTGCACTTCAGCTCCCAGACTTCTCCCGCCGGTGACAATTCTGGGTGTGAGATTCCCCCCCCCCCAAAAAAAAAATGTTTCCTGTCTCTAGTTCTGCCACGTGGTGTGGTTTGCCACATCTCGGAGGTGTTATGCTTCCATCTGGGACCCCACCCCACCCTCGCATCCCCACAGGACTTGTGCACATTTCCCAGTGAACTGCCATCCATGCTCCGGGCTTCTTCACCCCACCCTGGCTCTTCCCGCGTTTCTTTTTCTTCTTGCGCTGCGACTTGGTTTTGTTTTTTCTAAATAATGGGAATCAGCAGGGCTGGCGCTTCTCAGAAATGATATCTATGCAGAGCCGATGAGCACATTCTATAGCTCTGAAGCTCCCTTGAGGTCCACTTGAATGGCTCCCTGTAAATCTAAACACTCCGGCTGTTCCCGGCTGATTAATTTCCACCCCTTCCTTGCACTAGTTTCTCCTTGTGCAACTGTCCTGGGATCATTATTCCTGGAAACTTCCTAAAACAACAAACATTTCTCTCAAGTTACAGATGCCCGGAAGCATTTCTTTATTTCTTGGGCCTTGCCAGTTCAGTCTCCCTGGAATGTCCCCTCCTGATTCTCCCCATCGAGGGGAGTTTGCAGCCTACAGCCCTGGAGTAAATGCGGCCTTCAACTTGACACCGGAAGGCCCGACCTCGCATTCCCACCTCTGGCCATAGAGGGGAAAGAGAGAAGGTGTCTTTCTTTTCATCCTGATTTTACCCAAAGCTTGTTGAATTTTCTCTTCCTGAAAAATTTGGGTCGCATCTTCCTGAATTCCCAGACTTTTGCCTGAAGGGTTTTGGGAGTTGCGGTCTTCATTGGTGCTGTTTATAAAAACAATTCTGGAAGGCCCAGCTGGATTCTCGGGCAGTGCATTCCCAAACCAGGGAGCAGCCACTGCGAAATCCCTCTCTCAGGTTCAAAATGCCATAAATTGGAGGTCCCACTTCTGAAATCTTGGGGGGGGGGGGAGAGAGAGAGACCACTGGCTCTTTCCAGCTGCAACTTCAGCTTTGGAGGAGGAGGAGGGGGCTGCTACATGAGAGGGTTTACGCAGGTGAGGATAAGTTCCCTTGGGGGGGGGTAAAGGAGCCCCAACATCCCTGATGCTCTCCCCCCAGATAAATGTTCCAACTCCAACTCCTAAGTTTTTTTGTACTTCCGACTCCGACTCCCCGACTCTGACTCCTCTGTATTAATATGCGAATGTATTTTATACATTCCTTGAACTATTGACCCTCCATTCCCTTCACTTATACAAGTGTCTCTAGTCCTGCAAAAAACATATTTACTTAATCCCTTATCAGTGAGAGGCTAGGTTACCCATGGGCGCTGCGTAACAGCCAGAACGCAACACTATGGAAAGTATAAGTATTGCCGTTCCTAATTGTGCGTTGCATGCCATATAGTGAAGCACATGAAAAGCACGCTTCTTCACGGTCACTTAACGTGTTCGTTTTGCGGTTACGTGAGGCACTGCATGCATTGGTCTTTATTCTTACAGTAGAGAAGTCATTCATGATAACTTTTTGTGAATTGGGACATTTAAACTTGCTTTTTTAAAAAATCCAGTCTAAATTTAGTAGGAGTCGGAGTCGGTGCATTGTTTGCCGACTCCGACTCCAGGTACCCAAAATTTCCTCCGACTCCTCGACTCCGACTCCACAGCCCTGGCTCCCCCTGCCCCCTTAGTTGAATGCAACAACCTTAAGTTACCAGAGGGGGAAAGACACGAGCCTTGCCTGGGAAAAGCAGCTGCTCCTGAGCAGTGAATCCTCCTCCTCCCACCCCGGGACGTGTATGGTGCATTTCTCTGAATTGTGTCTCCTTCTGTTTTCCAGGAGCTTCAGCACGAAAACATTGTCGCTCTCTACGACGTGCAGGTGAGTTGCTTTTGCCGTCTTTGCTGCAGGCTCAGTAGTGGCGGCTGGTGACCTGTTTTGAAAGCGCCGCGTGTTTATTCTGCTCCTGCTGACGGAACGAAAAGCCTTCTTGCTGAAGCTGGTATCTTGAGTGTTGCAAAGAAAGGGGAATTTCCCTGTAACCCTTCTCGGCACTTGAGTGTAACGGGCCGTTGTTGCCCGTTTCGGGAGGGATTTTAATTTCAAACGACGAGAAAACAGCTCCCTGCCTTTGGGGGCTTCTGTCCCTCGCTTGTCCCTCTGGCCCGATGAAGCGTTCTGGAGAAGCTGGAAGCTTGCTCTTTTTCTGGGCTTCCTGTCGGACCCGTGAAAGAGGCAGCTCATCCCCTGCCAACTCCAGATGTACCAGGGCATTTAACTGGCTGCGCTGGGTGGGTGCGTTCTGCAGAAATAGTAGAAATAATGCTTGCAAGGTGGAAAGGAATTTTCTTCTGCTTAAAGGCGGGAGCTTGTTTGTTCTGGAATGAAAATATTGGCACCCTGTGGTTGGAAACTGTCTTGCTGTGCCGCCTGTTGCAAGTCCTCGCAACCCGACACTCCCCAGCGACGTTGCCCGCCTGGGCCCATCGTCCCCAACCTAGCTCAGGCTTGGGTCGGCCTCCTGCAGTTCCTTCGAATCCAGAAGGCTCGACGTACACGGCCTGCCGTGGATCAAGCCAGCCTGTCCGCGTAGCAGCAAGGGAAGAGGGGAAGGAGGCTCATTCATCCGGAAAGCTTCCCGCGCCGCCCGATCAACGAGCCATTAACGTGCGCGCCTCGCTTGACAGTCAGAGAGCATCCCGCCGGCGCAGCCGGGTAATTGCCGTCGGCTTCGGCGAGGTGGCGCACTGCATCTTTAAGCAGATGAGGGGGCCCGCAGTTTGTCACGTGACCCCCACCAGGGCCAGGATGCAGGAGGGGAGGGCATTTCCACAACGGGGAGTGCCCGATTGGAGAATATCGGAGGGTTCTCGCCCGTCTTGACTTCCAGTCTCAAGGAACAAGGCCCCTGCCAAAGGCCTCAACAGGACCAGGAGGGGGGCCTGCCTTTCTTAAGAGCCCCGATCCCGTTTCTCCTCCGGCTCAGCCCGAAAAGGCGACTTTAGCGGAGAGGCTTGGATTGTCTGCAGCCGACAGGCGTTACCCGTAAGGCTGAGTGATGCGGCATTGAACACACCCCCAGAATGCTGGAGAAGGACGATGAAGCGCAAGCAGCGGATGATCCTTCATCAGCTGCTTTGCAGATTTCCAGATATTTTTATTGCAGGGCGTTCTACTACCTTAGGTCAGAATGAAATGGAAATGGAAATGGAAACCTCAAAAAACAGGGCCATCTCGAGCGTCTTTTCCTCAGTTTCAGGGATACAGAACTGAAAGGAGAGGAGGAAGATCAGAGCAGCGTGGTCCAAGGGGGTCTCCTTGATCCCTCTTAGAGGCCCAAGCGTTGCCCCCCCACCACCCCCAATGCCCCTCCTGTGTTCTGGTTTGGAAAAGATAGTAGGGAGAAACAGACAAGGTTTCCTGCAGAGGAAGGGGGATATAAGGAAGCCAACCAGTACTAGCCTTCTGGGCCAGCGAGAAGCACACCTGAACCTCTGCACTCTGCTGCCAGTTTGAGCCAGCAAGGGCGGTTCTTGGGGATGATGGGGGTTGCAGTCCGGCAGCATCTGGAGGGTATTCCGCCCTCCCCCCCTTCCTCTTATCTCCTTGTCCATGAAAGGTGAGAATGTAGCTTTCTGAAACTGTTTGAGAGCAGTTGACTGGTCCAGAGGCCAGTGTGCCGACTCTAACACATTAAGGCCGTTTCCCATCTGCCTGCCTAGCCCCGGTTTTATTTGGTACCAAATAGGATCTCCGGGGTTTTGCGTAGAGGGAAACGCTCTTTCCCGTCACTTAGTAGATCTTCCTTATTCAACCAGAGAGGCCCAGAGTGAAATTCGGGGCCTGTCCCGACAGCTTGCAAAATCCACACCGTGTCCGTTGACCTTCAGGGCCTCTGGGCAGCAGCCCCAGCCTTTTGCACCTCCAGCAAGCGTCACGGCGGCCGCAGGAGGCTTTCGTGCCAACCTGGGTCGAAGGACGGACTTGAAAGTCAGTTCCCCGTGCCCCTTCTCCTTGGCACAGCAGCTGGGACAACAGCCCCAGTTGGCTGATCCCAAAGGTCTGGAAACCATCTGCATCCGGGGGCGGGGGTGGGGGTGGGGGGGCCAGAAACCTGGGCAGGAGCAGCTGCGTCATGGGCTCTGCTTCCTCGCCAGCCAGTCAGCCTCGAAAAGTGCCAGGGATGCTTTCGAGAGCAGCTCAGATTGTGCGTTATTTATTGAGCCTGGATTCCCTGATGACGTGAAGAAATTCAATTCCTTCCCTTCAAATAACTCCGCTGTAATCCTCAGGCAGAGAAATACGAGATGTCAGCAGGCACTTTCTGCTGGTGCTTTTGTGATGACTGCTTTTCTCCCTTCCTTCCTTCCTTCCTTCCTCCTCATCCTTTTTTCCACGAGCGTCATTACGAGCCTGAGGTCAGGGATGATCTAGAGCAGTGGTTCTCAACCTGTGGGTCCCCAGATGTTCCTGGACTGCAACTCCCAGAAGTCTTCATCACTAGCTGAGCAGGCCAGGATTTCTGGGAGTTGCAGTCCAGGCACCTCTGTGGACCCGCAGGTTGAGAACCAGTGATCTAGAGCCTACGTATGTTGATCTAGCAGTGTTTGTGTCCAAAAGAACGGGATAAAACAGCTTCAAATGTATGCCCGTTGGCTTTGTTTTGAGGCTGTTGAGATTAAACCTACGTTATACCGTGTCTTTGCTTCACGGAGGTTCCTGAAAAACAGGGACGCCTTATTTTTAAATTCTCTAGCCATCCAGAGGTGTCAGATATTCAGTAATGATTTTTCTGTCCTTGATCTGGCCAGAAAAGGTGTCTTTAGACTGGCCGTAGAGGAGCGGAGAAAAGGCTGCTGCCCAGAACAGAGGAAAACGGGACTCTTCGTCGTCATTAATCCGCCGTGTAAGCGAGGAGACAGGGACCGAACAGGTTCTCTTTACGTGATTTAATGAATTGCGTTCCCAGCGGAAAACCTCGATGGCTGCCCGGAGAATACTCCTCCGCCAGCTGTTTTGGGCAGGAAGCATCTGCCCCGGGCAGGTGAAGCCAGAGAGGGGGTGTCGTCATTTCAGCATCCTCCGCTTTCCCCCCGCTGTCCTCGTTAACAGGAGCCATCTTTCTTGACGTTTCCCGCAGGCGGCGGCCGCCTTAGAAACCACCCCTCTCTTTGTGTGTCTGTTGTGCAGAATAAACCACCCGACGGCTGACACACAGGGATGAAGCGGGAAGGACAGAGTTGTGTTGTGTTTGCTTCGTTTTTGAGGCAGTTTATTTAATTTCTTCCTCGAACCCCTCGCCAACTCTTTTTATCCAAGGGTCGCTCCCCCAGCCCCAGCTAACTCCTTTTTTGGTTTTTTCGCACTCTGCCTAAAAACAGGCTGAACACCACCATAAAATAAGAATTGCCAGCATCCGATAATGTGACCGTTTTTGCTTAGTTAGGGCTGGATTAGATCTCCCTCTCCCGGGTTGAGACCGGACTACAGGTCCTATCAGCCCCAATCGGCCTTGATGCGGGTGACCACGACGGGGATGGTAGGCTAAAATATCCAAGGGCGCTAGGTGGCTTGCCCTCGATGTGTGACACAACGTTTAGACCAGAGGTTCTCCACCGGTGGGTCCCCCAGATGTTGCTGGACTGCAGCTCCCAGAAACCCCTTCCAGCACAGCGAGTGGTGGAGGCTTCTGGGAGTTGCAGTCCAGGAACATCTGGGGGACCCACCGGTGGAGAACCACTGGTTTAGACCCTTCCACTCTCTCGCGCTCCCAGTGAACATTCTCCAGGAATCGAACATTATATCCGTTCGAGGTCATATGAGGGGAAGGCGCTGAAGGAATAGCGCTGAGAACCCCCCTAGGCCAGTATTTGTCAAGGTTGCGCCTGCAGCTGCCCTCGTGTCGGTGGGAAAAGGGTGTTGTCGAACCCAGCGCAGGCCCGCGTTTGTGGCCGAGGCGGGCTTGGTCAACCTCTTGGCCAGCCAGCGCTTGGGAGGCCCTGCTGAAATGGGGGCCGTCTCCTCAGCCTGGGGCGTCCGCTTTCGGTTTGGAAGCTGAAGCAGTTTGCGTTTTTCCTGCCAGACTGGAGTGAAGTCGGGAAAGGTCAACTCCTCGCAGTGTCCCCCCATCTCCGGTTTCTGCCCGGCCACGAGGGCGCTGCATGCCCGCTGAGCGGGCTCGTTGGCCGGCTGGGTTCCCCACGCCCTGCCTCTCCCAAATGTCCCGATTCCCAGACTTATTGCGGGTCCTGAGAGCCCTTGACGGATGTCCTTTACCTCAGCCTTCAGGACAGGCCTGGGGGTGTTTGTCCGAGGAAACCGAGCCCCGCTGGGTGTGCGTCGCTCTGGCCGTTCCCTTGACTCGGATTTGCTCTCCGCAGCCCAAGTTCTCCAGAACGATTTCACCGCCCGAGGGATTTTCTTAAGCAGCCTGGCTCGGAAGAAAGGCGGACGAAAGGCACGTCTTCCTTCACCCGATCTGCTTGATCCCGAACCTAAAGGGGAAATAAGCTGCCTTGGATAGGTTTGCCGTTGACTCTTTGGAGTGAGCTTGTGTCGCTCCAGAGGTCAATTTAGGGCGCAACTGTGAATAGCTCTTCCCTCCACCCCACCTAGCTGGATTTATCTCCCCCTCTTTCCTCCGATGATTTCGTAGCCAGACATCTGGTTTCCTTCCTCTCTTTCGATCTCCGAACGGAACCTGAAAGGGAGACCAAGATGGGAGAGGGAGGTGTCTCGATCCATTGAGGCTCCTGGCTTTAATGGGACCTTAAGTCTGCTTCCTTTCCAACCACCCTAACCATTGCACTGCACTGCTTCTCCCTTCACCTTGGGGGGAGCGCTGTAGTTGAAAAGTAAAATCCCCTTTGTTGTGTGAAGCCCAGTTCGACGTTCACGGGTTCGACGGATCCGGGGCGAGGTGATAGAAAAGAAAGGGAAGACCCTTCTCGGAGGACATCTGCTAGCAGGCGAGAAGGACCCCCTGAGCTGGTATAAGAGCTCCTGTCTCGTTGAGGATGAGCCATAGACCACGAGTAACGCATCTGTTCGGTCTTCTCATCCTTCCCGAGGAGGCTGGGAAAGAGCCCCTCAGAAGGACGCTGCTTTGCCGGAGGCAGGCCCAGGGACGGATCTGTTATTTGAGACCACTCCCCACGTCCCGATTTCATGAGACGTTTTCTCTTCTCTTCTTTCAGGAGCTGTCCAACTCGGTCTTTCTAGTAATGGAGGTGAGCGCTTTTCATCGCGGCCTTTTGAACCGATTATGGCGTACGGCGTCCCTGCCCGGCGTCTCCTAGGCCCAGGGCTTGTCAGGAGGGGTTTCTCGGTCTCCCCTTCCTGGCGGTGCTGTGGGGGGACCCTCCCTGGTGACGCCAGGACGAGGGGCACGCATGTGACAAACCCATGTCACCCTCTGCGGGAGGGAGGGAGGCAGGAGGAGAACGGAAAGGAGGTTGTGAAGCTGAGAGACCTCAGTTGAACGGCTGAGCTTCTGTTCCATTTGTCCTGGGCAAGCAAGTTGAGAAATAACGGACCCCTCTCTCCAAATCTAACCCCTCTTCTCTTTTTTCTCCTGGACAGTATTGCAACGGGGGAGACCTGGCCGATTACTTGCAAGGTAACGAAATGCTTGTGCTTCTTGGGGCAGAGCTCCAAAGTTGGAGGGTGAAGCGTCTTCTTTCTGACTTAATACACACGTCTGAGCCGTGCTGGGGCATATTCTTGGAGCACGACGCCCAACATTACCCACAGTCCTGAGAAACGGGGTGGGGGGTGGGGTTGTAGTCCAGAATACACAGGGTGGTGTGCCTCTAGTACTTTTGTTTGTGTATTCAATAATCCTATTTTCAAGGTTGCCGGCCTCCTAAAATCCAGGATAAAACTGGAGCCCACTTGCCACCTGCCATCGTCTTTTTTTGGGGGGGGGGGCGATTTTTACAAAGAGGGAGAAGAGGGTAAAAATAGACTCCCAGGAGAGGGGCTGTGGTTTGGATTTTCTAAGCACTGCCTCCATAAGATATTGGGAGGGAGAGCAAGGCGTCTGGATCCAGAGGGAGGTGTTTGTCTTTTCGGGATTGTCGCTCGAGAAGAGCTGGTCCCATGACGGGCGAACTACATAACAAGCCGGAAAAAAATGAGGAACGGCAATTCCATGGGGCGGTTATTGTGTCGCCTCTTCCCTGCTCGAGAGGCCGGGTTTAAACCTCTCCCTCTGCACCTTGGAGGCTGGAAAAAAATAATGCATAGTGAGCAGATTCCAGGTTATAATCCATCCTAATTAAAACAGCCCGGAACGTTCATTTGGATTCAGGAGGAGAGATCTCTGCAGAGGCTAGGAAGTGTTTCCTTTGGGGGGCAGTGGGGTGGTGCCTGGATCCGGATGCCTTTTGGTCCTGGAGGGCTTTGAAAATCAAAACCAGACCAGTTATAATCCATCCTAATTAGTTCATTTGGATTCAGGAGGAGAGATCTCTGCAGAAGCTAGGAAGTGTTTCCTTTGGGGGTGGGGGGTGTCCGTTTGGCTGCTTAGCAGTAGCAGTGACGGCGGCGGCGGCGTTAAAGCAGATTGCGAATCATCTTTCCTCTCAGCCAAAGGGACTCTGAGCGAGGACACGATCCGGGTCTTCCTGCATCAGATCGCCGCCGCCATGCGCATCCTTCACAGCAAAGGCATCATCCACCGGGACCTCAAGCCCCAGAACATCCTGCTGTCGTATGCGAACCGCCGAAAGTCGAGCCTCAGCGGCATACGCGTCAAGATAGGCGAGTGGCATCTCTTTGCATGGGGAGGGGGAAGTGCTCGGCCCGTTCGGCCCCCGGGGCATTTGCCAAAAAGCCATCACAGGCCCAAAATCAGACACCGATGTCTTGGCCTCCGCTTGGGTTTGGCACAGCCGGAAGCAGTAATTCCAAGGTTTTAGGCAGGGTTGCCCTCCAGCCCTGAAGGCAGCTGATCTCCCCTGTTTTTGGAAGCTAAGCAGGGTCAGGCCCGGTTGGTACCTGGACGGGAGACCGTCAGGGAATAATCAGGGGTTTCTAGTTAAAATGTGAGGAAGACCCCTGTCTGAAACCTCGGAGAACCCGCTCTCCCAGTCACAATTGGCAATTCCATGGGCCTAATGAGAAATCTAGAGTCTAGCTAGCAGGGCTTCCTACATCCAGTGTTCCCATCAAGGACTGGACTAGGTGCTGTTTTAGGCATTTTGGTTTTCTTAATGCATGTTCCTAGAATTTTTCAGGGCATTCCTGTGCCCAGAATAAAAAGAAGCTAGGTAAGTTTTCTGTTTGCTGCCCTGTGCGCTAATCGGGACGCTCTAACGGGGCTGTAGCCCTCTGCTGCAGTCCTGTTCTCTTGGCCAGTCTTTGCATAACGTGCCGAACACACACAATTACACAGTTCCTTTCCTTTATCGGGTCTTGAACAAGGCAGGATCTGCCCTGGTTTATTTGTTGAATGTTGGCTTGTCGCTTTGTCCAAACCCATCCCTGCAAATAAGCTATGGTTTGTCTGCCGGCTTCAAACCGCAGCTAGAAACCGTGGCTTCTTGTGACTTGACAAAAGCTGGCTTGCGAGACCGGTTTGCCATGACATTGAAAACTGTGAATAAGAGACCAGAAGGGTCCTCCCTCAGTTTTCCTCCCTAATGCGATGTGGGCCCACCGAGTGTGTCTGTGAAGGGTGCTTCTCGTTTTCCTCTAACCTTTTAAAAACTCAATCATTTCTGGATTTCTTCCACCCCACCCCCACCCCTTTCGAACAGCGGACTTCGGGTTTGCCCGTTACCTTCACAGCAACATGATGGCTGCCACCCTCTGCGGCTCCCCCATGTATATGGTGAGTGAGGGGTTGCAAGGTTCGTGCTGCCGTTGTCGGGGTTTCAGTTAGGATGTTGAAACGTTGGCTCTTCCTTTTTGCCACTTGCAACTTTCCCTGAGAGGCGCTCGGGTAGAACATCTGGAGGGTAGCAGTCGAACATCTGGGGAACCACGGCTTTAAAGAGAAGGATAGGATGAGTATGTTACAGGAAAACTCCTGGTGTTACCTCCTTGTGATCACAGATGACTTTTTTTTTTTAATTGGAGCGACAGGCGATCTCTGAATAAGAATTAACCATTCGAGCGGATGGGACGGTTGGCTCTCGAATGGCCATCACAGGGGCTCAAATGCTGGTGATGAACAACTCTAATTCAAGCCCTGCAGATGGTCCATGGGCATTTGTGAGAGCAGAGATTTGTGAGCCCTGGCTGTGTGTGTGTGTGTGGGGGGGTGATACTGAGTAAGCCACTCACTGTGAACAGGATACCGAAGGCAGCAGAACCGATATCCTCCGTGCAGAAGTTTTTTCATGCCCGTTAGACGTTCCCGAAAAGCTCCCAAAGTTTAAAAAGCAGCGGACTTGAAATGTTTCCCACTAGCCGGGGATGCTGGGTTCAACGCGGACGGTCGGCAGAAGGGCCTCTCGCTTTTGAAGGCACGGCCCAGTAGCCCTTGGCTCGTGCTCTTGGGTGACCCCTCTTCTCCAGCGCTCGGCCAACTCCCTTCTGGACCCTTTCCCAGGCTCCGGAAGTGATCATGGCGCAGCATTACGACGCCAAAGCGGATCTGTGGAGCATCGGGACGGTGATCTATCAGTGCCTGGTTGGGAAGCCGCCTTTCCAGGTAGGGGCCGACGTGCGACCGCCCTTCCCGGGATCCTCAAGGAAGGAAAAAGAACAGGGCGGTTTGAGGGCTCGTAACTCTCATTTCCGGGTCGTCGGGCCTGGGAAGGCGAGGGCTGTGGGTGGGCGTGACCGTCCCCTGCAGCCTTTCCCTCAAACGTGTGAAGTCGGGTTTCCAGAGTTGGGTCTCGCCTTCTGCATGCATGATCCGGTGAGCTTCAATTGGAGACATCCTCTCCTTTCTTCTTTCTGTCCCGATTTCAGCCTTTCCCTTCCAAGTATTTGCGGCGGTTTTGCCGCTCTGTGTTCCCCAGCACAGATTCACAGTTTAGGCTAACTGTGGTTGAATTATTGTTTATTCTTATTGTTTTTAGTGAGTTGGGTTTCCAGTTTACAACATGCGGTTAAGCCGATCTTTTGTCCTCTGGGCTGGAAGGACCCTATTGTTAATCTCCCCCAATGTCCTACATTTCCCATGTCAGAATATGGCAGGATCTGTGTTTTTGCTAAATACCGCTTTTGACGGTGCCCGTCGTCTCCGTTTTGACAGGCCAACAGCCCTCAAGATCTAAGGATGTTTTATGAAAAGAACAGGAACCTCGTACCCAGGTAGGCGTCCTTCTGGGACGTGTAGGAAGAATTTCATCTCGACGTCTGTCAGAGGGGGGACATAGATCCTTTTTAGTACGTTAGTCTGTTTGGGACGCGTCTTTCGTCTTCCTTCCCTCCCTGTTTTTAATCTTCTTTTTAAAATCCCTCCGTCTTCAGCATCCCCAGGGAAACCTCTGCATATCTGGCTGACCTGGTGTTGGGTTTGCTCCAAAGAAACCAAAAAGATAGAATGGACTTTGGTGAGTAAACATTTCCCTCTTTCTCTCTCAGCTGAGGGGAAGTATTCGCCTGCAGTTTCCTTCCACACTTTTTTTTTTTGGGGGGGTGAACCCTGGTTTTATATCTCAGGTCAGACAACCCCTGGGTTCTTCCGGCAGGACCTTCCCCCGACCTGCCCATCCTCCTGACGTGCGGAGACGGCGACTCCCAGAATCTCACAGGAGGCATATTCTGAAAACCCTGTAGTCCTTTCAATCAAGGGTAGAGCCTTTTACCCGGCCGATTTCAGCGCGTGTCGGATGCAGGCTTTTGTGTCGCGCTGAACTGTCCTTCGGGCATTGCTCTTCTGAAGCGCCTGACTTCCCCCTCGGTCTTACAGCACAGGAGATAATTCTATAAAAGCAGAGAGAGGTTTGGGAGGGCCTAGCTCACTGCTTTTATTTGAGAAAGCGCCCAGCGAGGAAGGGGAAAAGAGGGGGGAGGCCAAGGGAGAGAAACACCGGCCCGGCTTTGGTGAATCACAGAAACTAGGCGTCCTTCCTGGCTCCCTTTCCTCCTCACCCACCACCCAGATGATCTGATGGTTCCCATCCCCTCCTGAGCAACGGATTTGAAGAGAGATGCCTTTGGTTACCTCCTCCCAACACCTGGCCCTTGAGATAGGCAGCTTTTGCCTTTTGGGGGGGGGGTTGTTGGCGGTGATTCTGCTTTGTCCTGAAAGCCAACCGCGGCTGATAGTATGCCGCAAATGTATAAAATGTGTTTCATTAGTGGCCTTCGGGCAGCTTCTTGCGTCCCCTCAGCTCAAAAGTTGGTAAAAGAAATACAGAATGGAAATAGGCGATGCCGAAACAGGCCTGGTTACCATGTTCCAGGGATGTGGTGATGCAGCTTCACAGAGTCTTCTGCTGTTGTTTTTTCCAAAAAAAAAAATAATTTGGTTTCCGCTCGTGATGGAGACCCAAAAACAGTCTCTGTTCTCAGCGGAGAGCTGAAGCTGTCTCCGTTGGTTGACCTGGAAGAGATTTCAGCAGTTCAGTGCGGTGGGGTTGTGTTTTTTTCTTCCGCTCGTGGGGTTGACCAGGTTGTAGCCTTTGCTTGCCTGGAGGAGGGTTGAAAGCAGCCAGAGGCCTCGCTGGCCGGGTTGTTGTGGCCTTTACAAAAAACAAAAACAAAAAAACCTTGAACTCTTAAAGAGGATGCCCGGGCTCCTTGGCAGGAGGGGCGTTTGTGCCAAATTCTGGCCATGTTTCTGTGCGACTTAGTTTGCTCACCAGTTTCATCATGTTGACCGCCTCAAGGATTCGAGGCACTTAGCGACGGAGCTAGCGGTGGGGAGTGCCTCCTTGACAAAAGGCCGGACTCAAACGATCCAGAGTTTCCCTCGCAGATGGACAAGCTCTAAGGTTTATCGACGAAGCTGCCTTTCTCCTGTTTGGGGACCTTTGCCATCACGGAACTGGAGGCACTCGGGGGATCTGTCCTTGGAGATGCGCCGTTCCAAGGCTCTCCTAGCAGAGCAGACCCTAAATCTCGAGCCTGACCTCTTGCTTACGACTTTGGACCTGCCGTGACCCCAAACTGCGTCCATCCGTCCACGGGTTGAGTGGGACCTGGCGGCCGCCTCCGGCCGAGAGCTCCCTGGCCCTCCAATTTCACTGGGCTTTAGGGACTAGAAAAACCTGTTCTCCTCCAGCGGCCAGGGCCGCTGGGCGTTTTTGATCCAGCAAAGGTAACTCAGCAGATGAGTGGCTCAGAGGGTCAGGGGGGGCTCTTGGTTTTGATCCGTCTTCCGGCATGCATTAAGGGGGAGGAAGGCGGGTCCTCCTGTTCCCACCCCCGCCCCCTGCTAAACTCGTCACTCCCCGTGCTAAGCTCTGCGGTTGGATCGCTTCCCAGGGCGAAGCGGTTGACGAAGCCTTTCCAGTTTTGGGGAGGCGTGATCAGCAGCGTGATCCGCTTACATAATCCGGGATTTCTTAGAAACAAGGCGCCGCCAGTGTCCGTCCCTCCCACACACAGAATGTACACCGGGACTCCAAAAACGCAAACAAGCCTAAATCAGGTTCGTTTTGTTAATTTTAAAAAAAAAACATACACGCACATAACCCAGCAGGAGAGCAGACGCTCTGCAAAAAATAGCAGGCAGGGCTATTTATAGTGTTTTCCCATCCAACGTTGGCTCGGCCCTCTCTCGAAGGGGGGGAGGTTTTTCAGGCGCAAGGCTGCTCCGGCCCAGCTCCGGTTCCGATCTGTTGTCGTGTTGGCAGCCGTTTGCCAAGGGGCGGTGGTAGTGGGGCAGTCCTTTGACTTGGTGCCTGCGGGGGGGGATATGGGTTGTTTTCTCCTCCTCTCTTGACATTTCGGCCCTGTGGGGTTTTTTAGACCCCTTAGCCCAAGCGCCTGCGTGCAGGCTTAAGAAAGGGAGAGCGGCACGCTTCACTCTCCGTCTGAAGAAACAACAGTGCTGGATGTGAAGTCACAGGAAAAGCCCTGATGGAACCCTGACAAATCCACGCTTTTGAGTTCGGTCGGGTCCAAAACATGTTTGTTATGGCTTGCCCTAAATTAACGGACGTGGCTGGCATCTCATCGGGCGGCAGTGACCCCATCGGTTTGGACACCCTTCTCCCCATTGGCTCCTTGCAGGCGCCTACCTGAGGCTCTGGTCAGCACCACCCCATCCCTTGGAGAGAAAACCGAGTGGTTAGAACTTGCAGGGCAGGGGCGTTCCGACCCAGGACGGCAGAACTGCCTGATCTGTTCCCCAACCAACCTAAAAGGTCTCCGGGGGTTTGAGCTTCACAGCTGCGAAGTCTCCTGGGATCGTCCTGGCCCCAGACCTTGCTTGGTCACCCCACTCCGGGCTTGATCAGCATTTCAGCTGTGCATACAAACACGGAACTCCCGGGACCCAGTGGCCGTCTCATGGAGAGTGTGTCTAACTCCCATCCCTCCTGTTTCCACAAACGGACACTCCCGCCCCTCCTGTTTCTCAGGGTGGTTATAATTAACCTTTTCTTGTAAAGGCCCTCCCCTCCCAGCCAGGAGGTCAGGGTCAAAGGGCTGTGGTTGTTGACACATGGGTGCACACACACACACACACAGTCACTTACACCCAGCTGTGGGCATCGGGAACTCCTCCTCTGCTGGGGGGGGTTGTTTTGGGACCCAGCCAGGACGGAGAAGGCCTTTTGACGGCCAAGCTCATCCCAGAGTTGTTTTGTTTTGATTCTGAAATAACAAAAGCGCTTGGACACCAAGGTACAGCTTTCTCGGCGTGTCTGCCGCCCCCCCCCCTCAGTTTCTCCTCCTCAATCGTAAATCTGCACACGGCCGGTCCTGTGGTCCTCAAAACGCCTTTTTGGGGTTGTCAGAAGCACCTTCACGCCGTGACGTCCTCGCGGCCGGTGATGCGCGCCTGGACCGAGGAACCGAAGGAGCTCCGTGACCACCTTGGCCCACCTCGGACCGAAGGAAATGGATTTTTCAAGTGCCCGCCTTTGGTTCCCTGCTTAGCTCCGGCTTTAAAATGATCGATGGTGCCGGTTTCCCCCAGCCGAAGGCCGGCTCATCCCCTTGAAAGAACCCGGTGGAAAAATCTTAGCTGCCGGAGAGAAAGGGGGGGAGGGTCTGCATTTCCCCCACTGCCTTTTGAGGCTCACCCCTCTCGCCCTTCCCTTCCTGCCTTGCAGATACTTTCTTCAGCCACCCCTTCCTGGATCAGGTGCCTACCGTCAAGAAGTGTAAGTTGTCCTGTCCACCCCACCCCACCCCAAAAAGAGCCCTACATGTGTGTGTTCCGTCTCCTGCTTCCTTGAGAAGAACCAGGCTCTGCTCTCTTAAACGGCCCACCTCCCCCTGCATGGGTTTCCCCCGTGGATCTTGCCCCACGTCGGAGATTCGGTGGCTCACGTGGCCCTATGGTTCTCCCCCTTCCGGGGTGGCTTCCCTCCGGCTTTTATTGGGGTATAAGCGCACCCCCCAAATTGCCTGCTCATGAGCGTTTTCGGAAAGGATTCCTCCTGGCAAAACCGTGCCTTCCTTACCTTCTTTCCACCAGCTTGTCCTGTGCCTGTGCCGACCTACACTGGCGCTGCGTCCGGCAGCTCCTGCGGTAGCTCTCCTTCCTGCCGGTTTGTCTCTCCCCCCGTAAGTTCCCTTCCGGGTTCGAAAACATCTCGGTCTGTCGCTCGCCCTTGCGGCTGGAAGCAGGGGGGGGGGGTCAGGACAAGGTTTTTTTTGGCCTCTTCAAAGATCTCGAAGCTTTTGTGTCTTGAGAACCCTCCTTGCCCATCGCGGGCGGCTTGGAGCGGGTGGAAAACAGGGGCCCTCTTTGGCACGGGTGGCCTTTCACTTCCCAAAACCCCCTGCCCCAAAACCCGGGGCATTCCAGCCTGTCTCTGTCAACAGCTAAGTTTCTAGTCCTCAAGAGACGCGGTGTGAAATCGGTTGGGGAAATCATAGATGAATTTGCGGAGACAAAGGGGCCGGAAAGAACCATCCTCCTTGAAAAAATGTGGATTTTCAGCCACCTCTTGGAACCAGGGAGGGAGTCAGGTGTAGTTTCGCTGGGTGGGGGGGCGATTCTCAGCGGGAGGGTGCCACTCCCGAGAAGGCCCTGCCTCGTGTTGAGGTCTTTCTGACCTCTGGAGCAGCATTGCTCTGCCGACATCCCAACCCCATTCCCCCCACTCCCACCGCCCGCCCACCCCACCCCCAGGTCTGCCGGGCGCTGACCCTCTTTCTCTTCTCCTTTGCCCTCCAGTCTCTCCCAGACATGCAGCCCCTTCCCGAGGACGCCCTCTCGTCCCCTCCGTTGGGGCCGCCGAACTACCTGCAGGTCTCCAAGGACTCCGCCAGCAGCAGCAGCAGGACCTCCTCCTGCGACACGGACGACTTTGTCCTGGTGCCCCGCAACATTGCTGCCGACCAGTCGTGTAAGCCTCCGGGCCCCTGGACGGTCGCCCGGGATTACGGGACCATTTTTTTTTTTGGTCAGGGGTGTATAATGGGAGTAACGTCGGACTCTTCCCTCTTCCGTCCTACAGCCTGGGGTTGGTATGTTTAATGGCATCAATTGACCAATCTGTCTGTCCTACCCTAAGGATGCCGGTTCTAGGATGAAGCGAATTAGAGGTTACCTATTAACCTGCCTTGTAGTGGGGAGCACTCAAGGAGGATTCCCTAGACACGATCGGGAAACTTTTATTCCCACGTTGAATGTGTTTCTCTAGGCGGGAAAGGGAAGCATTTCCTCCAGAGGAGAGAAGCTCATGCTGTTCTTTCCTCGCCGTCTGTCTGTTTCTCTGTGGATTCTATGAACTTAATGTTTCTGCTTTTTAATTAAATTTAATCTTGTTCTGTTGCGGTCCAGACGACATGCCTTTGGCAGCGGCCGGGCGGAGAGCCTCGAGTGAATTCCTAATCTGCGGAGGGTAAGTCTTGAGCCCTGTTGTCGGAATGGCAACGGCGCTGAAAAGAACAGAAATTAAAGCTGTTGGTTTCCGCTCAGGACAGGAGCCCAGAAACTCTCTCTTTTTTTAATGCCTCATTTTGATGAGCAAAGAAAACAATGCCCTGCCATGGTCTCCTCCTAACCTGGCTTCTACCATTTTTATTTTTATTTTTTGGGGAAATGGGGAACCTTAACCTACCTGCCCTTCCCCTGCCTAGGAAAGACCCTTCGCAACAGGGCTGTGCAAGAACATAAAGGTCTGATCTTTATTTATTTAGTAGCAGTCCGGCTCCTGTCTCTAAAACCGCCATCAGTTGAATTGTCTGCCATCAGGTGGTTGGCATTGTGGCTTTAACAGAGGACGTGCGGTCAGATAAGTCGCGGAACGGCCCTTGCCTGGTGGAGTTTAAATCGGGGAATTCGGCCGCCCCGCTCGGGTTCTTCAGCACCCCAGAAAACTCAGTGTTAGGGAGAGAAAACGATATTTCCTCTTAATTTCCTGCGGGAAGGCTTCCCAGACGCCTCTGCTGGATTCGTGTCTGCAAGGGTTTGAACCCGTCGGAGTTTGGGAGAGCTGTATCCCATAATCCCCCAGGGGGACTTCCTGTCCCTCTTCATCGTTTGGGGTCCGTCACGCTGTCACTCTTTGGCCATCCCAGATGAGGCCGGCTCCGCTGGCAAAAAGTGTATACATTTTTCCCCCCTTGAGGGAGACCTCCAGGCCACCGTCGCCCGGGGCGCTGAGCCGATCATTAACGTGTGTCTGGAAAGAACTATGTTAATTCTTCTTTTTTGTCCTGTAACTTAAGCGATCCTCAATCCGTCTGGCTTCAGATCTTTGCAAGAGGAGCGGAATCTGCTCCCTCACCTGTTCCCACCCGGCCCAGGTGCCCACTTTTCTCTCTTTCGCCCTCTGCCCGGGGCCAGGAGGATGGGTTACAATCCTAAACTGTTCCCGGACGGCCATCTCTCCCGCCCCCTTTTCTCCAGCCTTGGTGCCTTGAGCAAACAACCCTTCCCGGCCAGCTTTGGCCCTGAACTTTCTGTCCGTTCTCTCTCCTCGGCTGAGTTTTCCTAGAACTGCTTTTGTTTAGAAACGGGCGAGGAAGGAGGAAGGTCCGCCGGCTCCCAGCAGCTGGAATGCTTTTCCGTCCTGCGGGTTGGTTATTTTTCCCCCAGTGTGGGGCTCCGAGATAGCCATTTCTCCCCGGCCTTGGCTCTTGTCTGGTCTGTTCTTCTTCCTTCCTGCGGAATCAAGGAAGGGGGCAGGTCTTCTTCCCTTCCTAAAGCAGTATAAGCGAGAGAGCTCTCTCTCTGGATGCTGAGAAGAAATAGTTTACTATCTGGCTGTCCCCAGAATTTCTTTGAGCACACGTTGGTGCGAAAAGTCCCCGAAGAAGGCCACTTTTGGCCGAAACGCCTTGGGCTCCTTTCATAAACCATCTCCTCTCAGCATCCTGAGAGAGCTCTCCTACGCTGCTATTGTTTGTGGATGCTCCAGGTTTTTTTTTTTCCACCTTGGTCTTCTTCCCTTCCTCACGCCCCCTCCCTCTGCCTCCCCCCCTTTGCAGGCAGTGTCAGCCCTCGGTCTCCCCCCGCAGCGAGACGGCCCCCATCCCGGTGCCCACGCAGATCCGCAACTACCAGCGCATCGAGCAGAACCTGAGCTCGGGGCCCGCCAGCGCCAGCCCCGGTTCAAACCCCCACGGCTCTCCGAGGTAAGGCCTTTCTTGCCCGCTTAGTCCGTCTCCTGACTTTGCCGCAGCCCCCTGTGTGAGGGGGGGGGTTGGCGGCACTGCTTTTTCCAGGCGAAAATGTGGCGTCCTTCCTTTCACCCCTTGTCCGCTGGCATACAAATCCCGAAAAGTTTAATTTTGCTGGGAGGGTCAAAGACAACTCTGCCTTAAAATCAGAATTATTTGCCAGTTCACAGAACCATTATTGGCCAAGCGGAATAGATTATAATTGTTCTGGGTTGACTTTATTTTGCCCCTTAGTTCACCAAGAGAGATGCTTTGCTCTGATAGAATAATCTCTCCCGTGGATCAATTTAAAAAAAAAAATAGGAACTGGGCTTTAGTTTCATGGAGCTTGTGAAAGATGTGGGATCCACCCACCCCCACCCACTCCCCGGGATGCGTTTCTTGATATTTCTCCAGACCTTGGTCATGTTAAATTTTAGGACTACAACCCACATGCTCCCCTACCAGAGCTCTCTGGCGGATGATGGGAGGTGCAGTCCCCCAAAAAGACGTTAAGGTTCCCGAGTTTCACATGTTCTGCCTTGTCTTTCCCCAAACTGACCGGAAGTTGGTAGTCTGGTTCCGCTTTCTCATTTAGTCTCACAATAGCAGTTCAGCAAGAGAAAGAGAGGAGAGTTTGAGAGAGAGAGAGAGAGAGAGACCTGGCTGGAGGTTTCCCCAGTGAGCTCGGTGCCTGTCCGGGGATTTGAACTCAAGGCTCCATGGCCCTCGCCCGGCACCGGCTCTCGGTGGATTGGACGAATACTTGAATAGCGTAGAAGAGACTTAAAAATGTTCCGAGTCCTCAATACAGGCGGAAAGCTCCCGCGCCTTTCTCTTCCGAGGAAGAGGCTACGACGGTTGGTTGGAAGGCTTTTCTGGCATCGATGGTGGCGGTGTTGACAGGTCTTGCCCGCTTGGTGGCCGCCCAGCTCGGTCCGAGGCCGTCCCTCCCAGGAAGTCATCCTCGTGTCCCGCTTGTGGTTCCAGGTCCACCGCAGTGAGGCGCTCCAGCACCAGCCCCGTGGGTTTCCTGAAGACGGGCTCCTCTTCCCCCGTGCCAGCCGAGACGCCGCAGGGCACGGGGCGCCGGCTGTCCACCGGCTCCTCCCGGCCGTATTCCCCTTCGCCGCTAGGTAACGGCCAGCTCGGAAACGGGCCTTTCGGGGTGGGGGTGGGGTTCTCGGCTGCCCTCCGGCGGCAGGACCCCTGCGGCGTCTTCGTTCTGCCCGATGCTCCCCTCTGAACGGAAACTAACCCTGGGTCCCTTCTCCTCTCTCCTGCCTCTTCCCTCGCGGCAGTTGGCATCATACCCGAACAGCTCGGGCACTGCTGCTGCGGGCAGTTGCAAGGGCACGAAGCCAGGACCCGGAACCCGTCAGGTGAGCCGCCTCGCGTCTCTTGTCGGCGTTTTCAAAAGTGCCACAGCCTGCCATGCTGGGATCCCTTCGTCCCCTTCGGAGCTGCCCAGGGGGTGACCTCCGGTGGACGCCTATGCCCTTCCGGTGTGCCCTCTTGATGCCGGAACGTTGGGATTGGGGGACCCTGGGCTCTTGAGGTCCCTCTGTCTGTCTGGGGTCCCCTACAAGCGTTCCCTTGAGACGGCTGGGAGTCTGGTTTCCTTCCTTTTTGGGGACTTGTGAAGCCCCTTTTGATTTCCTTTGACCAAGGTGGATTCCAGAAGAATTCTTGACGTCAGTGGTGGGACCTCCCTGATTCTTTTTATTTTATTTTATTTTATTTTATTTTATTTTATTTTATTTTATTTATTATTTATTATTACAACTTATGTGCCGCCCACTACCCAAAGGTCTCTGGGCGGCTTACAATCAAAAAATCAAAGCAGTTAAAACATCAGATATCAATAAATAATTAAAACAAGAATAAAAAACCTTACACTAAAATCATGACACTGAAATTGCCATCAGAGGACCCACAGTCTATACTGTATCAATCAAAAAACTTCTGGAACAGGAAGGTTTTTACCTGGCGCCGAAATGTCATCAATGTTGGTGCCAGGCGGATCTCACTCGGGAGGGCATGCCATAGCTTGGGTAATTTTGGTACGCATGTCTTGTTTTCCTTTCGAGAGAGGCTTAGACCCGGCGGTTTCGAATTCTGCCTGCCTGCCTGCCAGCTCTCCCGGTTTGCGAACCGGGCGAAGCTGAACCGCAGGGCCTTTCCTGTTTGCAGGCGCCCCGGCCTCCTCTCAGCCCCCGCAGCTCCCCCAGCCTCCGCTGACGGCCGGAGCGGCCCGGCTCCAGAGCAGCCCGACCCTGACGGACATCTACCAGAGCAAGCAGAGGCTGCGCAAGCAGCATTCGGACCCCGTCTGTCCTTCCTACGCCGGCCACGGCCACGGCCACTCCCCGCAGCCTCCGCGGCCGGTCAGCCTGGGCACCTCGCCCACCAAACACCCGGGCACTTCTCCTCGGGGCTCGGACTGGCTCTTCAGGACGCCCCTGCCCACCATCATCGGCTCTCCCACAAAGGTGACACCCCCCCCCACCCCACCCCACCCCACCCCCAGGGTGATGACGGGGTTGGGACTCGGCCTGTAGATCTGGGGGGGGGGTATGCTGTGGGTCTCCCCCTCTCTTTCTCTCTCCCTCTCCTCCTCTCTTTCTCTCCCCCCACCCCCTTTGTTAAAGGACAGCTTGGGAACCATGCAGGCATGCCCAAACTTCGGCCCTCCTGATGTTTTGGACCACGACTCCCAGAATTCCAAGCCGATGTTTCCAGCGGCAAAGGACTGTGGGAGTTGCGGTCCAAAACATCTGGAGGGCCAAAGTTTGGACATGCCTCCAGGGCGTCCCCAGATGGCTACCCGGTTCCTTTCTGATTAACACCAGGCATGGCCAAACTTCGGCCCTCCTGATGTTTTGGACCACAACTCCCAGAATTCCGAGCCTGTATTTCCAATGGCATAGGACGGTGGGAGTTGCGGTCCAAAACATCTGGAGGGCTGGAGTTTGGACATGCCTGGATAACACCATCTTTGCATGGATTTCCACTGTCCCTCCACGTTGTCGGTGTCCAGTGTCCACCACTACCCTTCGTCACCGGAGGAATGTTAAAAAGTTTTTTTTGGGGGGGGTGATGTCTCCCTGGCCCTCATTCCTCCCCTCTATTATTATTTTTTTTCCTCCCCTCCTCTTCAGGCCACGGCGCCGTTCAAGATCCCGAAGACCCAGGCCTCTTCGAACCTGGTGGGCCTGGTCAGCCGCCCGGGGACGTCCGACAGCCCCCTGCCCCCCCAGGCCAAAGAGACGTCCCACGCCCGGGAATTCTCGCCCTTCCACGCCGCCCCGGCGAGCGAGCGGCTGCCGGCAGAACCCCCCGGCAAGACTCTGTTCGGCAGGTAGGTTTTGAGGGTGGCGCGGGGGAGGTCCTCCAACGGATGTCTCGTTGAAAAAGTGATCCGCTCCTCTCAGCTCTTGGGTTAACCCGGAGGGCCCAAAACAGGGCCTGTTGCCTTAGATGGCAAAAGGCTGTCGGGAGGGGGGGTTTGTCGGGGCCAGGATCAGCCGCTCACGAGCTCCGTGGGGTGCAGGCCCAGGCCTGGGGATACCACCAAGGAGGGCAAGCCAGGAACCCAGGGCTTCTCTGCGATTCCGTTTCATAGGGGCAAATGTTGAACTCCCAACCTGGAAGGGGAACCTGAAGGTCATCCAGACCCACCCCTCTCAAGGAAGCCCAGTGGGGGGGGGTTGAACTCCCAACCTCGGGGACCCTCTTCCACTGAGTTATCCAGCCAGCTCAACAAGGGTTCAAGGAGGCCCACGAAGGTGGGACTCGAACCCCCGACGTCCCGCTCCGCAGACAGAGCGCTCGCTGATTCCCCCCCCCCCCATCAGCCCTTCCTACATCCTGGTAGCCTCGGGCCTTGGGAGGTTGCCGCTCGACCACCCCTCCTTCCTCCTCTCCCTCCCAGGTCCGTAAGCGCCGGCAAGCTCTCCGATCCTCCGGGGAAGGCGGCGCTCGGTGGCCAGCTGTACCAGGGCAGCACCGACAGCCTAAACACGGAGCGGCCCATGGATACGGGTGAGGCAGAAGCAGGAAGCCCAGTGTCTTTCAACCTTTTTGGGCAAAGGCACACTTGTTTCATGAAAAAAATCAGAGGGCCACCATTAGAAAATGTTAAAAAAATTAACTCTGTGCCTATATTGACTATATATAAAGTAATTCTCTTGAATAGGAATCAAATAAACACAAAGAAAGTATTTTATAATTACTTTATTATGAAATAGTAGGTAAACAGAAATATGAACAATTATAAAATACTTTATTCAGTGAAGAACCTGGGCCCTGAACACAAAGCTGATAACGGCACACCCAACATCTCGCGGCACACTACACAGTGGTTGAAAAACACTGCTCTAGCCCTAACCCCCAAAAACACTCGCCTCCCCAAAAGAGAGATTTCTGAAAACTTGGCTCTTTTTAGATGGCCATTTCAAGATAACTCCCATCCACGGAGCCCTCGGGTTCCTTTGTTTCTCGGTCCCACCGTCTTGTATTTTACCAACTCTTCTTCTGTTATCTTTCTTTCTTTTCCAAAATAGTTGATTGATACGCTTAAGTCTGCGTGATTACGTTTTTGTGGGTGGTGTTGAGTGGGTAATTGTTGCCTCAGTATGCCGTGCGCTGGCCAGAGTGGCGGTATAAGCATCAAGTCAATCGAAGACGTAAACAAATATTCCCCAACCAGCCCAAAGGGAGATTGGATCAGACACTCCTGTATCATCCCCCCCGAAGGGCTGTTTTTTTGAAGCCAAGGCAAGACGAGTTTTAAACAGCCTCAAGGGTGCTGATCCGCTCAGATTGTTGTACTCTATTTATTTATTTATTTATTTATTTATTTATTTATTTATTTATTTATTATTGAATTTCTACCCCGCCCATCTTCCCAAGGGAACTCTGGGCGGCTTACAATAGGCTGATGAGTTCAGCTAAAGTACAAACAAGCAAACAAGGACAAGACCAAACAAATATAACATATATATAATAAAATATAAGGCACCCTTGGCATAAAACACATGAGGCTCGACAGCGAAGCGCCTCCCTGATCGGGCTAGTAAGCGGATGGCGGGGGGACCCCTAAAACGAAACGAGGTCACCATTGCCGTTATGTATCCTCATGAGGACTAGCGCCTTGGTCTTTCCTCCCAACAGCACCGCCAGGGGCCTGCGGACTCGTGACGGCGTCTCCGTGCATGGGGGCCGCGGGCGGCGGCGGCTCGAGGGCCGTGATGTTTACGGTCGGCTCGCCTCCAAACAGCGCCACCCCTCCCGCCTGCGCCCACATGGTGCTTCGGGCACGCACGACGTCGGGTAAGGAGGCGGGGAAAAATCCTTTTTTTTTGGCGGCGATGGGGTTTCGGGAAGCCAACTGGTGAACCGAGTCGGCTGTGCAGCAACGGCCTTAGGTCCGCTGGAGAGCCCTTCAGGATTTTTGGAGGGCCGAAGGAAGAAACCGGAGGCAGAAACAACCCCACGAAGGGAGCAAGAAATTCACCTTGTCACCTTCGTGTCCCTCCTGGGAATCCTGTTGTTTTTTATTTGTTCTTGTTTATTTGTTTTCTTCCTAGGCCACTTTTCTGCCAACCAAGGGCCCCCCCAAAGCAGCTCTGGCTATTCGAGGGAATAGGACAGTGATGGCGAACCTACGGCACGGGTGCCAAAGGTGGCCCTCGGAGCCCTTTCTGTGGGCACCCGACATCGCCCCTTCCACAGCCACCTGGATTCCGGTTAAATTACTGTATTGGCACTTTGCGAAAAAATTAGTGGGCTTTGAATCGCAGTTTGGGCGCTCGGTCTCTACAAGGTTCGCCATCACTGGAATAGGATGAAACCCATAAAAAGTTGAGCCTTCAGGAAGGAGTCAACCAAATTCTCATTAAAATGCAATTGAACAAATGAAGACGAATAGCCCCTTTTCTTCCGTCCTTGGCCGAAACGGGATTCTCTTTCCCTTCCTCCTAAGACGGTCTTGCCTCCAGCCTCAAGACCTTGGTTTGTGTTAACCCCCCAAGCGCCGGCTGAGAAAAATCTGAGCTCCGAACCGGCTTCCGGTTGACCTGTTTTCTGCTCCTTTCTCTCCTAGTTGGCTCCAACAGTTCCGGCGGGTCCCTGTGCTCCACCAGCGGCCGCGTCCTCGTCGGCTCCCCTCCGGGGATCTACTTAGGCTCCTCTCCCCCCGGGGCAGAGGCGGCTCCCTGCCTCAAGTACATGCCATACGGCGCCTCCCCTCCCAGCCTGGAGGGCTTCATCACCTTTGAAGCCCCTGAATTGCCCGAAGAAACCTTGATGGAGGTAGGCGTGGGGAGCCCACCAACATTTCCCTCGAGTTTTAATCTTGCTTTTCCTTGACGTGGAATCAGTTTGATAATAGCAGCCCGCCGTCAAAAACCCGACTTGCGAAAGATAAGCGAAAACCGCCCGCGTGTTTTAAAACGGAACGCCCGGCAAAATCAGCTCATGCTGATTTTTTTAACAACCGCCGGGCCAGAAGCCGGGAAGCGGAGAGCTTCCTTTGCTTGCTTTTCTCTGCAGAGGAAACAACGGTCTAGAAAGGAATTCTGGCGCTCCGGGGCCACCCGAGAGAAGGCCCCGTTGGTCGTCGGCAGAAGTGTCAGGAGCGTCTCTTTTCTCTGCCTCCCCCCCAGAGGGAACACACCGACACCCTCCGGCACCTGAACATCATGCTTGCCTTCACGGAGTGCGTGCTGGACCTGACCGCCCTCCGGAGCGGCAAACCGGACCTGTGCGCCTCGGCCGTCTCCCTCTACCAGATCCAGGAGAGTGTGGTGGTGGATCAGATCAGCCAGCTGAGCAAAGAGTGGGGGTAAGTGCCCCCAACCCCCCCACCACCACCCGCAAGGGACCCCTTCGTTCTCCAGCATCTTCTCAGGGCAGAGAGGCTCTTATCTTGCAGAAAGCAAAGTGTTCTGCTTTTATATACCGCCCCATACCACTATTAATCTAGCCGCTGTCAACAAATTTGTAATCAACTCTTTTAGTTTTAACATCATAACTACGATCCACAAATATTGATAACAAAGCAATTTCAGATTTGGGCTCTATAGTCATTTCTAGTATGTCACTTAGTTCTTTAAAAATACATTTCCAAAATTTCTGTATCGTTTTACAGTTTTAATTACTGTAGTGCAGGCTACACATCCCCCCCCCCAGCAAGCTGGGTACTCGTTCTACCGACCTCGGAAGGATGGAAGGCTGAGTGAACCTGGAGCCTGCTACCAGGGATTGAACCCCCAGGTCGTGAGCACAGTTTTACCTGCAGGACCGGCATTTAACCCCTGCGCCACGAGGCTCTGAGAAACCCAGGACACGGGCTTGATCTTGGGTCGTGGTCTCGCTGTCTGTCGGTAAAAATAGCGCCCTTAGAGAAATCAGCTGTCCTGGCATAGAAAATGTCATTAAAAGTAAAATATCCATTTGCAAACAGAGAGGCACAATGCAACAATTTTTCGGCCCGACCAACTAGAATGTCGCAGGCGCACTCCCTGCGGGTGGCCACGCCCAGGGAGGCTCGGAAAATGGTCACCCGGAGCCGATCCTTCTCTGTGGCTGGCCCTGTACTGTGGAACCATCTCCTGTGTGAGTTGCGCCTTGCAGACTCCCTGACAGCCTTCAGAAAAGCTTTAAAGACCTTGCTTTTTCGGGAGGCGTTTGGTGACTGTTAAGTTTTTTCTTTCTCTTTTCCTCCGCCACTTGTCTCCTTGCTATCGTTTTTTATCTTTAATCTTTAGTTGATCTTGTTGCTTTTATTACGATGTAGTATATAAACTGGTTTTTGTCCATTTTATTGTTGTGAACTGCCCGGAGTTCCGTCTGGAAGACGGGCGGTATATATGCTCTTTAAAAAAACAAATAAACAACAACAACAACCTCTTTAAGCATGACCCCCGATACTCACAACTCATAGGTTCTGTTCGGACTTATTTGTGCCTTCAGCAGTTCTATAGTTCCTCATCTTTTTTGCTGACGAGACCAGCATTAAACCTCTAAAAATACTGTGTTGTTTTTTTAAAAAAAGCGTCTTTTGCCATACTCTTACTTATTGTCATCTTCCTTCCTTGTTCTCATATAATCTGGCCAACTTCGGCAACAGCCGTCTTTCCGAGGGCCTCTGCTGGCAGTGTCCGCTTTTTGTGATCCGCAGTTCCTTTGTGCCGTTAGGCCTGGAGTTGTCCTTACACAATCCCAAGTGTCCCCACGTATTCCTCTACTCTGGCATTGACCAGCGGCCGTTCACCGGCAAGGACTCGTAGAGTTATTCCCCTCCCCACCGCCTCCTAAACATCCATTTTTTCTGGGCTTTTGAACTGTCTACGTGGGTCGCCTCTCGCCGTCATGGACTTCAGTCCTTTCTTGATGTAACATTGCCCGTGAAAGGGAAGACTCCCCCCACCCCCTTGTCTCCTTTAAAAATCCAAGTTTTTTCCCATGGTTTTGCGATAATTCACCGAGATCAAAACACTGATTTAAAAAAAAAAACACAAAACCATGGGATGAAACCTCATCTCCCGCCCCCTTCCCCCTTTTCCCCGAAACCCTCCGGCAAGTCCTCAGGTTTGCCTCAATTCGCTTGTCTTCCGTAGGCAAGTGGAACAGCTGGTCTTGTATATGAAGGCGGCCCAGCTGCTGGCATCCTCTCTGCACCTGGCTAAAGCCCAGATCAAGTCGGCCAAGCTGAATCTCTCAACCGCCGTGAAGCAAGGTACGTTTCTGGTGGGTTTAAAGCCGCCGGTGAGCCGACTGCCTGGAAGCTTAAGGAGCTTCTCTCAGGGGACAAACACACACACACACACCGGATTTATGCCCGATCCCCCATTTGTGCCAGTAATCCATTGACCAGGTGAGATGCACCCGCCTCAGCTGACACGTTTTAATTGGGCCCTTGGGCCGAATAGAGATTTCTAACCCTTGAAAGAAAGTGCTGGAGGCCCCCTGCCTGGCCTGCGGAACGAGAGGCTGAGCGTTCGGTCCCCTTGCTTGGCCTCCTTGGCGATCCAGAGGTTCGGCTCAAAATGATGATTAGTATTATTAAACTGCTGGAGGGTGGAGTGGTTTTGGTTTCTGCCGGTGGAGCCCGCGGTTGGGAGATCAATGAACCCTTTGGGCCTCCTTGGGCGGGAGGACCTGGAGAAGGTCCCTTCCGGTGCTGCCGTTCTGAAGTCCAAGAGTTGTCGTCTGAAGGGAGAGGGGGGACACGCCAGCGACGACACCACCACCACAGAACTGACACATCCCTTTGCCGAGTCCCTTGAGCTCTGCCTCCTGTTGTGTATCCCTCCACCCACATGTGACAAACCAGGGTGGGGATGTGTGTCATCTCCAGGCTTAAAAGCGGGGTCCTTCAAGGGCCAGAGGCAGAGGGGAGTGGTATCAGGAGACCTCTAGTCTCGTGCGCTCCCAGAGGCATCTGGTGGGGCCACTGTGAGATGCAGGAAGCTGGACTTTGAAAACCCTTCTTTTCAGCGATGGAGTCCTTATTTTCTTATAGGGGATTTTTTCCACCAAAGTCCATCCCAGGTGATATCCAGCATCTGTTGTTTTTATTTGTTTACTTTCATTAGTCTATGCAATTTGTTGTTCCCTTAATTGTTGTAAACTGCCTGGAGTTCCCCACCAGGAAGACGGGCGGTATATAAGTCCCATAATAAATAAATAAATAAATGGGCCTTTGGCCTGATCCAGCATGATGGCTCTTCTTAGGTGTCTTGTGTTCCTCTTCCGGCAGTGGTCAGAAGCATGAACGAGCGGTACAAGTTCTGCATCGGGATGTGCAAGAAACTGACGGAGAAGCTGAACCGATTCTTCATGGACAAGCAGCGCTTCGTGGATGAGATCAACAGCGTGACGGCCGAGAAGCTGATCTACGGCTGCGCTGTGGAGATGGTAAGGGGGCCGGGGTGAGGGGGGTGAGGGGTGGGGGGGGTCAGCGGAAGAGCGGGACTGAGAGAAGAAGCAGCGCCTTTTTCTGGACTATGGCACACCCGGCGTAGCTGGCCTTGCGTGCGGGGGTGGGTGGGCGAACAGGTGGGATTTATTATATTTATTTATTTATTATATTTATATACCGCCCCATCTTCCGAGACGGAACTCGGGGCGGTGTACACTAAAAAAAAAGAATAAAACAACAGCAAACGAGTTGTGGGAGTTTGTTGTGCGGAATGAATGAATGAATGAATGAATGAATGAATGAATGAATGAATGAATGAATGAATGAATGAAAGGAAAGCAGCGTTTCCCGAGTTCCTGCCTCAGGAGTGGTCTCTGGACTGCCTTGACATCCTGGGGTTTCGTCAAAGTCTCTCCCCCCCGGCTTAGACGGTTTGCTCTGTGCTGCTGCAGAAGGCGGGATCTGAACCACCAGAGGTGGGGTGAGGGGTTCAGATCGCGAGATGGACGATGGGGGAACATCAGGAGGAACATCTGGGTGGGAAGATCTGTTCAACCGGCAGGCCGGATTATTCCTGAAGGCGGGGTGGGGGTGGGTGGGGAGGGAGGGGCGGGCTGCTCTCCTGCCTCGGAGGTCCCTCGGCAGAATTTGTACAGCCGTCGGCCGGGGTGGGTTTGCGTCTGGGGGGGGGGAATCCTAGAATCACGGAGTTGGAAGGGCCCCCGTAAAGCAGGTTACGGTCAAAAGCCCCTGAGCTGGAAGACACAGAAGTGCGCGTAGAGAAAAGAAAATAGCAGATCTCCTGTCGCCGGAGGGCCTGGTGAGATGGAGCAGAGAAAAACATTCTTGAGGAAATGTTAGGGTGACCCGTTTTACCCGAGTGGTAACAAATCCCTCCGAAATGTTCTCCCCGGGGTAATTTTAAGCCTCTGCCTCCGCTCCCCCTGCCCAGGTCCAGGCCGCAGCTCTGGACGAGATGTTCCAGCAGACCGAAGACATTGCCTACCGCTACCACAAGGCCGCCCTCCTGTTGGAAGGCCTGGCCAAGATCTTGCAAGACCCGGCCGACGTCGAAAACATTAACAAGTGTAAGTCCCTTTTGGCCCGTCTCGTTCCGAGGTCTCTTGTCGCTTTCCCATCTGGCTCAGTTTAAAAAAAAAAAAAATCGGCCTGCTTGCGATACAGTTCGGTGCCGCTAAGTCAGAACTGATTTATAGCGGCCCTTAAGGGGTTTTCAAAGTCAGCAAGGTGTTTCTGCGGGTGGTTTTACCAACTCCGCTCACTCGCGAGCTTCGGTGGCCGAGCGGGGATTCGAACCCTCCTCGCCCTGAGTCCTAGTCCGATGCTCGTGACCGCTGCCCTCACTGGACATCTGACTTGTGTATCTAGCTGCTGATTTTACTGAGAGCCGTGAAAAGGGCTGCGTCTCTGAGGAAAAAGACCTTGGACCGTTATAGCTAGCCTTTCAAAAATTAATGGTTCCAAGCTCTCTTTTCCGTAAAGCCGTTCTTTAGTGCAGTACCTTCTCTGGGGCTTTTCCACCATGGGAACCCCCTGCATAAGAACATAAGAAGAGCCCTGGTGGATCAGGCCAAAGGCCCATCTAGTCCAGCTTCCTGGATCTCATTGTGGCCCCACCAGATGCCTCTGGGAGCGCACGAGACTAGATCTCTGTCTCCTGATAGCACTCCCCTGCCTCTGGCCCTTGATGTACTCTGGTTTTAAGCCGGGAGATGACCCATCTCCATCATGGTTTGTCACCTGGGATGGACTTTTTCCTCCAGGAATCTGTCCAATCCCCTTTTGAAAGCATCCAGGCCAGATGCCTTCACCACCTCCTGTGGCAGGGAGTTCCACAGACTCACAACGCGCTGGGTGAAAAAATTTAGCCCTTTGAGTGGATGAATGGATGTCCTCTAGTTCTGGCATTTTGTGAGAGGGAGAAGAACGTCCCTCTGCCTGCTTGACTCACGCCCTGCATTATTTTGTACGCCTCAATCCCCCTTTATGCCATTTTCTCCTCTTGGCCATTGCCGCCGATGTGGATTCTGTTTGTGGGGCCTCAGCAGAACACGGCTCTTCCCTGGGGAGGTTGTGGGGACGGGAGCTTTTTTTTTTTTTTTGGATGTCAAGGTCTTGCCTTCCGTCGGTTGAGGCGGCCTGCTGCGGAGTGCGGTTTGGACTTGTTTTAAATGGCCGGAAAGGGTTCTTTTTGCCGAGAAGGAGACACGCACGCCCTGCCCTGCAAACGTTCGGCCCATTTAAAAAGGCCAAACTTCCAAGAAACACACACGCCTGCCGAATGAGTGAGAGCGTGACGAACCCCTCTTTCTGCCTCCCTTTCGTTGCTGCAGGACGTCCCCGTTAAGGGAGAACCGTCCGAGTTGCCTTTCAGGCCCTGTCGGTGCGATCTTGTGGTTGGTTTGATTTTTCTTCTTCTTCTTTTTAATGCCTCTTCTCTCCCCCCCCCCTTTGCTTCCAGACAAAGCCAGTATCGAGCGAAGGCTCTCAGCCCTTTGCTACAGCGCCGTGACCGTTTACGAGCAGTAGCCCCGACTCTTGAGGACCGGTCGGCCGAGGCCTGTCTCGCAGCCGGAAGGGCTCAGATCTCGACCAGAGCGGGGGGGGAAGCAAACGCAAGGCCCTTCGCACAGACGGAGAAGGAACTCCCAGAAGGCAACGGTGGGCGCTGGCCTTACGACCTCTCGCCCTGGCTCTCAGCTCTTTTGTCCGGCTGGATTTGGAGAGAAACTTGACCTTCAGAAGGACAGAGAAGGGGGCTCCTTTTTTTTTCATGTGGCACAAACTATCCCCCCACCCCACTTTGCCTGCCCTCCCCCCAAATGTTGGATCTTCGTCACGCTCCGGATCACCACGCATCCCGTTCCAGGAGGGCAAGATCCGTTTCCCGGAAGCAAAACCGTGGGACGGAGACGTGTCCGACCCTAAACCCGTGTGTTTTGGGAGCTGTCAGGATCTGGACCTGATCCCGGGTTTTGTAAATACTAAATACCACTCCTGGATTGGGGGGGGGGAGGGAGGAAAATTGCACCTTTGAAAACAAAACCATACACACATAATGACAGACTTGGGGGGGGGGCATTTTTATTTGGGGGAATCACAGAAAAAGGGGGCGTTATTTCCGGCCTCCCTGAAACCAGTGTGACGACGATCATCCTTATAAAACTTCTCCATCTTTTTCTTCTTCCTCATCCTTTATATTGCACTAACGTCCTACGGTAACTGTGTACTCTTTTGTTTGTTTGTTTGTTTGTTTTTTTAAGAGAAGGAGAGGGAGTTGATTTCCACCAAAACGGAGAAAGGCTCACGAAGGAACTCGTGTTAAGAGAAAGAAAGAAAGAAATATTTCATGTCACCGCATACTTTTTTTTTTAAAGCGAAAAAAGAAAAGAAAAAAGCAACAATCCCACAACGCTGCGTCGTCGGCTGGAAGAACCGGACTTTCCCGCCTGAGTTTCCGACGTCGCTGCTTTATTTTTATTTTATTTTATTTTGCGGATGTTCGGATGGATCAGGGACACGCCGTGTGGGTTCTCTCTCTCTCCTTGGACTTGAGCGACGACGGACCCAGTTTCTGGCTCCCATCGGCCGCTTTAAAAACTCCCGTTTCCTTCTCTCCCAAATCGGACGGGGTTTCCTCGCTTAGGTTCTTTTTGTAGCATGTGAAACTTGTTCTCGCCTGCTTTGGGACGTATTTGGTTTAATCCCCACCCACCCCTCCTCAGGCTGTGTTAGAGGGTGGCCATCTAGTTTCAAATCTGTTCCCTACAGAGAAAGCGCAAGGCTCTTAGAAGCTCTGGATGTCGTGTGGCAGTGAATTACCTTAAAATAGCAACGCGTAGCCTAGGACTGTTTCCCTGCGTGGCTTTTGCGGACACTTTTAAAAAATTTACTCCCTCCCACCTGGCTCTCCGTGGCTTTTTCCATCCCCTTCTCCGCGAAGGGGCTCTCGCCGTTGGCAAAATTTCTCAGCCCTCGGAAGCATGTGTTCTACGGATGGTTTTCTCTTTAATTTTGAGGAATTTTGTTGTTGTTTTGTGGCCATCGCTCAGCCGGCTTGGAACACTTGAAAAACCCGCCCGGAATTCTACAGGTTGAACTTTCAAAACGGCTCTAAAACCAACCAAAACAAAACCACTCAGTCCTTCAGTCTTAAATCAGGCAGCAGCAATGTTTTTCATGGACTAATACAACCACGTGTGTGTGTGTGTGTGTGTGTGTGTGTGTGTGTGTGTTTGTGTGTGCGTGTGCATTGATCTCTTAATTTTCTCTCTTTTTTTTTTTGCTTTGACAGAGTAATGTACTTTTTACCTTATTTATCAGTACGAGAAATTCCAGCTGTTAATTTGGAAGTGTTTCCATCTTTACTTTTTAATTTATACGACGTTTTTGTATTTTTAGGTCTTTAATACAGTGTTTCTACTACCTCTCCTTTGTAACCACATGTGTTGATTCTTGACCCGTAGCATCATAACTGAAAAACAAAACAAAACCCAGAACAAACCCTGACACCCTCGTTGCATACTTTTTATTATGGCCTGTATAAAATGTATATGAAGGTTCAAAACAAAACAAAACAAAACATTAAACTGATAACTCCACAATGCTTCTGTCTCGAAATAAGAAATTGAATCTAAGGAATGTCATTACGAAGTTACTGTTTTTTGTTTTTTTAAATGCTTTGTTTCACAAAATCTGTTCTATGGCGATAACCTTTATTAAGCGGACCAGACTGGAATGGGAAAAAAAAGTGTCCAGGCTTCCAAGAAACCCAAGTCTCTCTGGCCAGGTAAGATCAGAGCTTGCAAGTCATGTAAATAAGTCAAGTAGTTGTTTATAACTAGTTACTTTGGGGGGGGTGATAAAGAGCACTAGGGTTAGTTGCAGAGTTACTATGTGGATGTAACGAGCAATGTTTGTTGTTTTGTTCAGAGTCATTTAAGCTACATAGAGAGATGCAGAGCTAAGAATTACTTAGATCAGGCATGTCCAAACTTTGGCCCTCCAGATGTTTTGGGCCGTAACTCCCACAGTCCTTTGCCATTGGCAGTCTAAGCTTAGAATTCTGGGAGTTGTGGTCCAAAACATCAGGAGGGCCGAAGTTTGGGACATGCCTGACTTAGATATAACCAGCCATGTTTCTCGATTTAATACATTTATTTACTTGGACTTGGGACATTTGTAAACGTTTGCCCGGTGCCTTGTCCGTTCAGGAAAAGCCTTGATCGTCTCAGAGAAAGATAAGCCTGGCCAGTAAGGGATGGAAAAAAGCTAGACGGACCCTCTTCCCCGTCAGGTAACCCAACAGTAGCCAAGAAAACTTTCAGCAAGTGAGAGCAATGTGATGCTTTTAGGTCTTGTCTCTCGCGGGATTCAATCCCCACCCACCCCAGTAAATTTAAGGACTCTTCCCCGTCCTATCTGAGACCTGTCGGGGCATTCTTCAAAATACCAAGGAAATGATAAATGTTGAATTAGCGAAAAGGAGGCTGCCCCGGCTCGCTTTTTCTGTTCACCTGGGGTGCTGAGCGAAGCTTATTTTTCCGTTCTCCCCGCAGCCGAGAGGAGCTCCTCCGTTCAGCTCGGCAGACAGGCCGGCTGGTCCGGCGTCGAAAAACCCAGGAAAGCCGCCAGGACTCAGCGCAGGGAAGGAAGCGCTAGGCCAGGCCAGAAAGAGAGCCTGTTTGAGCGCAGATCGAGGCGAGAGGCAGATGCTGTTCAGGCGCGCGGAGCAAGGAAGCCGACGGCCACGCGGGGGCCTGAGTGAGTTCTCCAGCTTGTTTCCTTCTCCTCGTTCAGGCTTGGAGGGGGAAATCAAATTTTTCTCTCCCTTCCAAGCGTCAAGTGTCTGCCTCCAGGCAGTAAGCTAGCCGCGGGCGACCCGATGAGAATGAGGAGGCTGGAGGTGGGGGTATAGTGTGGGGAAGGCGCCCCCCTCCCAATTATGGCCTCCTTTTTGACGGGTGTATGGCTCTGATCGAGATAAGAGGAATTGATTTCTCCCGCTCTTGGGTTTGGAGGGAAACTTGCACCTGGATTAATGAAATCCCAGTGCGAAACTCAAAACCCGGAGAGGGGCTTTTTTTCTCTCGGGGACCTTTCCACACAGCCAGGGATGCTGTCCTTGAGGGGAAACATTGGCCTCCCTTAGTTCACTTGGCAACCCAGGAACTTATTTATTTATTTAGTATTTCTGGGTGTGTTTTTTTACCCTGCTGTTATCTTTGGAAAAGGACCCAAGGTGGCTTACAGTGAGGGGTCACGGCAGAATTGCAGGCGAGCGTCTTCCCCCCAAACCCCTCGCAGGGGCCTGTGCTAGGTGTCCTCCGAGGTGAGTTCGAACCGGTGGCTGCAAAACAGCTTTTGTGGTGGTTTGCAAGCCCCCCCAAGTAGCCTTCAAAGCTGGAGTTTTACACCCGGGCCTCCAAACACACACACACACACACACACCCTCTGTCGTTTTGAATGGAGGGAGAGGCACCTGCCGGTTTGTTCGGCCGGCCTTTGTTTGGCGATCTGGGAGGGAGAGCCGAAAGGAAGGCTGGAGCTGGCATCCCGTTTCCCTGTTGCTTAGCTCTGGGAAAGAACAGAGCCTTCGATTTCCTCCCCTGCCCATTGTCCTCCCTTCTTCTTCTTCTTCTTCCTTCTTCTTCTTCTTCTTCTTCTTCTTCTTCTTCTTATTATTATTATTATTATTAATATTAATATTATTATTATTATTATTATTTTGGAGGGTTCTGGAATGATACCCCCAGGAACGCAACCTCTCCAAATACCCCGATGGCCAGGAATCTTATTTTGAACCTCCCTGCCCTACGACTTGTTCGGTGGCCGCTCGGAAAACAGGGTGGATCAGCTGGAGACAGGGGGGCATCATAGAATCACAGAATGATAGAGTTGGAAGAGACCTCAAGGGACATCCAGTCCAGCCCCCTGCCGTGCAGGAACCCCCATCAAAGTATCTCACACAGATGGCCATCCAGCCTCTGCATAAAAACCTCCCAAGAAGGAGACTCCACCAGCCTCCTTTGGGGCAGCATCTTCCACTGTTGAACAACTCTAACCGTCATGAAGTTCTTCCTATTGTTCAAATGGAATCTCTTTTCCTGTAGTTTGAGGCCGTTGCCCCGTGTCCTAGTCTCTGAAGCCTTGGAAAACAAACCAGTCCCTTCTTCAATGTGACATCCTTTCAAATATTGAAACATAGCTATCCTCTCCCCTCTGGGTCTTCTTTTTGTAAGGCTAAACATTCCCAGCTCCCTAAGCCGCTCCTCAATGGAGCTTCTTCGGGGGTCAACTGATAAACAAAAACTTGACCGCTTGAAGGACGCCCCCCTGCCTGCCGGCCGGCGACAAAGGAGGCCCTTGTGCATTTCTCCCTAATGTCCAGGAAAACCTCCCCAAGCGGGCTCTGCCGTCCACGGATGGTGCCCCAAGCAGGAGAAAAGTTTGCAGCGTGGGCTCTACATTCCGGCGTGGCTCTTCTGCGCAGGCGCCGCTGGGCTGCTCTTTGGCTTGTTTATGCCGTTCAAATAAATAGGCATGAATAGTTTGGCAGGGAAAGTGCAGCACCCCAGGGACTACGCCCCGATCTTCAATTTCTCGCTCAAAAAGTTACGAAAAAGAAGGCCCTGCCGGCCGAGGCCTTGCGGTGCGTCTCCCCCCACGGGCTGCACAGCGGTGGGGGCCACATGTAAAGCATGCGTGCAGAAAGATCCTGGCAGCAAGGCAGGGGGCAGAGCAGGCCTCGGTCTCGGGGCAGCGGGGGGTAGGGGTTAGAGCGGTGGCATCAAGCCATGCCCCAGAGGCAGATGGAAGCGCATCCTGCAGATAAAGACAGAACATGTTTTGCATCTGGAGCTGGAGCTGTAGAAACGGCTGTTTCGGAAGAAAGAATGCATTGTTTACCTACGAACCGCTGGACAGCTCAGTGGTTTTCGGTGTTCAGCTGGGGAGCTGGACGCTGGGAGTTCGAATCCACCCCCTCCGACTCCTGGACAGGGACTGGACTCAGTCTGTAAGGGTGCCTTTAGAGCTCAGCAGTTCCAAGTTTTTTTTTTTATTATTACTAAGTAGAGATTGTCTCGGGCCTTGGAAATTGAAAAGGACAGTCCGTGTCCTGAGATCGGCACAGCCGCCAGGTGGCCGGAGGGTTTTCAAAGCTGTCCTCCCAAAAAATTGCAACTTATTTTGAGCTCTGTTCCCCTTCGTGTTCTCCACGAAAAAACGGAGCCGCCGAGAGGACGAGGCTCCTCCGTTCAACCTGGATGCGTTTTTTTTCCCCTTGTCCGTTTTTATTTTGTTTTGTTGGTTGCCTTGGCCATGGCCAACATTGGCAGCATCCGTGTCCATCTTGTGGATCCGAGAGGTCTCCCTCTCTTTGGGACCAGCGGTCGGATGGAGGCCCTAGCGCGATTGGAGAGAAGGGTTAGCAAAGCAAAGATACAAAAAGCAAAAGCGAATGTCTGCGGATAGTTTGGCCTAAGGTTCAGGAGCGAAGTGGCTGCGTGACTCACCGAGGCCTCTCAAGCCGATAATGGGTGGCAAAACGCCTCCTTCAGCCAACTGAGCCATGGGGCGCCTGTTCAGCAAATTAAATAATAACGAGCGTCGCCACTTGGCCCGCGTACAAATCAGATAAGACGGCGTGATTGGAGAAGCTCTGATCCCGCTGCAAACAGAAGACCAAGAGTGGACCGAAGTATTGGCTAATGAACTCTTCTCGTAAAAAAATAGGAGCCAAAGAGAAATACATATTGCCCCAGTATAACTTAAATAACATTTCGGGTGAGTGTGTGGAAAATGGATTCGTTCGCAACGTGGTGTTTTATGAATCCTGTGGATTTCCAGAGGTACAGTAGGACCCCGGTATCCGCTGGGGATTGGTTCCAGGCCTCCCTGTGGATACTGAAAACCGTGGATAAGAGAGAACGCCTGCCCACCCACCACCCAAACTGCTGTTTCCTGACAGTAGCTTGCTTTATGACTGCTGTTTTGAGACAGTAGCGTGCTTTACAGCTGCTGTTTGTGACGGTAGCTTGCTTTACAGATGCTATTTGTGACAACAGCTTGCTTTACAGCTTGCTTTGTGGCTGCTGAATGACTTAATTTTTTCCTCTGCCAGCCGCGGATGACTGAATCAATGGATAATGAATCAGTGGATACGGGGGTTCCAGAGATATTTTTGAAGGGACTCCGTCGACCAAACCGAACAGCCTGCAAGGCTCTCGTAGGTTGGCCGTGTCACAAAAAGACACGGTTTGCCAAGGATCGGGCGACGGTCGGAGAAGCGGAAGGCAGCAGGGAGAGAAGGGAGCAAAACACGAGACGGACGGACTCATAAGAAGCCACGGTCTTGCAAAGAGTTGATTGAACCACGGGGGCAACTCAAAGACCCCGTCGTCTGCGAGGGCGTTTGTTTTCAAAAACCCACCCTGCTGCTGTGGATGGACTACAACTCCCATCCGTCTGGTGGGTGCTCTGGCCCGAGGCCTCTCATTTCCCACCCCAAATCTAACCCAGTCATGTGTTTTTTTCCCCCCTACCATGGAGATGGCGACGGGGAAGGGTGTGGGAAAGCTTCACCTGTTGGCCAACTGCCTGGGC
Organism: Phrynocephalus forsythii; assembly: GCA_029282475.1. Lineage (NCBI taxonomy): Eukaryota > Metazoa > Chordata > Lepidosauria > Squamata > Agamidae > Phrynocephalus > Phrynocephalus forsythii. The sequence goes on from JAPFRF010000017.1 coordinate 1,772,181, forward strand.
AGGTGGCGGTTGATTCAGGAGGCCCGTCTGGGCGGGGAACCTTCAAAAAACCTTTTATTTCTCCTCTCCTTTCTGGACGGCTGCTTTTGTATAGAAGTAGGAGAAAAGAAAGAAAAGGTGCCTTGTAAGAGCTGGCCCGAAATTTAATCCTCCAGCATGTTTTCTTAGAGTTAAAAGTTTCCACTGAACAAATAACATTCCATCCTTTCTGTTTAGCTTGGCGGAGACGCCCGTGTTGTGATTACGACTTTTTATTTTACGTGTTTTTTTTTCGCATCCCAGCCACCTTGAGGCCCTGTTTTTCGGGGAGACATGCGTAGGAAGAGATGTAGTGTTTGGATTTTTTTTTAAAAAAATCAGCTCAATGTTTGGGGGTGAGCAGCACGTTTGAATTTATACCCAACTCGGGACCTCTTTTGGAGGTTTTTCTCAGAGTCGGCTGGGCAGGCGTGCCGACGACAGCTGCTGCACCGGATGAATTTCTGTCCGTCCCGCAGAGCCTTACATCAGAAGTTGCAATGGTGTGTTGATTTGGAAGAGCTGCACCGGGAGAATTCCTGCCTGCAAAGTGAAGCAGGGGTGCTGTCAAGAGAGCAAGTGAGGCAGTGTTTTGAAAAGTTACTTTTTCCAAGGGGTTAATTCTCAAACCTTTCATCCGCCAGAGCCCCACTGGATTGAACCCCTCGAATGCCTTGTTAGAGTTAAGATATTTTTTTAAATGTACTTGCTTATCATTCAGCTGTAGTATATTTGGCTGGTAGCTTAATTGCTCTATTATCCCTTTTACATGGGGTGAGCTGCCTTGCGTCCCCTTATCAATAGAAAGGCAAAACAAATAAAATATACATCACTCTCTCAAACTTGGCAATTAATCTAACATGCCACCGTAAAGGAACAGGAGTTACCTTCTAAGAAAAAGGCAGTGGGGTGAGGTTATTCTTCACGCCCATGCCCTGAAAGGCAGGAATTCATCAGGTGTAGCTTCCTCCAGGACTTGATTCGCACCAGGCCTGTAGTATTTCGTTTCTTCCCCTTCAATAAACCGGGGGAGGGGGGGCGCGACTGGCTTTAATCCCCAACGAGGATGTTGTTCCAGAGGATTTGGAACACAGGGAAGCACAGGGTAGTGGTTGGAGCCGGGCTTAGGGCATCAGCATCCAGAGGCATACCCCCTCCCAACCCACGCCGTAAGTCCCAGGGGGTCGCCAGCCAGCCACCCCCTCTCTCGACGGAGCCTGCCTCGCAGGGCAGTGGTGTAGGATGAACCACGTTCTCGGTGGTCAGCTTTTTGGGGGGCGGAAGGCAGGAGAACGCTTCCATGGGGTTTCGGAGTGAGCAGGTATTGGCGTGGGGACTGTGACCTGCCCCTGTGTTTTTGGGACAGTGTGGGGCCAGCCGTTTCTGCTGTCTTTTTATTGATCTCTTTTTTTGGGGGACCTTTTCAAAACTCAACCTCTGCGGGGGTTTTTTGGGGGAGGGTCCGGTCTCATCTTTCTTCCCTCCTGCCTTGCCCATCCTTTCCCCCCTCTTGTGTGCAGGAGGCCCCGTCCTGAACAATCGCGGCGCTGAGGCCCCCGGAGGGAGAATTATAGGATTAATATCGGTATTTGCGAGGATGGGCACGGGCAGGCACAGGGCGTGGATCAAGCCGGCACCTTTTTTGGCAGAGAGAACATGTCACGGAGAGGTGAGAAGTAAGCGTCTCACCTGGGAACGGAAACCCCCTTTTAAAATTCACATTCAGAAGTGCTCCGTTGGCCTCTGCCGTGGAAGGGCGAGCGGTGGGTAGAGGCGGGCAGGGATCACTCCGCAGCCGGAGAGACCTCAACCCTAAGGAGCTGTCCAGCAGCTGGACGATAAAGGGACCCTGCCGGTCCGTAGTGTCCAAACTTCGGCCCTCCAGGTGTTTTTGGACCACCACTCCCACGGTCCTTTTGTCAGTGGCAGCCCAGCTCGGAATCCCGGGAGTGGGTGGTCCGAAACATCTGGAGGGCCGAAGTTTGGGCACCCCTGCGGCCGATCCTCGAGCCCAACGCTGGACAAGGGAAGATTCCCTCGAGGGGGATCGAACTCCCGAACTCGGGCTCCGTCAACCTGGAAACCCGACTCGCGGATCTCTCCGGCCCAAGACGACCAGGGTCACGGGGATGGCGCGAGAGGCGGGTCCCGGAAGCCGATTTTTATGGAAGGGGATCTCGAGACCCAAGGGACACCGAGAATCGAAAGGTGCGGGTTGAAAATTCAGAATTTTTGCTGTGTCACTTCCGTGGGGGGGGGGCGCCCACCCGAAGCGAGGCTGGGCCGCGGGGGTGACTTAGCAAGGCCATTCCCGGGGAGGATTTGAATGGTGGTTTTTTTTTTTTTTTTGCCAAGTCATCCCTCCCACGTTTGCTCAAAGGGGACGGAGCCCCAGGGAGGGAGAAGCCAAGGCTGAAGCTTTGTCTTTGGCAGGTTCGGTATGGGACGTCCAAACTTTGCTAAGCCATCCCTCCCACGCCCTTGGAGCCCAGAGCTGGGTTGAGCCCTAGGGAAGGGAGGGGAGGAAGAGGCCGGTTGCGGTGCGTGGCCAGGTTTTGATTGGAACGCCGGAGATTTGCTGAGTCACCTCCAGCATCCCTGGCGGGTATATAGGCAGAGGCAGGCTTCTCCAGAGCCCGTAGCGGGCGAGACCTTTGGAGAGCCCTGAGCGGAAACCTACAGATCTTTGGGGTTTATTTTGGCATCTTCTGCAGGTATGTAGAGCCGGAGGTGCCGTCCGAGGGGTCGGAGCCATAAGGCAGGATCTAGGATCCTTTGACCCCAGGGCTCTCGCCTTAGGGTTAGGGTTAGGGTTAGGAGAAGCGAGGCTTGGGGAAGAACCGAACGTCTGTCCGAGGGTTTCCCGGAGACTGGCCACAGAACAACAGCTCTCACAGATCAACCTCAGCACCAGCCGTGCGATGCTTTTGGCGTCTCCAGATGTGCCGAATTCCCAAAGAAGCTACGGACGCCGGTCGGGACCGGGGACGCCAAGCTGCACGGAACGGCTGGCGGCTGGATCTCCCGGCGTCGAGGGCTGCGCTTGGATTGCATTGCCGGTTGAGTCAACCAAGAGGTCTCCAGTTTTGTCCAAAGCTTGGAAGCTTTGAGAGAAAATAGACATCTTTTTAAAAAGAAACTTAGAGGAGTGGGGAGAAAGACGGCTTTAAAGGACGCCAGTTCTCTAGACGGGTCTGAGTCTGAGTGCCGCAGCCCGAGGGAGACCCCTCTTAGCTTTTGGTTCATCTCGTCTCAGGAAGGCGGCCGGTCAGATCGGGTTAAATGTGCAGGGAGGGAGAATGGAGGAGAGAGAAAAAACACACACCTATTTTGCTTGAAACGGGGTGTGGACCAGCGGCATTGGTGCAGATACATTAAGCAGCTCCTCTTTCCTTCTAGATTTCTGAGCGCTGTGGCCAAAAATGCGAGTCAGAAAGAGCTATTTTTTTTTAAATTTTATTCCTTTGACATACCAGCAACAGCAGCCAGGGAACACCTCGGAAAGAGGGCCCAAAAAGAGCTGAAAACCAGCTTCTGAACCGGCTCCAGATTCCCGCCTAGCACAAAACTCCCTCAGAGTTGGGACGGCCAGCTGGGTTTATTTAGGCCGGGCTCAGAATTGAACCCAGCTGCTGGTGTAGCGCCCCGAGGCGGGACACAGAGGCCGGTCAAATGGCACATCCTTCCAGATGTTGCGAGGCAGAGAGCCCCGGGGTCTGTGGTGGCGCAGGAGCGGCTCCGTTGCTTGTGCTGTCTCCAGAACTAGAGAGAGCCTCGTTTGACCCCGGTTTTTGCAACGCCTCCGGAGCGTTTGAACCAGGGGGGAAAAAAAACCCTTAGTGCCTCCTGCCCGAATCATCCATCTGGTTGGGAACCCCCAAAAGGTAGGATTTAGTACCTCCAGCACTTGACCACAAAATCCCAGGAGCACCCGGGGTGTGTGTATGTCCATGGGAAGCAACGCCGGGGCCACGTTCCCGTGGCCCCCTTTCCCCCTTCAGTTCTCCTTTTCTGGTAGAGAACCCGAGAACGCAAGAGAAAGGCGTGGGGCGTGGGTGTTTGTTTTCCCCTTCGCTTCCCCGAGTGTCAACTTTCAAATCTCAAAGCCCTTTTTGGAGGCCTCGGGGTGGCTTGGACTTGACAGGAAAGGCGTGCTTCTTAAAGGATCACGTCTCGGTGGCTGGCAGGTTGGAAGGCGGGCGGACGGCCTCCGGAGAAGGGCGTGAGCTGGCCCCAGGCGTTGGCAGGGCCCGGGAGGATTAGAGGGAATGGAGTGCCCTCTTGGAGGAGGGTGGGGTGGGGGGCAAGCCCGCGCCCTTGGCACTGTTTCTCAGCCCCTCCCTGAAAGACGGTGGGGGGGGGGCTTTTGGCGCGGCGTCTCGTGTAACTCTTGACGCGCTCGGTTGATAAAGCGCCCTTTGACGGTAGCCTCGGAGCGCCGAGCGTAGCTGGGCTTTCCCGGAAGGGCGACCCTTGTTTTTGTTTTCCTTTTTCTCGCCGACAGCCTCGGAGGAGCCATGGAGCACATCAAGAAGACCGTGGATAAGGCCCGGGAGGCGTTCAACACCGGCAAGACGCGTCCCTTGGCTTTCCGGATCCACCAGCTGAAGGCCGTGAAGCGGATGCTGGAGGAAAAAGAGCCGGAGTTGTTCGCCGCCCTCAAGAAAGACCTTGGCAGGGTCCGCTTTTCTCACGGGGTTTCCCATCACTGTCGGGATCGGGGGGGCTCTTCCCCGTCGGGGTCACAGGGAGGGGGGAATCTGAACGTGCGGGCCCAGTGACCTCCCTGTCGCGGGAGATGGAGGCTCTAGAGCAGGGGTTCTCCACCGGTGGGTCCCCAGAAGATGTTCCTGGACTGCAACGCCCAGAAATCCTGGCCAGCTCAGCTCGTGAGGAAGACTCCTGGGAGTTGCAGTTCCAGGAACATCTGGGGACCCACCGGTGGAGAAACCACTGCTTTAGACCTTGTTGGGCTCCATGGGAAGACCTGAGGGTAGGATCCATGGGAAAGGGTCAGCCTTCCCTTGGTGGCCTGGGAAATCGGGGGGGATTTCCTTGCCTCCCTGGGAGACAGGAGGCTGGGATTCTCCGCCCAGCAGGGTCCCTGGGAAAACCTTGGGAAGACCATCCCTTGAGCTGCAGAATCTCTCTGGGAAGATCAGCCGTTCCCCTTAGTTGTTCATGCGTTACAGCACTGGTTCTCGACTTGTGGGTCCCCAGATGTTCCTGGGCTGCAACTCCCAGAAACCCCTTCCAGCACAGCGAGTGGTGGAGGCTTCTGGGAGATGCAGTCCAAGGACATCTGGGGACCCATAGGGTGAGAACCACTGCATTACAGCAAGCCGATTCTGGGCCCCGGCAGGATCCCCGGGCTCAGCTGGGCTGCCAGTGGACTCCGCCACGTTGCCAGAACCCCCTCGAGACGCATCCCTTGTTCCCCTGACAGACCGACTGGACCAGCTACTTCCTCGAGGTGGCCCATCTGAAGCAGGAGATCGACCACATGGTGGAGAAGCTCCCCGAGTGGGCGGCCCCCGAGCCCGTGCCGAAGACCCCGGCCACCCTGCACGACGAGACGTACATCGTCCGCGAGCCCCTGGGGGTGGCCTTGGTGATCGGCGCCTGGAACTACCCGGTCATCCTGGTCCTCCAGCCGTTGATTGCAGCCATTGTGGCAGGTAGGTGGATGGCCCCCTCCTCCCTCGACGCACAGGGTGTTGTTTTACCCAGCGCGTTGTGAGCCTGTGGAACTCCCCGCCACAAGAGGTGGTGATGGCATCTAGCCTGGAGGCCTTCAAAAGAGGATTGGACAGATTCCTGGAGGAGAAGTCCATCCCAGGTTACAAACCACGATGGAGATGTGTCATCTCCAGGCTTAAAACCGGGGTACTTCATGGGCCAGATGCAGGGGAAGTGGTATCAGGAGACAGAGATCTAGTCTCATGCGCTCCCAGAGGCATTTGTTGGGGCCACAATGTGAGATACAGGAAGCTGGACTAGATGGGCCTTTGTCCTGATCCAGCAGGACTCTTCTTATGTTCTTATGTAGGATGGCTGGGCACCCTTTTTATCTCTTAGAGACTGGGTTGGGATTCAGGACGGAAGCTCAATTCCAGGCACAAATCCTTAGGAGTAAACTCTGTTCAATTCCAATCTTTCAGCATCCTCAGCCTCTTATTTTATCTCTGATTTCGGATTGGTTTATTTCTGATTTCCACACCCGGGGCTTGTCATTTAAAAAAAAGAAATCTAAGAAAAGAGAATGGTGACAGTTGTCCCCCGCCCTTTCGCGTTCCATATCCTGCGGGTCCGCAGTAGATGAAAAAAAGGCCCCCTGGGGTAAGGAGGAAAGGCCTTCCCAGGCCCTGCAAACCAGGAGTGACTTCCGGTAAACCGGGAGTGACCTCCAGATCACTAGAAAGCACTTTTGGAACTGGAAAGCCCCTTGCAGGCCCGTTTGGGGCAGCGCCAGGCCTGGGGTAAGTACAAGAGTTCCCAGAGAGCCCGCCCAATCTCGACCTGACCCAGCATCTCCATATTGCGGATTTTCAATTATTGTGGGTTGGGTCGGGTCCCTAACCCCTGCGATAGGTGGGGGTTTACTGTAGAAGCCTCTTTCGAAGTAGGGCCGCTCCTTTCCCCTAAGTTGGTTTCCCCAGCGAAACATCTGTCTTAGCCCCTTGGCAGGGTTGTGTGTGTGTGTGTGTGTGTGCGCTGGCCGAGAATGATGGAGGTTGTAGTCGGCCCATAACAGGGTGGCAGCGGTTCAGGATTGAGAAGCAGTTGCCGGCGGGTTCCGGGGTTCGCTCCTCCTCCTTTGATTACGGCACGATCGTGCCGAGCCTGATGAGGAGAAAAGGGGGCTTGGTGAATGGGCCCGGCTTCATTTTAGGGTGACGCGAGTCAGCTCAGTTTGAGAATTTGGGGTCCGGTGGCTTGGAGGATGGCGGCCGCGACGGTGCCGGCCGTGAACGGATTCCCTGCCCTCCGCTCGCACGTTTGCCGTCTGTTTCAGGGAACGCTTGCGTGATCAAGCCGTCGGAGATCAGCGAGCACACCGCCAAGTTGTACGAGGAGATCGTCCCTCATTATCTGGACAAGGTAGAGACTCTGTGCTAGGGAAGGGTCGATCCGCAAGGATCGTAGAGAGCAGACCAACCCCTTCCCTTTCGGAGAAGCCCCCCGTGGCCGCTTGCGTCCGCCCTTGGCAAGAAACCTCCTTTGCTCCACTCGGCTTGGGAATCGCGGTTAATCCGACAGGATTGGGTCTGTTCTTGGCTGACGAGATCGGGGCTCGTTTGGGATCATGGCTTGCTCCGGGCGAGCAAGCTGGTTGGTTGGTAAGAATAATAGCATCCTAGAGTGGGAAGAGACCTCAAGGGCCATCTAGTCCAACCCCCTGCCATGCAGGAACCCCCATCACAGTATTTCCGACAGATGGCCATCCAGCCTCTGCTTAAAAAAACACCAAAGAAGGAGACTCCGCCACCCTCCTTTGGGGCAGCATCTTCCACTGCCGAACAGCTCTAACCCTCATGAAGTTCTTCCTCATGTTCAAATGGAATCTCTTTTCCTGTAGTTTGAGGCCATTGCCCCGAGTCCTAGTCTCTGAAGCCATGGAAAACAAACCAGTCCCTTCTTCAATGTGACATCCTTTCAAATATTTAAACATAGCTATCATATCCCCTCTCAGCCTTCTTATTGAAAGGCTAAACATTCCCACTTCCCTAAGCCGTTCCTCGTAAGGCATTTCCTCCAGACCTTCAACCATCCGGGTCACCCTCCTCTGCACCCACTCGAGGTTGTCAACATCCTTTTAAAAATTGCTTGGTGAGGTGTGCCATCGGGTAGCTTCAACCACAACCCGGGATCAATGCCAATCGCGGCCTGATGATGGTGTGAAACTTTGTAGGGTTGTGGGGAAAGGTCCCTTGAGAGAGGCACATAACGCCACTCGGTGTTGACTAACCCCTCAACCCGCCCGCCCCTCCCCGTCGGTTCCCGAGGGTCATCTAGTCTGACCCCACATCTGTTCCGGAACACAAACGTCTCTCAACCCCTCTCTGGTTTCTCCCTCTGCAGGAGCTCTACCCGGTCATCAACGGGGGCGTCCCGGAGACCACGGAGGTACTGAAGCAGCGCTTTGACCACATCCTCTACACCGGCAGCACCGCCGTGGGCCGGATCGTCATGGCGGCCGCGGCCAAGCACCTCACGCCCGTCACGCTGGAGCTGGGAGGGAAGAGCCCCTGTTACGTCGACAAAGACTGCGACCTGGACGTCGCCTGCCAGTAAGAACGTGGGGCCTCCCAAATCCCATCCTCCTGTCACCAAACAAACGGAAACAATTTTTTTTTGGGGGGGGACGCTGCTCGTTTCCTTTGCCGTCCTCATTCTTTTTCCTTTTGTGCTGTGTCTTTTCTTAGCAATTAATAACCTGGGGCATGGTTTTTTAAAATCTGTTTTCCAAATGTTTTCCCTTAATCTGCACATCGCTTGTGTCGCTCCAGGGGGTTTAGAACAAGTTTTTTTTTTTTAAAAAAGGTTGTACATCAATGGTTTGTAACAAACACCTCCGCTTTCCTCTTTTCCGTCTTCAGCCGCATTGCTTGGGGCAAATTTGTCAATGCCGGGCAGACCTGCATCGCTCCGGACTACCTGCTGTGCGAACCGTCCCTCCAGAATAAAATTGTGGAGCATTTGAAAAAGGCGCTCAAGGTGAGAGGAGCCTTTGTGCCATCTTGATAGGAAAGAAAGGAGAGCTTCCGACCTCTTTGGGACTACGAGCACCATCCTCCTTCTGGCCGTTCTGAGTTGGCTTTTGGAGTCCAAGTCCAAATTATCAGAAGGACCCGCCTTCCTTTTATTTCCCATTCTTTAAACAGACTTCACTGACCCGAAAGGGATGAGTAAAATGGTTGAGAAATTTGCATCTCGCCAGAAAACCTGCTGGCCTACCTTGCAGGGTGGTCGCGATGGCTTGAATCAGTGCCTCTTTCCCTGTGGGTTTGGCCTTCAGCTCCCCCCATCTCTGACCATTGGCCATGCTGGCCGGCATTTTCAGGGGAGAGGACACCCCCAAACACACACACTCCCAAATAGCTCTGCCCAGGGTCCAAAGTCGAGAAAACCCTCCCCAGTTCCAGAATCTTAAGCTTCTAGTCCTGATGAAAACCGGTGTGTTTCGTGCCTCGGTTTTTGCAGGAGTTTTACGGCGAAGATCCGAAAAAGTCCCCCGACTTTGAAAGGATTGTGAGCAAGCGCCATTTCCAAAGGCTGGTCGGCCTCCTGGACGGGCAGAAGATTGCGTGCGGCGGACAGATAGATGAAAAAGAACGCTACATCGGTAAGACGCAGGCCGGCAGCCCGACGTCACCTCCAGGGGTCGGCAACACAGAGCCCTTCTGGTTTGGAGCCGCCCCGTTGAATGAAGCTTATTATTTTCCTCCAAAAAGCTGCTTTTTAAAAACTCCGCAGATCCCAAAACGGGAATAAAAGACCGAGATGATTCCTGCTCTGATACTTTCTCCCCCCTGAGTTTTTAAAACAAATATTTTAGAGAATAAATCTTGCATGTCCGGGTACGGAATGACCCACGCCGAGACCTGGGGGAGAGGAAGAGCGCCCCCCCCCCCGAGACCCGGATTGTGTCCGGAAACAGGGCAGAGAATTTTAAAACGGGTCTTTCTTATCCCGAAAGCTGCTCCGCTGAGCCGTTGGTTCTGCTGTTTTCGATTCACACACTCTGCCTTTTCCTTCCCAGCTCCCACCATCCTGGTGGATGTCGATCCGAACTCCAAAGTCATGCAGGAGGAAATCTTTGGCCCCATCTTTCCCATCGTCACCGTGAAGAACCTGGAGGACGCTATTCGCTTCATCAACGCCCGGGAGAAGCCCTTGGCCCTTTACGTCTTCACGAATGACAAGAAGGTAAGCGTTTCGGTCTTTTCCTGGTCATAAGAACATAAGAACCTAAGAAGAGCCCTCCTGCTGGATCAGGCCAACGGCCCATCGAGTCCAGCTTCCTGGATCTCACAGTGGCCCCACCAGATGTGTTTGGGAGCACATGAGACTAGATATTTGTCTCCTGATACCATTCCCCTGCATCTGGTCCTTGAGGTACCCCGGTTTTAAGCCTGGAGATGATACATCTCCATCATGGTTTGTCACCTGGGATGGACTTTTCCTCCAGGAATCTGTCCCGTCCCCTTTGGAAGGCATCCAGGCCAGAGGCCATCCCCACCTCCTGTGGCAGGGAGTTCCACAGACTAACATGAGACGACGTCTCCCGGATCCAGCCTCCTTCGAAATGTCCGCTGGTCAAGTCGGGACCCTCAGTATTTTGGAGGCCGCCTCTGGCCTCTCGGACCAGAAAATGTGACAGTATTTCTTCTTCTTTCATCATCATCCTCCTCTCTTTCCTGTGTGGTTTCTCGTTGGTCAGGTGATTGAGAAGATGATCTGCGAGACCACCAGCGGCGGAGTGACGGCCAACGACGCCATCATGCACGTGACCGTCGAGGGCCTGCCCTTCGGAGGCGTCGGTAAGTTGGCGTGTTTTTTTCCAGAAACAAGGGCCGGGGAATTGGAGGAGGCTTCCTCGGCCTTTAGGAGCCGCCCGGCCAAAACGGGTCGCGGATTCGAATCGTCCCTCTCCAGGACGAACCCGCAGGAGTGTTTGGGGGAGAGGTAGATGCCCGCAGCACTACCGTACAAGGCTGTTGTGCGACCTGTCGAGCTAGTATGCAGGGAACATCTAGGAAGCCAGGGCTATGTGTTAGAACGGGTGTGTTGTTTTCATTTTTGCGGAAATAATTGGATCCCATCTTAAGATTTCGGAGCCGACTCTGGAGAATTAAAGCAGAGTGAAATGTTTTGTAACAAGAGAATCAGTGTTGACTAATTGGACCTTCATCAGTATTTGTTTTATTTATTTTAGAGTATTTTTACCCCACCTTTCTCCTTGGAAAAGGATCCAAGGCGGCTTACAGTAATGAGGGACAATCTACAGTCCAGTACAATTAAGACATGTTCAAGCGTTTGAGAATAAAGAATTGAGGGACATCTTACAGCATTAATAGAGAACATTCCACTAAAGCTATAAGGTTCTAAGTAGTTATAAACACAAAGTCTATGTGAACCCATAGATTCATATGAAATACACAGGGTAGTCCATCATTCATGGAAAGCTTGCCTGAAGAGAAAGGTCTTGGCCTGTTTCCGGAAGGACAACAGAGATGGGGCAGTCCTGGCCTCCAGTGGGAGGGAGTTCCAGAGTCTGGGCGCAGTATAACCAGCCACCCTGTATTTATTTATAACAGAGTTAATAATTAGCTTTAGCTGATTAAGCCGTGTCCCTTGTTATACCTCCTGACAGCAGGCTAAAGCCAGCGGTCTGTCCCAATTAGAGTAGACCCATTGAATGAAGGAGGTTTGGAAAACGGTGGGACTGACAAATTTCATCTAATCGGTTTAGTTAGAATTCACCATTGAATTTAGCCTCGTATTTTGGGTTACTATACAGTGTATTTAATTCAAAATAGGATTTTAAACTAGACAATTCATTTTCATTGTAACGTGAATTCCTTGAGGACTAGAAACTCTCGCTGCTTGCCGTTTCGGCCTTCGGGGTCTCCGAGATGGGCTAAGCCGTGTCCCTTGTCGTCCCGCAGGCGAAAGCGGCATGGGCCACTACCATGGCCGTTTCAGCTTCGAGACGTTCTCCCACCGCCGTGCCTGCCTGATCCGGCCCCTCGGCTCCGACGCCGCCAACGCCAACCGCTACCCGCCAGCCACCCAGAAGAAGTTCGACTGGATCCGCTCCCTCGTGGAGGGCAAGAAGTAACTCCGCCACCCTCTGTCCGTCCGGACCCTCTCGGCGGCTCCTGGCGAGAAAAGGCAGGAAATGTATAGATAAAGAATCCAGAGAAATGGAACAGATTCATGCAATTGTACTGTTACATACGTGCTTAAATAAATTTTTTCGTTCGTTCTTCTCCTTATTTATGTTATGTTATGTTATGTTATGTTATGTTATGTTATGTTATGTTATGTTATGTTATGTTATTTTATTTTATTTTATTTATTATTTATTCATTTTACAGTATTTTCCTCCCGCCTTTCTCCTTTGAAAAAGGACCCAAGGCGGCTTTCGGTAATAAGGGCTAATATACAGTCCAGCACAATTACGACACATTCAAGTATTGATGAACAGGGAATTGAGGGACATCTTAACACAGCGTTAAAACACAACGTTCCGTTAAAACTACAAGAGAACGTGAGCAGTTTAATTTATTGGCAACTGCTTTTTTATCCCCAGATGCAAACGTAATTACACACCTACTTCCCGCACTGTTTAGTGTTTTTAAATGGAACTTTTTCCAAAAAAAAAAAACATTGTGCCTTCCTGTGTCTCCTCTCACAGCTGAGGGGAGGCCTTGGTAGTTTATAGATGAACCATTCATGACTGGCCGGACTCAAAAAGCTGATTTTTTTCCCCCAGGGTCGTTCACCCTTCATGCCACACTGTTGTCCTATCAAGAGGGGTTTTTTCTCGAACGCAAGATCTCTGTTTGCCTCCCTCTCGGAGCTGACCCGAGCTCTTCTGCCGTCTGAGGCAACTCGAAAAACACGACGGCACCCGTCCTGGTCCGTGTATCCAAAACGATGACCCTCTGGGTGTGATATTTTCCTTCTGGTGATGGGAATGCCCAGAGGTAGCCTCCTGGAATTGGCCGCCTGAGGAAAAGACACCGGGAGGGTTTGAGGAATCCGGGGGAGAGGGGGCTCAGGCCGAGAAAAAGAGGGGGTGGCAAAAAAAATATCAAAAGGGTGAAGCATAAAGGAAGGAGGATGACCAAAGGCAGGGCAGAGAAGGAGTGAATATCCTTCATTTTATTTATTTATTTATTTTATTTTATTTTATTTTATTTTATTTTATTTTATTTATGAACTTGTTAACCGCCCTCCTTCGGGAGCAATAGGCGGTGCACAACAGATTGCAAAAACAAACAAACACAACTTTCCCGAACAATAACCCATGCATATTAAAACAATTAAACATGCGTTCCGGTCTATGCTCGGTGCCCCCACCCCCAGAGGAAAATCTGAGGGAGCTGGGTTCTCGTTTCCCCATCCCCGGCTTACAAGCACAGCCTTGCAAATAAATGGGTTTTATCCGTCTCCCCTCTCCCATTCCTGGGTAGATACGATTTGGGGCATCCCAAAACCCTATTAAAAGATGCACGGTCTGGTTTTTTTTTGGGGGGGGGAGGGTGATCCTTGATCCGAGGGGGTTACCCACACCGCCTGTTTTCGGCACCCAGCCCACCCCTCCGAAAAACAGACCGAGCCTCCTGGGAGTTGTGTTACGGGGGAAAATAAGGCCCCATCATTTTGTTGATCTGATTTGTCCCCACACCCCGAATGCAGGACAGGGGCGGCTTGTGGCTTCAGGCGACCAAATTTATTTATTTATTTATTTATTTATTAGGCTTATATACCGCCCGTCTTCCCGAAGGAACTCCGGGCGGTTTACAACATAGCAATATAAGAATAACAGCAATTAAATAAAACAATTAAAAACGGATGAAACAGATGATCAGGCTAAGCAACGGAAAGTAGCGTTTGCAGATGGCGGGGAAGGGGAAGGGGAAAAAAAATCTTTGAGGCTTGGCCCGCTACCCTGGTCTGAGAGGGCGGGCCTGTCCGGCTGCCGAAACCCACCACCAAAAAAAAAAAAAAAGGGTTTTATTTCATGGCACAAAGCGCCTGCATTGCTGGCCCAGGTTGATAGGCAATGAATAGATCGAGAAGCACCATGTCAAAGGACGGGGTGTGGTTGGCAGCTTATAATTTTGGCACGCACACACACACACACACACACACACACAAACACACACACATCCCGGTGGTGGTGGTTGTGAATGTTGATCATCTATCATCCTCGAACGACCGCATTTATTAAAACTCCCTGCTTCCCTGTGGGCTGGTTATGTTTTCTTTCCCGAGACAGGGCCAGGCGGGCCTCCAGTGGGAGGGAGTTCCACAGGCTAAGAGCGGCTCTAGAAAAGGCCCTCTCGCCTGCGTTCTCGCCGGACGGGGCCTTCGGGGGCAAGAGAAAAGGCCTGGCCTGATGCCTCGGAGATCCTGGCCAACCTCGCAGGGCGGTTGGGGTGGTGGGGGCGCCAGGGCGGCCACGATCCACGCAGCTTACACCCCTGCCTCCTCGCGCCGTCGTGATGGAGATCTCGAATTTTAAAAAAGCTAGCTTCCACCTTCTTCTTTTGGGGTCTATTTGCACGCACGTGTGTTTAATTATTTCCACCTCGGGCGTTGTTTTTAACGAACGTACGGCACCCTTCTCGTTGTCAGGTCCTGGGCTCAGATCCAGGTCTCCCCGCGTAGGAGGGTGGAGAGAAACGGGGCTGGCCGTCCATCGAGGGCAAAGTCCGTCCTGGGCGAACCGAGCAGCGCTGCGGGCGAGCAGGTAAAAATTCATTCTGATCCCCCCTCCCTCCCCCGTCCTTGGCTTAGTTTACAATTAAGAATCCTGTTTATTAAATTCCCTTAAATCAGCCTCGGGGTGCAGAGGAGGAGGAGAAAGATTGTTTTTGCCATGAAAGCAACCACACTTGGGGCCTGTGGTTTGTGTGTGGTGTGTGTGTGTGTGTGTGTGTGTGTGTGTGTGTGTGTGTGTGTGTGTGTGTGACAGTCCAGACCCCCAAAAAAAGACACGGTGATGGAGGATTTGGGGAGTCTCCGACATTTCCAAAATCTGTGGTTCCCCCAAAACCAACACCCAAAAAATCCAATTTTTACCCAGAGCTCTGGCTGTCATTTAAGCCCCTTCGCCTCCGGTGTCTTGGGTGGCAGCAGGCCAATTAAAGCTGGATCTCGTTAAAAACCAGGAGGGAAGACCCCAAATTTCCCTCCCGGCACCGGAGAGGTTTTGATTGGTCTTTTCCGGAGGCCGAGCTGGGTCCCACCCCTTGGGACGAGAATTGTAAGGAACTTTTGCGGGCCCGCGTGGGTGTTTGCGTTCGAAGGCGCCGGCCGCGTTCCAGACCCCCCCCAAAAAAAAAAATTGAGTCTGCATCACAATTTTTTGAGCTGGACTATGTCTTGAAGGAGCCTTGTGTCCAAGGATCCAGCAGGACCCGGGTCACCCAGAAAAACAATAGACAATGGTAATTGCGAGTGACTGGAACAGAACAGGATTGCACCAAGCAGAACTGAATGTTGCTGGAAGATTTGGCCTTTGGGAAAGAGACGAGGAGCCAACAAATTTGTTTATTGCAAATGCACGCTTCGGGCAACCGAGCCGATGGCTGTACGCGTGGACATCGCCAGCTGGTTGCATCACAAAATCAAATGGACGGGGTAATTGGGAACAAGGGGTGGAGAAGCTACATTCTCTTTGCCAAAACAAGACCCAGGAGGGGAATGTGAGGTCGTTGGCGAGCTATGAATATCCAACATTAGAGTCAAGCTGAAGAAGAATGCTAAAACAATCACGGTGCCGAAATATAATCTAGACAACTTTCTTGGGGAATTCCAAATCCACATAAGTGATTGACATTACTAAACTCGTTTGGTGGAGAACCAGAAGTGGATTGAAACGAGGGGCCTTATTAGGGAAGAATGCAAGAAGATAATTCTTGTAGTGAAAATAAAAGCCCAGTTGGATGACAGAAGAAATACTTAAACCAGTGCAAAGAAACAGAGAACAAAAGAGGCATTTAAGCCTTGCTTAGGAGTGCTGAATGATTAACCTGAAAACAATCTATCTGACTAGGAGAAAATAAAGAGAAGGTGGAAGCAATATACAGAAGACTTGCTTTTTTAA
The DNA here is from genome assembly GCA_029282475.1 of Phrynocephalus forsythii. Taxonomy (NCBI): domain Eukaryota; kingdom Metazoa; phylum Chordata; class Lepidosauria; order Squamata; family Agamidae; genus Phrynocephalus; species Phrynocephalus forsythii. The sequence continues at coordinate 1,788,046 of JAPFRF010000017.1, forward strand.
GTTTTTTAATTTATAATATTTCATATTTATTTATCATTCAGAGAAAGCTTGCCTGGAGAGAAAGGCAGTCCTGGCCTCTAGTGGCCTCCCAGAGAGTGGCAGCGTTAAAGAGGCAGTATAGAAATGGAAAACATTGATTATGCAGAAGAAATAAAAGGATAGAGATTCCTTTGAACAGGAATCCTATGATGATAAACCTGCAGTTCTAGAAAGTGAAGTGAACGCCACTGTGAAATCACTAGGAAGAAATAAATCACCATGGAAAGCAGCAATGATTTGAAATGTATTTTTAGCCAAAGTGAGAGAAGAAAGTGCCAAAGCAGGATTGTAGCTGAAAATTTATATACTAGAAATCGCAACTACAGAAGAACTACACAACCAACGGAAGACCAAATGTGAGCTGGACAGACTCCCTCAAGGAAGTCCCGGGTTTGCAAGAGCTGAACAGGACAGCTGCGGACGGGATGTTTTGGAGAGTACTGATTCATGGGGTCGCCATAAATCGGGGGATGGCTGGACCCACACGTAACAACCACAAAGAGGACTTAAGAAGCTGCAAGAATTTTGATTTGGAATTTTTTAAAAAAAAAAATCAAAGTTCTGGCAAGAGATCTCTTTAAGAACTAAGGCACTTGGTTTGTTCTGAGCGATCCTGGAAACAGGAACACGCTGGGTAAACAAATGAAGCGGCCTGCCTTAATTGAGGAAATATGTGTGGCGGATAAGTTTATAAAAACAACACCGGAAGCCTCTGGGAATGGGATTTATTTGTTTGGAACGGTGAACAGACTGCTTTTGCCCAGCCATCCGTTCCGTCTTTGGAGCCTGCATGCCTTAAAGGGGGAGGCGGGGGGGGGAGGGATCAAGCGCTCCAGATGTTGCTGGACTGCAAACCCCATCCTCCCTTATGGTGCAGGATGCTGGTGGTTGTAGTCCCGTATCATCATCTTTGCCTTTTTCCCGTTCTTCAATCGTTTCACTACACGCAGACCTGAAGTTGACTATGGGACTGAACCGGCGAGGGCGGGGAGAGAGAAATGGGGGGGGCACTGGCTGGGGGGATGCTGGGTGTTGTAGTCCCAAAGAGCGGACAGCGCCCCCCTGTCAGAGGTTTGCCTCGTGGCCCTCAAAAGGTGGAGGAGCCCCCCCCCACCCCCAACCCCGGTTCCTGTTAGACGGCGACCTAGGAGCTCACCCATTGATTCGAGAGCAGGTCTGGGTGCGAAATTTACCAGCATACTATCTATCTACAGTACTTATTTCTTCCTCTCGGAGAATGCATTTGTGTGGAAGTGAAAAAAAAAAGACAAGACAAGAAAAATGTGAATGTTTCCTCTGATCTAAGGATCTGGCCTGATACATGATTCTCCAGTATGTGGTTTTTTTTCTCCCCAAATTAAAATCTCCTCTGAATAAACAACATTCCACCCTCTGGGTTTGTATTGGCAGCCTCTCCGGGTTTTAATTCAGAGTTTAATTCTGGTTTGATTTTTGCTTCTATGCCAGCCACCTGGGGCGGGGGAGGGGCTGAGTTTAGATAGATAGATAGATAGATAGATAGATAGATAGATAGATAGATAGATAGATAGATAGATAGATAGATAGATAGGGAAGGAGGGAAGGAAGGAATAGATAGATAGATAGATAGATAGATAGATAGATAGATAGATAGATAGATAGATAGATAGATAGATAGGGAAGGAGGGAAGGAATAGATAGATAGATAGATAGATAGATAGATAGATAGATAGATAGATAGATAGATAGATAGATAGATAGGGAAGGAGGGAAGGAAGGAATGGATAGATAGATAGATAGATAGATAGATATTATTGAATTTATACCCCACCCATCTTCCCAAGGGAACTCTGGGCGGCTTACAATTGGCTGAACTAATCAGCAAAGTAATAACTTTTAAAGTTTCAATTACACCACACTTCACTCCTAAGCTGAGTGTGTATATAGATAGATATAGATATAGATATAGATATAGATATAGATATAGATATAGATATAGATACACACACACACACACACACACAGTGGAACCTTGTATAACAAACGGTTTGTATAACATAAAATCTGTACAACATGAAAAATTCCCAAGATAGGGGAAATTTGCTTAACAGAATCACCTATGGGGAGAATCCGTACCTACAGCATAAAAATGGTTGCGATTAGGGATGACTCCGTTTTCAATGCATTCCTAGGGGAAATTTGTATAAAGGAACATTGGCTTCACATAATTTCATTGGGAACGGATCAATTCCTTTATACAAGAGTACTACTGTATATATATATATATATATATTTTGAGGGGGGCGGCCAGGCGGAAGGGGTGCCGGTGGGATTAATCAGCCCAAATCCTTTGGGGTCTTTCCTGCCAGGTTGCTACCAAGAGAGGCAGTGGGGGAGAATGGTTAGCGTGCCGAACCGGGCGTCGGGAAACCCAGCGTTTGTAACAGTGGCAATAAGAAATATAATTCATTATTATCTCCTATCTGTCTTATTCAATTTGCATTTCTCTGCACTGAGATGTGTGTGTCGAGAGAGAGAGAGAGAGAGAGGAGGGCTTTTCTCGTAAACGATTGGAAGTATTTATTTATTTATTTATTTATTTATTCCCTGCACTTATAGTAAATCCCCTAAGCTCACCACAAAAACATCCTTTTTTTCTTCCAGTAAGTTTGAACATAAACTGTTTTTTTTTCCCTGCTTTCTTCATGAAGAATATGTGCAAATAGGTCAGGTAGAGAGAGGAAGTGTTGGTTAACTGGAAAAAAACATCTAATTTCCACCTGAACAGCCTGGGAGGCTGAAGCTGGTGGTGGGAAAAAAATGATAACAAAACCCACGTGGCGGCTCGGGGTGGGCGGGGCTTGCTTGGGAACCGGAAGGAACGCCCCCTCGCTGGTCATATGACCGGAGGAGCTTTGCAGCCCAAGCTGGAGACTAGATTGGGCTGGAATCAGTGAGTGGGAATTAAGGGGGATCCTGGGGGAGGCCAGGCTGAGCAAGGCAGACCGGGGCAGGCAGGAGTTCCCCAGGTGCAGCTTCCTAGCCTGGGAGTCGCCGTGGGAGGGAAGGGGGGAAGCTGTCCCTGTTGGACTCCTGCCTACCTTGCAGGGGCTTCAGAGGGTGTTGAAGGCGTGGGTTGTTGGGGTTGGGGGGAGAGAGAGAGATAGCTCTCCCTGTGGGATATCTGCCTGCCTTGTGGGTCTCGGGGTGAGGAGGTGGCCTAGCCCTGTTTGATTCCCTGTTGGACTCCTGCCCGGTTTGCAGGGGCTTCAGAGGGCTGTTGAAGGCGTGGGTTGCTGGGGGTTGGGGGAGAGAGATAGCTCTCCCTGTGGAATATCTGCCTGCCTTGTGGGTCTTGGGACAAAGAGATGGTCTATCCCTGTTTTATTTCGGCCTGACCCTGCCCGGGCTTCAGAGCGGCGCCTGGCACGGTGCTCTTGTGTTCTCCAAAGGGGGGAATTCACCTCCCCTGTGGAATATCTGCCTGGCTTTGGGGCAACTCTCTGCCTTTGCCCCCGGGGGGGCAGAAATTCAGATCCAAATGCTTCTCTGGGGGGCAAACCAGCCAAGCATCCTGAGAGTTTTTATTTCTTTCTTAGGATGTTTTATTTAGCTTATTATTGTTGTTTTTGTTTTCATTGTTTGTCCCTTTCTTTCTAAACCGCCCGGAGTTCCTCCGGAAGACAGTTGGTATATAAGTATTAAAAAATAAATAAACAAACAAACAAACAAATTTTAATTGGGGACCTGGTGCGCATCTGGGCCGATCTCCCCACGCTGTCTGTCTGTGTGTGTGTGTGTGTGTGTGTGTGTGTGTGTGTGTGTGTGTGTGTGTGTGTGTGTCATTGAAGCCCAGCTGAGCCAGAGCTTGTGGGAAGGAAAAATAGGTCCCAGTTTCCACACACACAGAGAGAGGATTGCTGAGTTTCAGTGAGGTGGAGGAGAGAGAGAGAGAGAAAGAGAGAGAAAGAGAGCAGCTGGTCGTGGTTGTCGCGAGTTCTAATCCCGAGGGTCGCCCTTCCTCCCGAGTTCAGACCTGGGCCCCAGGAGAGAGAAAAACCCTCCTGTTTGTTGCCACGTTTTGGGGCTGGTGGCGGTGCTGGGCGTCCGCCCTCCCCCTCCGAGGCCGTGTGGGCCCAGTTGCAAAAGACAGTAGGAGGGTGACTCGGGCCCCTCTTCCGCCTTCGATCACGCGTTAACACGCTGCGTCTTTTGCCCTAGAGATCCTCAAGTGTCGCCCGGCACTTAGGAAGACGGGTGTTCAGCCGCCAGGCGCCCAGGATGTCCAGATTCGGGGAGTTGCTCGATTCGCTTCAATTAAAAACATTTCTTGACCCCCCCCCCCAAAAAAAACCTTGCTCCTTTAAAAAAGGACCCGAGGCGCCTTGCAGCCGGGAATCAGGAGGGTAGACTTTAATGGGGTGAGTTTGGAGTTTACACCGGGGTCAACTCGATGCCGGCAGCTGGCGGCCGACTGCAGATTGGCCCGAGGCCGGGTTTTAGGCTCGGAATCGGCCAGTCTCCTGGGCGGGGCAGAGCTCGGTCGAAGCGTGCAGTGTGACGCCGAGGACGGAGCATTCAGAAGGGGGGAGATTTTATATTAAAAGCTGTTGAAAGATCGAAAGAAAGGGAAGGAGTGGCATTCCCCCCCCCCGTGCCTCCTTTTTGGCGCCCCTAAAAGATTGCAGCGTCGCAACAGGCCAAGAGAGGCAGACCTGTTTTTCAGGCGTCACTGGGCGAAAGGTTTCCAGTATCTTATCTGTTTCTGGGCTCCAGGGTATCCGAGGAACCGGTTTGATCTAGACATGAAGGGTGTGTACCTTGGAATCTGGTATTACTGATGTTTATTACGAATAAATGGGTCAGGGGTGGTAATGAAGGGGGGTTGAAATGAGCGTATGGCCCCACAGGTTGTTGGTTCTTGCCAAGAGGCTGTTGAAAACCTGGTCCCTTCCAAATAGGAAGACGGGGTCCTTCATCCCACGTCCCTGGGAAATTGCGATCCGAAAGGTGTCCTTTTTGCTTTAACTTAGGATTGGTTGCGAGGGCGATACAGGGCATCTTCAAAGACACACCCACACAAGGCAATCGCTGCAGGGCAGGGGTGAAAGGCCAGGCCAGCAAGGGAAGTTGCGTCGGCTGAACGACAGCTCGACTAGGTCCGTCTTGTCTCGCTGCAGCCTTTGAGGAGCCATGGAGCAGATCAAGAAGACGGTGGATCAGGCCCGGGCGGCGTTCGACACGGGCAAGACGCGTCCCTTGGCTTTCCGGATCCAGCAGCTGAAAGCCCTGAAGAAGATGGTCCAAGAGAAGGACCAGGAGATCAAATCCGCTCTCAAGAAGGATCTCAACAAGGTCGGTCCCTCGCTGTTTCTACTTGTTCGGGTCCCCGGGAAATTCTGAGGTTGGGCTCCATTGGGGTCCCTGGGAAAGACACCCTTCCTGGCAGGGGACATGAGAAAACATGAGCCTGGTGCATATCCGGAGGGGGCAAATTTCCTCCAAGAATCGGAGGTTGAACTACTCAGATGATGATGATGGCTTTGAGAAGAATCTGCAGTCTTAGCATGGCCCTGTTAGTGTCCCCGGGAAAATCTGCAGCAGAAGCCTCAGTTGGGTCCTTGGGAACATTGGGGGAACCCTTGTGGATGTGTAAAGCTGGAGATTGCCACAAAAGAAAGTGAAGCTGGTGCTTTCATTGGGGGTGTCCCCTGGGAAGTTCTTAATCGGATCCTTTCTCTCAGAAGGGTCCCTGGGAAAAATCTAAAACCGAAGATCCATCTTAGAAGGGTCCTTGGGAAATTTTTTATCCCCAGCAGGATCCCTGGGAAAAGTTAACGCTCTAAGATTTCCCCACAGCAAAGGGGCTGTGATTTTCACTCACGTTGGAATGGAACCCCCCTGGCTGGATCCACCCTGGCACCCGTCTTATGCTTGGGGTTGTCAAGACTAACACACACACCCGTCCCCTTCTGCCTCCGCCCCAGAACCCTTATAGCAGTTTCAGCTACGAGGTCATGAACGTGCTGCTGGAGATCGACACGGCGATGGAGAGCCTCCCGCCTGGGCGGCCCCCGAGCGCATCCCGAAGACCGCCATGACCCTGGGGGACGAGGTCTACATCCAACGGGAGCCTTTCGGAGTGGTCTTGATCATTGGGGCGTGGAACTACCCCTTCAGCCTCATCATCCATCCTCTGGTCGGGGCCATTGCCGCAGGTTGGATGGATTGTCCAAACTGTTGTTCCTTCTGTCTTCCTTCTGTCTTCCTCCCGCCTTCCTTCTGTCTTCCTCCCATCTTTCTCCCGTCTTCCTTCTGCCAGCCGGTTGTGTGTGTGTGTGTGTGTGTGTGTGTGTGTGTGTGTGTGTGTGTGTGTGTGTGTGTGTGTGTGTGTGTGTGTGTGTGTGTGTGTGTGTGTGACAGGACTTGTGACAGGGCCCCTGAATTCCAGTTGAGCTAGGGGCTCGGTGAGAGAGGGGTTTGTCTACTCTGGAGTAAGTCTAGATGCAGTCCTAGTGCATTTTGTTGCCTTTGGTTTATACCTCCCCCAAACACACACACACAGACACACAAACATGTGATTTCCATTTAAGCACCAGAGGTTCTAGCAGAAAAGGATCGCAGGCAGATCTTTAATTTGGCTTAAAACATTCCGCTTTTGCTGGGCTCAGGGATGTCGAGTTGTATGACCGTCTCTTTCTGTCCCACACGTTTCAGGGAATGCGGTCGTGATCAAGCCCTCGGAAATCAGCGAACACACTGCCAAGCTGTTCCAAGAGCTGATCCCGCAGTATCTGGACAAGGTGGGGATGCGGTGCTGCAACACTGTCAATTTGGGTTCCCGGGGGTCATCTAGTCTGACCCCACATCTGTTCCAGAACACAAACGTCTCTCAACCCCTCTCTGGTTTCTCCCTCTGCAGGAGCTCTACCCGGTCATCAACGGGGGCGTCCCCGAGACCACGGAGGTGCTGAAGCAGCGCTTTGACCACATCCTCTACACCGGCAACTCCACCGTGGGCCGGATCATCATGGAGGCCGCGGCCAAGCACCTCACACCCGTCACGCTGGAGCTGGGAGGGAAGAGCCCCTGTTATATCGACAAAAACTGTGACCTGGACGTCGCCTGCCGGTAAGAGGCCTCGCGGAAATATTACAAGCCTGGCTTTTGGGCCACTGATAAAAATAATACTGTAGGAACCTCTTATCTGCAGGATCTATATCTCCTGATTTGCTTATCTGAAAACATTAAATGTAAAATCCCAGAAATGTATATAGAAATGTATAGACAGAGATAACAAAACTAACCACTAGGGGGAGGCAAACACCATCATATTTGTAGTGTTTGAGAGCGGAAAGAGAAAGCCATTAGAAAACAACATTTGCTCTGTCTTTTTTGTTTTCCTCTTCCCTCCTCTGGCTTGTTTCCTCTAATGTCGTGCCTTTTAGACTTCAAGCCCGTAGCTGGCGATTTTTCACCCCTTCATTCCTTGAACTTCTCCTTCTTAGGAACAGAGCAGCACAAAAATCCTTTCGGCAACTAAGAAGTAAACATATCTCCTCTTTTTCCTCTTCCCGGTCCCTTCAGGCGCATAACCTGGGGCAAGTACATGAACTGCGGGCAGACCTGCATCGCTCCCGACTACATCCTGTGCGACCCGTCCATTCAAGATGAAATCGTGAAGCGGGTGGAGAAGGCACTCAAGGTGAGAGTGGAAGCGGGCCGTCCATGTCTTCGTGCCTCGTCTTTGAGGGCGGCTGGAATGGGCAACGAAGAGCCGTTAACCTTACAAAACACCCGCTCCTCGCTTGATTGTCGGACCCTCCTCCGGCCGGGAGCTCCTGCTGGTCCTAATCAGCCCGGGCAGAGTTAAGGAGGAGCGAGAGTCAGTCTTAGTGGGAAACCACCTACAATTTGAATAAATAAGATCTGAATTTGGATTGTGCAGTAGTTCAGGTTGACTCTCATCTTGCAGGATTTTTACGGGGACGACGTGAAGAAATCTCCGGACTACGAACGGATCGTGAACCAGCGGCATTTTAAGAGAATCATGGGCCTTTTGGAAGGGCAGAAAGCCGTTCTCGGGGGTGACGTGGATGAAGCCGAGTGCTATATCGGTAGATCGGGGGCCAGCATGGGTTTGATTTGAACTTTGTGCGGGCGAGGAGACATACCGCTTTTTAATCTGATGCTTTCAGCTGGTTATTCTAGTGGGTGAAGGGGGTGGGATAAAACATTATGCATTTTTCTGCCTCTGGTTTTTTTCATTAAGGGATGTGATGAGATGACCCCCATTTACAAATAACACCCCGTTTTTAATGTGTTGCTTCCACGTTGGCTCGCAATCTCCGTTCGTCAGCAGGTTGCTTTATTTAAGAGTTAGGAAGTTTACAAAGGATTGGGCAGCGTGTACCAAATGCCACATACATGCAGAACTCTTGTTCTGAGGCCACTGAAAAATAAAACTGATGGTTTTTAATGACCTACAGACACGCTCCCCCAAAAGTGGCTTTGTTGTAACACACGGGGGAGGTTAAAAAGCAAACCAAAGTGTTCTGCTTATATACCGCCCCGTACCACTTCAAGTGGTCTCTGGGCGGGTTACAGTTTAATTACAGTATGCAGAAGTGAACATTGGCAGAGTGTCGAATTCCTAGCAAAATTTCTCTTTTTTTTTTTTTTTTGCTACACAAAAGTATAGAGATTCGTAGGGTAAAATAGCTTTAAACAGCACGAGTCCACTCCTTCCTTGTTAACTGGCTGGGAAGGTCTCAGTCGCTCACTTGGAGGCATTTATTGGGGGTGGAAAAATTTCATTACTTACAATTGTCAAGAAATCAACAGCAAACAATGAACTGACTTCAGCAGACGAAACTGAGGGAAAGGAGCGCTTAGCGGAGGGGCAGGTCTCTCTTTGAATTCAGCGGATGGAAGGAAAGATGGGTTAGTGCGGGACAGATGGGCAATCACCTCAGCCTACAAAACATCCTTCCTGATCAAAGTACCGGTAGCATGCAAGGTTGCCAATTAAAAATAAATAAATAGGACATTTGGCTACTTCCTGTTTTGTCCATTTTTCAGTTGGGTTGTTTGTGCGTTTTTTTTTTTTTTTTTTTTGCAAAGTGTGGGTGGTTCAGCCCACCTTGGCATCTCGGATGCTGACAGTTGCATCCTAGTCTGTTGAAGTCGATTCTTTGCTGTTGACTTGTTCGCAACAGTAGGTAACGGAAAGGGGTTTTTTTTCAGTATTCCTCCCACGCCATTCACTCCCATCTTTTCATCCTGCGTCCACTCAACTCACTTTTCCCTCCTCCTCCTCCTCCTCTCATTTTTAACCCCCCCCACCAGCCCCCACAATCCTGACAAATGTCAGCCCAAGCGCCAAGGTCATGCAAGAGGAAATCTTCGGCCCCATCCTCCCGATTATCCCCGTGAAGGACCTGGAGGAAGCTATTCGTTTCATCAACGAGCGGGAGAAGCCATTGGCTCTTTATGTCTTTGCTAAGGACAAGAAGGTCAGTATATTGTTGCCGGGACCGGGTGCCCCATCCCGGATCCGATCCTCATGAAATAATGGAATTGCAGATACAGAAGGAGCGCCAGAGGTCACCCTGACAATGTAGTCGAGTGTAAACCCTTAACTCATCCAAATATCACTTAACTCGGAGCCCTTTACCACTGTGGGACAAACAAATAGCAATCATAGATTTATTTACTTATTCATTTTGGACAAGGAGACCAAGCCCTGGTACCGAAACAAAATAAAGATAATTTAAGAAAGCAGCCATCGCAAGAAAAAGTAACAGAACGCCTGAACGAAGACTTGGGAACAAAAGAAAAATAAATTTATTTCACTGCCTTACTTTCCGAACCAAGTTGTGCCTTGTTGGTGAAAGGTCTACATTTGGAGATCTGGGACATAGCAAGGAAAACTCATTTTTACAGAGTTTGCCCTGCAGTGGCCTGATCCCAAACTTAAAAGTCTTGCTTCGTCTCGCTTAGGCCGGGAACGTTGTGTTCCAGAGAAAAATCTAATTCAGCTGATCTTCTCCGGAACCCAAAACTCCGGTAACTAGTCCTCAAAATAGCTTGTCTCTTTTATTCCTCTCTTAGAGAGTGAGTTCGATCCATCCGTGTGGGTTGAAGGGATTTTCCCAACAATTATTCCTTCTGTCTTCCTCTGGTCTTTCATCTCTCTTCGGTCTTCCTTCCCGACCAGATCATCAAGCGAATGATCGCAGAGACTTCCAGCGGTGGGGTGACTGCCAATGACGTCCTGATGCATTATAGCGTCCCAGGCTTGCCGTTTGGTGGCGTGGGTGAGTTGGTGGCTGGCTGGCTCCCAGGGGAGGGGTTGGGTGGGTCGTGTGTGTCCCCCACACACACAGATTTAACCAGGATTCCCTTTGAGCAAGGCATTTGAACTGGAGGGGGTCCAGGGCACGGATCTTTACACTGGCATCGGTGCAATGAGATGGACTCTAAGAGCTGGTTCTCTGCAGACACCCTCACCTTGCAGGCCGGTTGTAAGAAACGATGGGGATTATTTAGAAATAACATATACTGTACAAAGTAGAGGAGGAGTCTCTTATCCACAGGACAACTATCTACTGATTCACTTCCCCACAGTCTTGTGTGTGTGTGTGTGTGTGTAAAAGAAATCCAGAAAAAATCATTTTCTCGTGTGTTACCAAAACACGAGAGGGAGACGGGCTTTAACTTGCGATAGAGGGAGGCAGAGAGACAGGAAGTGTGTGTTTGCTATTATCCACAGTATTCAGTATCCACGGAGGGCGTGAAACAAATCCCCAGCAAATATGCCTGCCCCCCCGCACAGCTAGGACTCCTCTGAAGATTCGTCCGCAAAGTCCAGCTAGTGAGAAAAAAATTCAGAACAATACTTAAGGTGGCCTTAACAGGGTAAACTAAGTTCCACATCAAAACAGCCACAAAACTCCATGCTTCTTTAAAGGAGCAGATGAGGAAACTTTTGGTCTTCTGGTCCTTGTGGCAATGCGGGCTTCCATCCTCCTCCCCCAGCACCGCCCGTAGCTGGAGATGATGGGTGCTGTAATCCGATCCCTCCTCCTGGCTTCATCTTAGACACGTGTAGAATTGTGTTTCGGGACCCTTGAGGACTAGCTGCCTGGTTTGGGGAGGGCAAACCGTTTTACCAGCGTCTTCCTCCGATGTGTTACTAATTTTTTAAAAAAACTGTTCCGTTAAAAATTGGCATTGCACCAAGGATAGTTGGATTTAGCCCGCTGCGCAAGTTGATAAATAATAATAATAAAGCCGGGCTCATTATGATTTAGATCAGTGTTTCTCCACCGGTGGGTCCCTAGATGTTCCTGGACTGCAACTCCCAGAAGCCTCCGCCCCTCGCTGTGCTGGAAGGGGTTTCTGGGAGTTGCAGTTCCAGGAACATCTGGGGACCCACCGGTGGAGAACCACTGATTTAGATCTTGGTACCTCTGGTGCCCACCTCTCCCCCCCCCCAGCGTACCCGCTTCCGTATTTTGCTTCTCCAGGGTCAAACCCGCCACCGCTGAAACCGCCGGTGCCTCGTTTGTTCCGCAGGTAACAGCGGGATGGGGGCCTACCACGGCCGCCACTCCTTCGAGACCTTCTCCCACCGCCGCTCGTGCCTCGTCCGCTCGCTGGCCATGGAGTCGGTCAACAAGCTGCGCTACCCGCCGGCCAGCCAGAAGAAGGTGGATTGGATGAAGACGTTCGTCCTGGCCAAGCTGAACCGGCGCAAGGTGGGCCTCGTGGCCCTGGCCGTGCTGGGCGTGCTGGTGGCCGTGGCGGCCAAGGTGAGCCGCCTCCGGGGAGTTTGGCCCGGGCGGCCGACGGGGAGGAAGCAGCCGTAAGCGCCTGGAGATCTGGGGGACATTCTTCCCCCTCTGTCTCCAGTCGGCTCCTGACTCCCCTGTTCCTTCCTCACCTCCGTCCCACAAAAAATAAAACCCTGGGAAAACTTGCGTGGACTACAACTCCCACCCTCCCCCACCCCTGGCAGGATGCTGGAAGTCGTGGTCCATGCAAGGAATTTCTCTGAGCCTAGCTTTCCAGGTGGCAGAGCCGGTCCTGAGAGAGAGAGAGAGAGAGAGAGGTGCCTTGGTTGGGGGTGTGATGGGGTCAGAGGGTTAGGGTTAGGGCAGTGGTGACCAAACTCTGGCCCTCTAGATGTTTTGGACCACAACTCCCACAGTCCTTTGTTATTGGCCATCTAGGCTTGGAATTCTGGGAGTTGCAGTCCAAAACATCCAGAGGGCTGAAGTTTCCCCACTATTGGGTTAGGGTACTGTCCATCTACGTAGACTTAAGGGAGGGGGGAATCGAGCCCACCCACCATGTTGTGTTCCCTGCCTTTGCTGGTAGCCAAGCGCCCAAACGGGAAGTCCTGTGCAGCAGAGAGAAAATGGGAGAATAACCTTTTCTTGGGGGGTAGCAGGACTAGAGGCGAGGCTGTATAATATTTCACATTTCCTCCGGTCCTGCCAGCCTCTCCGGGGGGGATGCTATGACGCTGCTGACTCTTTGGGGAACGCATCGTGTTTTTGGCGGCCCCCTAAGAGCCAAGAACACCCCCTTTTTTCAGATCGGGGGCGTGTGGGGCAGGGGAGGTAGGGCCCCATCTTTTCTCTCCTTTTCCTGCCTGCCTGCCTGCCTGCCTGTCTTCCCCTGCATGGGCTGGGTGATTGGTTCCGCGCCTCGGCCGCGCCCTCTCCAGCTTTCCCGGCACGGGCCAAGAGCGCCCCTGCGCCTCCGTTCCGATAACCCTGCCAAACTCCCCGAGGGACCCCTTGACCCGGCTTGGTTTGGCCCTCCGAGAACGGTTAAGGCAGGGCGAGGGAGTTCGCCTCTCTTTCCCCACCTGCTGGGAGTCCCCGCCGGTGGGTCATCACATCTAGTGGCAGGGAGTCCCACAGCTCCGCGAAGAAGCCATTTCCGTTTTCACTTGCCCCAGATCCGCCAGGCGTCCCCCTTCGGTGAGAGGCAGGGGAACGCCCTGTCGGCTCGAGCCTGCTTTGCCGATGACAGAACGGAGTTTGTCGTGAGCAGATGTGTGTGTGTGTGTGTGTGTAGCTGGCTGTTCGGTCCGGTTAACGCTCGCTGGGGGGGGGGTCACATGTTGCATGGCTTAAAATCTCCGTTATCCTGGCTTGTTTTGGGGGACCTTTAAGGACCAACACCCTGGTGCTTTTTCTCTCTTTCCGGTATACCTTCCTCTCTCTCTCTCTCTTTCTCCCTCCTTTCTCCCCCACCTCCCCAAATTTCCTCCTCCTGTTTTTTTCTCCCTTACGAATCAGCCGGTGCCCTTTTTCCATCTAAACTTGAGGGAGTTCAGGACCCCCTACGGGGACGATCACAAAGCAAAAAGCAAAAAGTGTTCTGCTTATATACCGCCCCATACCACTACAAGTAGTCTCTGGGCGGTTTACAGTTTTAATTACAGTAATGCAGGCTACACATTGCCCCCCCCTCCCAGCGAGCTGGGTACTCATTTTACAGACCTCGGAAGGATGGAAGGCTGAGTGAACCTTGAGAGCCTGCTACCAGGGATTGAACCCAGGTCGTGAGCACAGTTTTACCTGCAGGACAGGCATTTAACCCCTGCGCCACTGGAGGCCCTCTGGTTAACAAAAAAAAAAACAGCCACACAATGAATCTTCATGGCCTCAAAGCCACCCTCTGTGCCTTGGTGGTGGTCAACGGGTCAGATTAAAAATTAGCAATCGGGATTCAGCAATAATTGGAATTATTACAGTATTATGTCGCCTCTCCGCCCAACAGGGAAAGACTGCCTCCTTGTGGCTAAAGTTAATCCTGCAGGCGACAGGCTGCCTCTGTTTACGTCGGCATCCTTTGATTCAGCAAAGCTCACCCGTGTCTGCAGATAAAACTAACCTTGTTTTATCATTTGTTTTTCCTTTTCTACTTTTTAGCTTGGAATTTTCTGAATCGGAGGTTCGCCGGCCACCGTAAACGAAACGTGATAATTTGAGAGGGAGCAAGTGATTGGCTTGATCTAATACATAGGTTATTATTATCTTTCCTCTATATTTTTCTTTAACGGCTTAAGAATGTCTCCACGCTCAGGGGGAAAAAAAAACAAGGGTGGGGTGGAAACCCCCCCAAAAAATGTGCTGGCGGGAGAGTCCTTCATGAGAAGTGGTGGCTTGATTCGTTCCGATTTAAGAACGTCCTTGTAGCTGACGTAAGCAGTGGATAAATCAAATTTCACCGGAGTGGGTCTGTGCATTTTGGTGTGTCCTTTGGTAGGTTTTAGTCTTGCAGTAAATCCTTAGTTTAACACAAGAACGGGAAAGTTGGGGCCCCTCCAGATTTTATTGGGCGGAAGCTCTAGCCAGCTGATGGAACTTGTAGTCCACCGGTCTCTGAAGGGCTCCCCTGGCCCTGTCCTTAATTTAGTGGCTACTGACGTCTTCAAAAGTAACTTTTCCACCAACCGACCAGTCTCTTTCCTACCATTCCCACAGTCTTAAGAGAGAGACGGGACCATGTTTCATTTTCAGTTAATGGTAGCTTGTGATGACGTCTGCAGCCGCAAACTGTGGTTAGTATTAACCACGTTACCTGTAGAAACAAGCCAGCTTTAAACCGTGGTTTAAGGTCCGAAATGCTTCCTGCCCCATCACAGATACGTGAATCAATAAGTAAAAGGCAGCCTCACGTCACCTCTCCTGCCCTAAACCCTCCCCATCCTGCTGTTTCTCTCTTTTTTTATCAAAGCAATAAGCCTCCTTCACATTAGAAACTAACGTACGCGTGAAACTATTACTTTGAAAGAAAAGACAAAAAAAAAAAACACTAGATAATTCTATATTGAAAAATGGTATATTCCTAAAATAAAGATATCCTCAAATGTATGTACTAAAATACCTATGTGTCAAACAAATGAAGCATTTTTTTAATCTACGGCTGAAATAAAGGTTTTTACGGCCCGAATGCAGAGATTTTGGATTTTTGGCTTTCCCCGTTGCCGGCTTTCCGCCCCTTCCTCTGTACGTTTCGATGGGTCTCGATCGTTCCCGTGGGTATAAAAATCAAGATGGAACCGTCAGCCTCGGGGGGGGGAGGTTTGCCTGGCATTGGACTACAGCTCCCATTTACCCCATGGCCGCGTGTTGTGCTAGCCCCGGGGAGTATGGGGTCTCTGGTCCCGCAAGGTCCGTGCACAACAGTTTTCTGGGTTTGGACCCGCACAAACTAACAAAGTGGTGTGTGTGTGTGGGGGCTGGGGGCTGGGGCGTGTTTAGAGCTGCTTTTGGCTGGAGGGTTTGCACGGTCCCGGGTTCGAGTCCCATCCACGGTGACGGCCGTGCCTCCCAAGCGCCTGGTGTCTGGCGTGCCGTTGTGGTCTTTGTGTTGTCGTTCTGGACACCCCCGGTCTCCCCCCCCCTAATCCTTCATAGCGAGGAACCGGGCGAGCAGCCCCACTGCCAGGACCCCGAAGGCTGCCCCGACGGCCAGGCCCCTCCAGACGATCAGCTGCTTGGTCGTCAGGACTCGGCTGACGGTGGCCGTCCCCGGACTCCGCTCGTCCTGGAAAGACGGCCCGTCAGCCCTGGAGAAGCGAAGGAGCACCACACCGTTCTGGGTCTCCGCGCCCGGCCCTGCTGGAAGCAGAGAAGGATTCGAACTCGGCGCTTGTGCGGCAAGAGGTAAGGCGGGCAAGGAAGGGCGAAGTACATTAAGAAACAAAACACCCTTGTTTTAGGGAAGAAATCCGGGTGGGAAAAGCATATTTCTCACTAGCGTGTTTGCTAGAAGGGGGCAGAAAACCCAGAGGGCCAGGTTTCGCTGGGAGGGACGGCGGTTGCCGACCCCGTATTAAATTTAAGGATGCAACGAGCCACCCGTGCACCCAAGAGGCGCCCGGCCGCGGCACCGGCGTTCCCTACCGGAGGCGGGCGTCGTCTTGGCGGGGACGGGAGCTGAGTTCGAATCTTCCGACGGCTTCTGGGTCAATCCTGCCCGGTGCTGAGCCTAACGGGGGGAGAAAAAAGATCCAAGCTGGGTTCTGATCCGTGTGTTTGCATGGAGGGTTGAGACGCATCAAACGTGAGCAGAGACGGACATCCCGCAATACGAATAAGCTTAAAACCGGCAGTGATGTTCAAAAGAAAGTCCTGCCGGTCAAGCCACCCCCACAAGCTGGATGAATTTCAGCCACTTACAATCAGCGCTATTGGTTAAAAATCAGTTAGAAATTCAACGTATAGAGAGACGTTCATGTTAACTCGTTTCAGTTCCCTGTTCGCAATACTTGAATATGTCTTAATTGTACCGGACTGTACATTGTCCCTCATTTACTGCAAGCCACCTTGGGTCCTTTTCCAAGGAGAAAGGCCAGTTTAAAAAATACTCAAAATAAGTAAATAAATAATTCCCCCCCCTTTAGATTTGGGGTTCCCCACCCTTCCCCTGCCTGACTGTTGTTAAATAAAATTAAGAAAAAAAAACACCCTATGTATACAGTATATAAAAAGAAACTGTTGGGAATTTAAGCTACCAGCATCCACCCAAGGGGTCTGAAATTGATCGGAGGTTCAAGACAGGTTTGAAAACCACGCCAGTCAAAAGACCTCCACAGGTACGGAGGGGACCTAAAATATCTTCCAGTAAATAAGGAGATAGGTTGCAAACTTCAAGGCAAGAATACACTAGAAAACATGGAATGCTCTTTTAATAGCAAACGCTAACACATAACCTCATCTCTTGCACCCTGTTTCTGGAAACGTGATGGTTAAAAATCCTTTTTAATTATTTATTTATTTATTATTTATTTATTTATTAATCTTGTATCCCGCCCATCTTCCCACTGGGAACTCTGGGCGGCTTACAACAATAAAACAGGTAATAAAAACACTAAACAGAAAGGCAGACCCAAGCATACTTAATGCGGGGGGACAAGATGGCGGCAGGACCCATGCAATGAAAGCACACAAAAAAATTCTCTTAATCTATGGGATATTTGCAAACGGGATCAGCCTTTCTGACACCTGACAACTCCTGTGGTGGTGGGGAATGGGGGAAGATGGGTGTTGTAGTCATCTAGCGACACCCGGCAGGTTGGCGGCCCCCACCCCGATGCTGAATCTCTTGCCTCAGGCGGCCAAAGGACTGGGGTCCACTCGGGGAAGCGAGATACCCCCCCCCCGGTCGGCCGGAGCTGTGCTTTTATCCTCACCTCTTTGGCGGCTTGTGCCCAGTCCATCCGGGCGATGTAGATGATGGAGCAGGTGCAGGGGATGGAGGCGCAGACGATCATCCCCACCCAGAGCCCTGGGGTGAAAGGAAGAAAGGGAGACACGATCATTTGGGGGAGAGATCAGGGGGTGCCCCGTTTGCTTAGGAGAGGCCGGGATGGAAGACACCTCTTGGGCAACCCCGATAGACGGCGGCGACCGTGAAGACAAAAAAAAAAAAACAAAAAAAAAAGGAGGAGAAAAGAAGCTGATTTTGCATTAATAGGGATAGAGCAGGAGGACAAGGTGGCTAAACTTAGTTACGGATGCCCCTCCAGCTAACTTCCAAGGCTTAAAGGGAGGTGGCTTGCAGTTCTGGTCTGCTTTTTTCAAACCCCAAAGAGATAGGGAGGTACGAGAGAATGAATCCGGCTACCGATCTCGGAGGGGGGGAGAGAAAAAGAGGCCTAGCCCCGGCACCTATCAGTCCGATTTTGGCCACGAAAAGCAGAACGACGCCCAAAGGTAAGCCGACGGCGTAGTAGCCGACGGCGTTGAAGATGGCCCCCAGTTTCTGCTTTCCCGTGCCCCGGAGGACGCCGCTGGTGGTCGCCTGCAGAAGAGAGAAGATGGCGGCGTTAATAAAGCTTTGCCGGAGCCGAGCAAGGCGGGGAAGGTTGGGGTGGCCCATACGGGGGGAACTTGGGACGTGGTCGGTCCGAGTCTCAAATTTCCCCAGCGTTGGAAATAGCCCTCGTTCTGGACATTTGAGAACGAGAGGATAGAAGGACAAGGGTTTTGTTTTTTGTTTTACTCACGCAAAGTGCTTCGAATAAGTGGAAGCCAATGTAGACTGGCATCACCCAGGAAACGAGCGCAATCACCTCTCTGTTTTAGACGAATAAATAAGAATTATTTCAAGGAGTCTCTGCTATTCCGGCAGACTGATCAAAGTGAATCTGTTTGGGGTGTCGGGGAATGCGCAACATCTCCTGGTCCTAATGCCTTTAACCTTTGCGATAGGATAGCAATCAAAAACAAATCAGATATCCCTAAAAATCTGTAGGGTTTTTTTTTTTTTTTTAGGGGGAAGGCTGTGTAATGTTTCCCCTGTCCAGAAGGAAAAACAATCCCAAATTTAATTTCTCCACCCTTCAAAGTCTCGGGGGACTGCACTTTTCGTGGAAAAGGAGTGTGTGGGGGAGTTACAGAGCCTGGGTAAAACCCCAAAATAATTAAATAAATTTTAAAAAAATGAAAATTCTCCACCCTTCAAAGTCTCTAAAGGACTGCATTTTAGGAAATTGTTTTACAGAGCTTAAATTATAAAATAAAATAATGAGAATATAATTGCAAGAAATAACTTGCTTTGCTAATGCGACAGGTTGACCTCCCTTTTCCTGTCTATTTCAGGTGTTTAGGAGTGACCCGCAAGAGGGACTTGGGGGTGGTTTTACTCACTCGTCGCTGGTAAAAACGTAAGCGAGGACGTCTTTCGTCGCCGTCAAAATCATGCTCATCAAAAAGAAAAAACAGACTGGAGAATTAAGAGAGAATTAGAGAGAGGTGGGTTTCTGCAAATATTGGAAGTAAAATGTATTTTTAATAAGGAAGGCTCTCAGGGAACGTCCTGTTTGGGGAGGGGGGGCAGGCAGGACGGTGCAGTGGTTAGAGAACTAGGCTGAACTTGTCCCACTAACCACGATCTTTAGAGCAGGCCTGTCCAAACTTTGGCCCTCCAGATGTTTAGGACCGCAACCCCCACATCCCTTCGTCATTGGCAATCTAAGCCTAGAATTCTGGGAGTTGTGGTCCAAAACATCAAGAGGGCCAAAGTTTGGACATGCCTGCTTTAGAGGATTGGGCTGTTGCCATATTTGGGGTGCAGCAAACATTTCCCCACCACCATCACCTCCCTCTCGTGGGGTACTCCGGCCAGGATAATGGGCCTTGTAGTCTTCAACGGCCTGTTTCCCAGCCTCTTGAGACTGGGAGAGGTCAGGGGGCTATTATTTAGTCCCCCTAAGGCCCGAAGAAATATCCGTATTTTTTAGCTGCCACCTCCCCAGGTCGGCTGACAGAGGTAATGGCCTTATTTTTCCCCCAACAGCAGGGCTGGGCCTCTAAATTTTATTTTCTCTTTTTTAGGTGCTGCAGTGCGCTTCGCTGGTGGGCAACGGCATCCCTTGCTCAAGAGGGTTACCTGTACACAGGATGGCCACCACTGAAGACTTCCTGGCTTCTTCGGCATTTCCGGCCCCTAAAGCGTTCCCGACCTGGACGCTGACGGCGGCGCTGATCCCGAACGGAATCTGAGAACGGGAGGGCAGAGAGGTTAGTGGCAAACCCAAATAATAGGGGAGATATTCTCAAATACAGTAGGATCTGTGAATCTGCGGTTTTCACATACAGGGGAGAAAAACACCCTAGAAATCTGCATTTTCACCATGTAATTACTAAAACAGGTCACTAGATGGAGAGAGAGAGACCATGGTATGTATTTTTGCTATTGGACTACATAAGTTATCTGGTCCCCTCTAGTGGTTGGTTTTGGAAAGACATGGCAAAGATATATTGATTTTTTTTTTTTAAAAAACCATGCTATCTACAGTGGTCTCAATTATCCGCAGGTTTCAGCATCTGCAAGGAGATGTGAAGCCTATCGCCAGGGGATACAAAGGTCCTACTTTGTTTTGAAGGCCAGATTCCTACAAACAGTGTGGGAAATTTAAAATTTTAAAAAGTGATTAAATGGCCTGTGATTCCTGAATTCTGGCTGGCGCAAGTTGGGGTTCAGGAGAAATGTAGGGGCGTTCCTTACCATATAAACGACCGTGGCGACTTCGTAAATGATGGACTGGGCCGAGAGATCCAGGACGCTGAGCAGACCTGGGTAATAAAGGTGCAAGGGGTTTGAAGGTTTTTAGCACCACGATTTCCCTCCCTCCCCCCTTATGACTTTTTAAACACATCCTCCTGCCTGTCCTTCACAGCCATCATTTCAATTTACTGTTTCAGCCCTTGTAAAGCCCGTTGCAGCTATAGTATTGTTATTGTTTTGCTGTTTTTCTGAAAAATAATGGCTTGGTTCCCCATTCCCTAAAAGTAACAAAAACAAAAACTAGAATTACCTATTTTCCCAATGTATTTACCAGTAACTAAAAGTAACCAAAATAGTTACAAAATGTTTTGGTCCCCTAGTTCCTAAAAGTAACTAAAAGTTACATTTTAGTTACTTTAAAGGAAAGGCATTGAATGCAATTATCCAGTAGCCTCTGGTAAAAAAACGTATGCATTCCTGCCTTCTGCACTCACAAGACATGTGTTGAACTTGGGAATTTTCCTACTGAATACTGCCACCCACCTCCTCCTGTATGCAAAAGTAACTAAATGGCAGTTAAGCTGTGGAAGTTATAAAAGGAACAAAGCTACAGTCACGCAGCAAAAGGAACGGCATTGCCCCCCGCTAGGTTGTAGTTCTGCTGTCACGCTTGGGAACTCGAAGGAACTCAATGTCATGAGTTCCATGCCAAGCCTTGCCCAAGTAAGAGGGGCGGTGGGCCCACTGGCTCCGCCCATCTCACGAGACTCCTCCCCCTTCCCCCCCCTTCTGACCTATCAGAAAGCTTCCGATCTCGAAGGTCCACCATTCAATGCAGGTCATCAGCATGCTGGGCACGGCCAAGGACATGAAGATGTCCCATTCCTGGAGACATTCCACGGACCAGCCTGGGGGTTGGAAGAAGAAAAAACCAAAGTAGCCACCGCCATTGCGTCCTCGACGAAAACCCCAAAGAGCTAAGGGGTCCCCGGTAGAGAGAAGAGTGCTTTAAAACACCTTGGGCGCCTGCATCCACGGGCTCGTTATCCGTGGTGCCACTTATCTGGAGTCTGAGTGTATTAAAAACATGAAAAAAAAAAGAAAAAAACAAAAACCAGGAATACATATTTCCACAAGGTATTTCTCAAAACTGTCCACAAGGGGGAACCAGAGACCATGTTATGGATTCTTGGGGGAATACATAGCATCGTCTCTGTCTCCCCCAGGTGGCTAGTTCTGGTAATACATTATTATTATTATTAGTAGTAGTAGTAGTAGTAGTAGTAGTAGTGGTGGTGGTGATGGTGATGGTGATGAGATAATAATAATAATAATAATAATAATAATAATAATAATAATAATAATAATAATAATAATAATAATAATAATAATAATGCATTCCCCTGCACACAGGAGGGTCTAACGAACTAAAGTAAAATTTAAATAAAATAGAATAAAAGAAATAAGCTGCAGTACCTCCCCAGGTCTCCACATGGAGCTTCTTCCATCGGATGTAGAAAAACAGGGCGATGGCTTGCGAATACTGGGAAATGGTGTTTGCCCAGGCTGAGCCCCTGGAGTGGAGTTCGGAGGGGTGGGGGGGCGGAGAGGAAGAAGTGTATTTGGAGCAGAAAATTGGGGAGGGCGGATATTGGTCAAGTTTCCGGGCTTCCGGGGAGCCTGGGCTTTGTCGTTTCAAAGCCCACCGCATGGATGCGCACACACACACACACACACACACACACACACACACACACACACACACACACACACACACACACACACACACACACAGAGGGCATGCCTCAGACATTTCTTTCTCGCTCCGACGTTAAGGGGAGGTCAACGTTTCTTTTAAAATGGATCCAGGGACCTTTGGCACAGAGCTTGGGAACGGGCCCTGTCGGACTGCAACTCCCATGATCCCCGCTTGGATTCATGGGAGTTGTAGTCCCAGAGGTACAGGGTGGGTTCCCCCCCTTCCCCGGTGATTGGAAATGAAGATCAACCAAGTACAAATTTCTTTTTCCAAACGTCCAACCATTCCGGGAGTTCCTTACGTCACGCCCAGGCCGAGCTGGTAGAGAAAGACGTAGTTTGCGATCAGGTTGATGACGTTGGCAGCGATGCCGCAGAAAACCTCGGGCCAGATGATTCTCTGAAACGAGAAAAGACCATCCCCTCCGTCCGGGTGACTTCCTAAGAACGACGCAGTAACGTTCTGCACCCCTGAATTTAATTAATTGGCAAAAGGAAAAAAACAGGGAGGACAACAAGTCCCAGGATTCCCCTGACTGGCACGGCCAGGAGCGGCAGACGTGAAATTTGCGCCCTGCGCAAGTTCTCCGTAGCCTAATCGCCGTAATAGGGCACAGCAGGAAAGGAAAGGCAGACCCGGAGGGAAGAGGAAAACAAACGTAAGGTCTCGCAACACCGTGGAGGTGCCGCCTTGAAGGGCGGGTTTTCGTACATGGAGGAAACCCGGTTGGCAAAGGTTTGGAAGGGGGCAGTTGCAGCAAACGGGTCTGCAGGTGGATGATGGCCATTGTAGTCCGCCAAGGCCCCCACCCTGCTGCCGGTTCTCTCTACCGGACTAGCACGCTCTTGCGATCAGCCTTCAGGAATGGCTCTCAGGAAGTGTCCCAACCCACGCTTTCCTTGACGGCATGAACAAAAAAAGGTGAAATTAAACTGTTACGTACTTGATTCTGCAGATATCTCGTCTCCAATTGGTAAATGAAGGCTGCCTGGGGACGTGTTTGGGGTAGCAGGGCAGGGGGTGGGGAAGAGAAGAGGGGATTAGTCCAACAGGTACAGATTGCGAGCCGTTCAACAGGTTCCACGAGCAACCGCAGCCGGGACTTACCGGGAGCGCCGGAATGAAGATCATGACGTAGACCTGTGTAAGCCTAAAGGAAGAAAGGGAGACTGCTAAGAAAATCAAGCCCACATGAGAAAAAAGAAACAGCAACGTGGTTGCCTGAGTTGTCAGCGGGGGGGGGGGTTGCTTTTTCTAGAACGTGCCACGCCGTCTCTTTAAAAACCGCTTTCCTCTCCTCCTTTCTAATAATCTGAGGTTTTGGCGAGGGAAGAGACGCAGCACGCAAGGACGTTGCCCGAGGAGGGCAGAGGAAAACGAGCGCACTCAAGGCACCGGTGCCGAACTTGGTCTTTCTCTTAGAGGAACGAGGAGCACGCTGGTGACCCTGGGGTCGTGCGGGATCCTGTCCTCCCACACCGGATCCCGAAGAGACGGCCCGCCTCACCTGGAGACCTCGGGGTCCTGTCGGATGAGAAGTAGCAATTGCTCGGTGTTGACGAAGACGGCCCAGCAGGGGAAGCAGAAAAGGAGCAGAATGAGGACCCCTCGCTGCAAGATGACGCCCACGCGCTTCATGTTCTTCCCGCCGTACGTCTGGAGGGTTTTTAAAAAAAGGCCGATGGCAACCCTTTGCACTACAAAGCCCATCCTCCCCATCCAAGGGAGGCCCGAAACCCCGGGAGCCGAAGTCCGAGACGCGCCCTGGTTCCAACTCTATCCGAAAGAGGCGCCTCCCTGGCCAGTGGGCTCGGGTTCCCACCGTCCCCCGAAGGAGCGGCTTGTTTGGGCAGGGCGATGGGAGTCGTAGTCCGTGCTCCAACCGCCGGAGGAAGGGGCGCGGCAGAAACCAAGCGCCGCTCGCTCACCTGGGAGATCAACGTGTCGCAGGCCGAAGACAAGCCGAAGCCCACGGACACGCCGGTGACGTTGATAACCTGCCGGCGGAAGAGGGGAGAGGGGAAAGCAATTAGACCGCAGCATCCCGCTTAAAAATAAAATTAAGAGCCCCACGGTTAATTATGCCCGGAGGGAAGGAGGAATGCAGAGGAATTCCCCGTCTTAATTTGTTTCGCTCTGCATGGTTCGTGATGCGGGCCGTTGACTCCTTCGGGGACGCGGCATCCGGGGAGGGCGCTCCTCGGGTTCAAACAAAGGCAGGGGACAGCGGCTTGGGAGCAGCCGGGGGCATCTTACGGCAATGGCCAGCGTGACGGAGGCCAGCTCCACGGTGCCGAGGTGGCCACAAAAGATCGTGCTGACGACGTGGATCAAGAAGACCAGAAGCTGGATGAGGGTCTGCCGGGATCAAAACAACAACATTATTTTTGTCACAGAAGGAAAAAAACCATGAAACGTGGAAAAAGTGGATGGCAGGAGGAAGAGAGGAAGACCAGGGGGACAAGATGGATCGATCCAAAAAAGGAAGCCACAATATTGAGTGTGGAGAAGCTCAAGCCAGGGGATCTCTCCTCCTGCGTGGTCTCCGGGAATGACACCGTTGAAGGTTGAAGCATCCCAGAGACCCTCCGGCCCACCCACCTCGGTGGCCCTCGGGACACGGCTTGGACTTCAGTTCTAATCAGCCTGGCCAGGATCGAGGCAGGATGATGGGAGTTGTGATTTCAGCAGAAGGGGAAGGATCCCTGTAGCACTAGATTCAAAGGTCCACCGACCAATGACGTGCCCATCTCAGCATGTCCTGGGGAGCCAAAAAGCCTCTTCGTTTGGGGGAAGGAGCTTTGCTAGACCTTAGCCGCTGCCCGCAGCTCAGGTCTGGGAAGGGCAGCTTAAATTCGAGCCGTGAAAGAGGACACAGTGGGAACCGCAGGGGCTGTGGAGGAAACGTTGAGATACATCGTGCTCCAAGCCGGGGACATTTCCATGAAGGAAATACCTCCCCCTCCTCTCCTGCCAAAATAAACCCCAATTTACTGTTCTTTCGGTCTTATTCACCGCACGAACAGCCCCATCTTTTAACTCCATCCACACCGTGGCCTTTCCTTGCTCCTTACAGCCGCCCGGCGAGGTAGACCGGACGGTCACACTCGGCCGGCTGCTTTCCGGGCCTTGATTGGGACGGGAGGCGCTTTGCTAGACCTGAGTTGCCGGCTAAGCACCTCAGGTCTTGCAAAGGCAGCTGTTATCCCGAACACGGGGAGCAGGATTCGAGGGGGAGGAGGGAGACGGCCGAGCTGTAACGAAACAGTCGGGCCGGTTCCCAGGGACTTACCAAAGGCGCCGCTAAGGCCAGGATCTTCTTGGCGACCCCCCAAAAGTCGGACGGGAAGAGCCGGGAAAACACCCCGCATCTCCACGGAGCCGGCTTGGCGCCGGGGGTCGGATCCTCGCAAACGGGGCTCCCCGGATCCATCGGAGGGCCGGGTTTTTTTCGCTGGCTTGGTTCAAACCGGGATGAATCCAGGCCGATTTGAGCCGTTCCCCTGTCCCGGATCCGCCTGGGTGCCTCCTTCGGGGACGAACTCCTGCCTGTTCTGGATCTATCCTCCCCTTCTAATCCTCACGCTTCTCTAATTTTTGGGCAAAGGGCAAGGATTAAAGTTTCTTCCCGTGACCAATCAAAGTCTTCGGGGGGTGCCAAGGACCGTCGGGAACTTGGCGGCCGCAGCGGGCTTGACCGCCGTCCAGAAGAACACCCACCCACCGGGGTCAAGTTGCTTGCGAGATCTCTGTGACGCCAGCGGGAACTCCGGCCAGAGATATCAGGGGCGGCTCGAAGAGGGAAACATTTCTCAGCTTGGGAAAAGGCAGCGGTTTAGGGACGCCGGCGAAACAAGGCGCTAGCCCTCACTGAGGAGCGCCTTGGGTGCTCCTGATCGATTTGCAGGCTTTTGGGAAATCGACCGGGTTGGGGGTGGCTGAGGATCTTCAACCGTCAATTGATACAAGCAGAGAATTTTAAACGTGTGTGACCCCCCCCCCACCCCCACCCCCACAAAAAAATAGTTTTGGGATGTGCCTTCAGGTTGCCTCCGACTCCCGGCGACCCGAAGAAAGAGGGGCTTCCAAAAGCCCCTCGCAGGAACAGCCCTGGCTCAGCTTGTCCAAACTCAAAGTCGTGGTTTCCTTTCTTGGATCAATCCATCTTGCCCCCCTGGTCTTCCTCTCTTCCTCCTGCCATCCACTTTTCCCAAGCTTGCTGGTTTTTCTGGTGTGACAAAAAGCAGGCTTCTGCAAGTTATAATCCTCCCTCTCATCTTCTCTTAAACTATGCTCCCAAGAGGATTATCAATTACCCCCTGCTAGATGCCCTCTGGGTCTGTTGGACAACAACTCCCATCCTCCTCAACTAGCACACTCCAAACGTGCTGCTTCTGTTTTAATTTATTTGCTGTTTTTTTGTTCGGATGTGAAAAGATTGTCGAATCCTCCCTGCTTTTTAAAGAACATGTTGTCTGCCCAGTCTTGTCTAGGAGGCAAGTGGATCAGATAAATCTGTTTTGGGGTTTGTTTGTTTTAAACAGATTTTTTTAAAAGATCTATTTGTTTTTAAATACTTGAAGGATGATTTTGTTTTTCCAGTTTTCCGTTTTTCTCTGGGGGAAATCACGACCATCTTATGGAACTCGAAGGTCGCACGGCCCTGCCTGGTTTCCCTCTGCATTAAAAGGTCCGGCCAAATAACTTTTGCATTGTCTTTAAATTTTGCAAGAAGGCCGTCCGCGTAAATGTGTTGGGCTTTTTTTTTTTTTAATTAAAAAAGAAAAAGAACACCGCCCAGCTTATGTTAATAAATAGTCAAATTCTGTGAATTAAGGCAGGCCAAAGGTAGCTTTGTTTGAAACCCCGCTGGACGCTTCTACCTTCGTGGGTTGCAATAAATCGTGAAATCTCCCCAAGGTCGGTTTGAATGGTGACATTCCTTTCCGCTGAGCGGCCCTGTGCCTTGAGTCAGAAAGAGGCTAAAGGTGTTAATTGTTTCTCTTTAATTTGGATTTGCACACCGACATCTCCGACGCCCGCTTTTGAAATAAGGAAGGAGAATTGCATCAAAAAGAGATGAAGATGTAAAAAGATCACCAGGGAAAAGCAACGCGAAATATCATGGCCGTCAGACGTTTGTGTAAAATTTATATAAGGCAGAGAAACGGAAGATTCAAGGCGACGTCGCTGCACCCGGTCAAGAGGCGCTACACGGGATGCCTTCAGCGGATGGGAAGATAAATACGAAACCCCTTCAAAACCGGATGGAAAAAGTTGTAACCTCACATCATAAGGTGCAGTTCGTCTTAGTAGCTCCTGAACGCCACCCTGGTCTGGAGGACTTTCGACTTGGATCCACAAAACCGGGATTTTTTTTTTTTGCCCTTTTCGTTCTCCCCAGGGCGGGTCTTTTGTAAAGCCAACAGCTCTTAATGGCCCACTCCAGACCCAGCCCTTCCGAGGGATATTTTGCACCGCAGCGGAGAGGAGCCTGTAAGCACGATACACAAAACACATTTCACGCCCGCGCCCACGCCCTTCTTCTGCAAACTGCAGCAGAAGCGGCCTGGCGGGTGGCAGATGGGCCCCGTAGTCCTCGTCTCGGCCGCGTGTTGTCGCTCTTTCGCGCGGCTCGTGCGGCGACGCTCCCAGACTTTGCGACCCTGACCTCTGGGAGCGGATCTGTGCCCCCGGTGTGTACATAGGCCTTGGTTGCGTAGCCTTGGGTTGTTTGACGAAGATGGGGCTGTCCCGGAGGCCTCGAAAATTTTCCCGTACGCTCTTTTACCTGCACCACCTTTGGGGTCGTCTGCAGTCCGGCCCTAAATCCCGTCCCGTCAACCTTAAACGTTCATTGATCTTCGACACTGGTGTGCATCTTGTGGTGTGTGTGTGTGTGTATGTGTGTGTGTGTGTTTAAGGTCCTCACAATGGATGTATTTTGGAGTGTGTGGGTTTTTTTTTTTTGTAAGGTCCTAACGGGTGTTTTGATTCAAAGCGAATATCTTTTCCAAGACTTATATTATCTTCAAATATGGATTTTGGGACCCCGCCTGCTTCGTTCCCCACATTCTGATTCACAAATAAACCTCACCCTGGAGGGTTGGGCCGGAGGACAAGATTTGCGATAGAAATCCCGCTGATTTAAGACGCCCGTCCCACTAATGGCGAATGGGAGTCGCTCCCTAGATCAACAGGGCCGCCATGAAGCACCACCGCTCAGCGGAGATAAAATGGCGTTTTTTTTTATTATTATTATTATTATTATTATTATTATTATTATTATTATTATTATTATTATTATTATTATTATTATTATTATTATTATTTTAATTGAAGAAGAGACGGGTTTCAGCTGGAGAGGGGGAAAGGTTGCACTCGTCTCCACCTGCCCCGCCTCGCAAGGTTGTCGTAACCTTCCCTCGAGAGTCGCCAAGAGAAGACACGGAAAGGGATTTTGCTATTTTAGGTAAAACGCTGCCCAGGAATAAAATAAAGAAACGTATGAATGTTCCTTTACAAAAGAAGGGAAACAAACAACGAGGCGTGTGTTCTACTAATAAACTTAGGAAAGTAATGAATTTCACATTTTGTTAGAAGAAAAGGATTAAACCAACCCTTCCACATGGAAAATAGCAGTTTATAAAAATGTATCACAGTTATTAATCATTAATTGCCATGGGTTAATTCATAATTGGTTAAAGTAATTACTTTAACTAACAATTAAAGTCATCAAGCTCTGTGCCTCGGAAATAACAGGATGTAATAATCAAAATATGAACTAAATCAAAAGGAATGTGGATAATGGAGACTCCTACCTAGACAATTCTACTACGAATAAAAGCTATAGAGTTCCAGGCAAGAAAGGTAGTGGTGGTGGTGGTGGTGGTGGTGATGATTACTATTATTATTATTATTATTAATGTCTAACCCTTTACAATTATTAATAG
Organism: Phrynocephalus forsythii; assembly: GCA_029282475.1. Lineage (NCBI taxonomy): Eukaryota > Metazoa > Chordata > Lepidosauria > Squamata > Agamidae > Phrynocephalus > Phrynocephalus forsythii. The sequence continues at coordinate 1,816,816 of JAPFRF010000017.1, forward strand.
AGTAATATTTTTATTGTTTAACAGACATTTAGATTTTTGTATCTGTTTACGTAATCCCAGTCAATTTTTTTTAGAATTTTGATTGCGTGTGCCTGGCATTTTAATAATAATAATAATAATAATAATAATAATAATAATAATAATAATAATAATAATAATAATAATAATACAGTGTACCCTTGTATAACAAACAGCTTGTATAACATAAAATCTGTACAACATAAAAATTCTGGAGATAGGGGAAATTTGCTTAACATAATCTCCTGTGGGGAGAATCTGTACAACATAAAAAGGGTCCCCATTAGGGATGACTCTGTTTTCAATGCCTTCCTATGGGAAATTTGTATAAAGGAAATTTTGCTTCACATAATTTCATTGGGAACGAATCAATTCCTTGATACAAGGGGCCACTTGTAATAATAAAGTGATTATAGAACAGAATCCATCTATAACAATAAGCCATGATGCTTCAATCTAGTGCTTTCAAATCTAAACTTTCGTGTTGATGATGATGATGATGATGATGATGATGATGATGATGATGATGATGATGATGATGATGATGATGGTGGTGGTGGTGGTGGTGGTGGTGGTGGTGGTGATGATGATGATGATGATGATGATGATGATGATGACGATGAAGACGGGGCCAAACGAATGGCCCCCGAGCTCCTTGGGTCCCTGGAGAGCAGCGTGGGATCCTGCTGGTGGGCGGAGCTTCCTTCCTCCCCGCCCCGCCCTCCGGCTCGAGGGCGGGGCGTGGCTTCCTCCCGCCCCGCGACGTCACGCCCCTCTCCGCCCAATGGGGGCCGGGGGTTCCCCTCGCGGGGCCGCGCCCTTTCCCGCCACCTGGGCCCCCGCACGTGGTCGCGGCCGGGCTTTGCCAGCGGAGGCGGAGGCGGCGGCGGCGGCGGCGGCGGGGGCTGCCTCGGGCGGCGGCGGCGGGGCCGTTGGGGGCGGCCATGGGACCCCCGGAGGAGGAGGAGGAGGAGGAGGAGGAGGCTTCTTGGCCGGGGCTCCGAGGGGGCCGCAGGCTCCGGCGCCTCCTCCCGGTCGGGGCAAGGCGAGAAGCCCGAGAGCTGGTCAAGATCGGGGGCCCCGTGGTAAGCCCGGCGAGGGGGAGGGAGGGAGGGAGGGAGGGAGGAGGTGGGGGGGGAAGGAGAGGAAGGCAGGGAAATCAATCAATCAATCAATCAATATGGGAGGGAGGGAAGGAGGAGGAGGTGGGGGGGAAGGAGAGGAAGGCAGGGAAATCAATCAATCAATCAATCAATCAATATGGGAGGGAGGGAAGGAGGAGGAGGTGGGGGGGGAAGGAGAGGAAGGCAGGGAAATCAATCAATCAATCAATCAATCAATATGGGAGGGAGGGAAGGAGGAGGAGGTGGGGGGGGAAGGAGAGGAAGGCAGGGAAATCAATCAATCAATCAATCAATCAATCAATCAATATACAGCGGACCCTCGTATAACAAACAGCTTGTATAACATAAAATCTGTACAACATAAAAAAACTCCAGAGACAGGAATCAGAATCGCCTCTGGGGAGAATCCGTACCACCTAAAAAATAGGGGATCCCTCCGTTTTCGATGCCTTCCTATGGGGACATTTGTATAAAGGAAAATTGGCTGAACAGAATTGCATTGGGAACGAATCGATTCCTTGATACAAGGGGCTACCCCTGTGTTACGGATATATCCCGGTCGACCTCCCGAAAAAGGAGGAAAGGCTGAGCTTTTGGGGTCGGGCGGAGGAGGAAGGAGCCAGAGACGACCCCCCCCCCCGGCGGTCCAATATTTTCAATGATCGATGGCTGGTTTTGAAACGGTCGGTGATTGATCGAGGTTGGCATTGGAAAGAAGGGCAACGGGGTGTTAGGGTTTAAAAGAGCAAGAGTGACCAGAACGGAAAATTCAGAGTTTTGCCAGAGCCTTTTAAACGTGCTTCGAATGGGGTCGTGGTGCGTTTTTTCCTCCTGTCTCGGTTTTTAGATCACAGAATGTAACTTGAAAAACAACAGTTTGGGTCCCCTGCTGAAACGGTTCGGACAAGGTGGATTTGGGTGTGGTTTTTTTTGGGGGGGGTTTCTTTCAGCTCCTTTGGTTCCTTGCAGGAGGATCTTAAATACACTTTTTAAAAAAAAAAATAGAAGAGGGTTTATTTTTTGTGTGGACGACAACCCCCAGAATCCCCTAGCGCCCCCCCACATACACACACCTTGTAAGTGGATGCTGGGTGCTGCTGTCCTTAATAGCTACTCCTCCCAAACCCTTCCCGGGCTGCCCCCTCCCCGTCTCCTAACCCAAAAAACTTATTTAATTCTTTCGTTTTGTTCTTTTAAAAAGGTTGAAATCTGATGAGGCCGGGACTTTTTCAGGCTGGATCTTTCCTTTTTCTTTTTATAATTGTGTGTGTGTGTGTGTGTGTGTGTCCCCAGCCCATCCTTTGGGGCTGAGGCATTACCCCCCCCCTTTTTTTTTTTCCCTGGAGCTGCCTGATAAGGGAAGGAAGAAGGCCAAAGATCTTTCCCGGGGCCCAAAGGTTGCATCCTGCTGTTTTATGGCTTTGCAGGGACTTAAGTCTTCAGCCAGGTAGCCGAAGAGAAACCCCCCCCTCCCTGTCTCCTCCTTTGCACGGACATTTCCCCACACCCCACCCCAGCACCCGAAGCTTGGTTTTCTGGACAGCCCCGGCTGCCTTTTGGACGTCCTGCAAATCAGGATTTGCAGGGGTTTCGGGCGGGGGGGGGATGATCCTATTTTCCTGGGTCTTTTGTCCATTGTTTCCTCTCCCCCCCCACCCCAGAGCATCTGACGGTCATCTCGGGAGGCGATGACCTGAAACAGGCACCACGCGATCAGTAGGGAACTGAAGGCACTCAGCATCTGAGATGACGTTCCTCTCCCCCACCCCCCCAAAAAAGATCTCCAGCGATCAGAGGAGCACCACAAGACCTTATAAGAGTCCTCCTTCTCTCTCCCCCCCCCCTCGGGCTTAGAGCTGCCAAAAATACCAACAACTCCACGGCCCGGTGGGGCTTTTTAAACAGGCAGTGGGACAATATTCTCTCTCTCCCCCCCCCCCACTTTAAAACATTACTAGGGTTTGCTTGGCCGGCGCAGCCAGTCACGGAGCTCCGGGACCGATTCGGGATTTGCGACTTCAAGTTTCTCGTCCTTATGGCTTCCGGAATCTCACAAGGGTCCGGATCCTTGACATCGTAAACAAAACCCATAGGTCTGGAGGGGTGGGTTGGGAACAGACGGGGCCCTTTTCGGTGCCTGAGTGCGAAGCGTCCCTCGAGGCTTACGCCGTTTCCCTTAAACGTGTAGCAGGGATTTCTGCCCTGCTAAAAATGACCCAAAAAACAAACAAAACCCGCAAGTAGGTTTCTAGTCCTCAAGATCGAGCACACCTGTGCTGTTCCTTTTCCTCTTTGTGGTCGTGGTCGACCCCGTTGATATTAATGGGTCTTACTTGAGTGACCGACGGGATTCAAGCCGTTTCTTCGAAGCGGCACCAGTGGGTCAGTTGAGGATTAATTGCACGTCGTTTCGTCAATTAAAAACACCTTTGCCTCTCCTTTCCTGCCCTCACAACTATTTCTGGTGAAAGTTCATCGCTCCAAGAGTGTATTATTTACCTACCTGGCCGGGCGGAGGTTGCATAAGCAGGCCCTGTCTGTGCCTGTTTGAGCTGGCCTTGGATTTTACCGCCCGGGTATGAAAATAAAAAATAAGGACTCTGGCGAAGGCTCCGTATCCAGGGGCCTGAGAGCCAACTCAAACAACGAACCTCCCAAGAAACACAGGAAAGCTATTCTGTTGATGCTCCAACACTTTCCCGGCGAAAAAAGCACCGCACCCTCTAAAAATTAAAACATTAAGCCTCAAATCCCCACATGCAGAAAGCTAGCTTTTGCTCACTAGGTGTCTAAGATGCGGTGCCAGGCCACTGGTGGGGAATCTGTGTTTGCAACAGTGACTTTTCCCCCAGCCCCCAAAAGGATGCAGGAGGGAGATGTCCGTTTGCTCGGGAACCCCCACCCCCATGACAGAAGTGGCGGGGGGGGGGGGAAGGATGTTGGTGCAAGACACGGTCTGACGGATGGGATAAACTCCAGGAAATTTGGCAGATGGGAAATGGAATTGGAGATGATTCAGAAAGGGTATTATTGATGGTTTTGCAGTCTCTGGAACTGCCAGCCTTTGTTCTGCTTTACATATTCCCCGCTGCCGAAAAAAAAAAAAAAAAAATCCAAGTGTCTAGTCCTCATGATGGAGCACGCCGGTGCTGTTCCTATTTTTTTTTCACAGTTCGTGGCGCAGCTCCTGGGCTTTCTGATCAGCGTGGTGAGCTCCATCTTCTGCGGCCATCTCGGGAAAGCCGAACTGGATGCTGTCACGCTGGCCGTCTCGGTATGTAACCATTAGGCCGCCCAGCCCTGCACTGTTTGTTCTCCCTCCTCTGGGATCTCCTGCACACGAAGGAACTTTTCCTCTCATCGCATCCTCCCCAATCTTCAACCTCTCTTCTTAAAAACAGTCCCCCTTTTATTCTTGAAGACTAGCCCGGGGGCTTCTGAAAACAAAGTAATATTTGAGTGCAGTGGGGTTCTGTTATCCACAGGATCAACATTGGCTGATTTAGTTTGTCTGCGGTCTAGAAATATTAAAAAAAGAACAGAGGAAGTGCTGTTCTACTGGGAAACCTGGATTCCGAGACCCAGGAGCCCCTGTTGTTGTTGGGGGATGATGGGAGATGGAGGCCCAGGTTTCCACCATTTCAACAGAGATGCCGTGCTTTCACCACTCATCCGCTCCCCCTTTCTGTTGTCTCGTTCTCGGTCCTGCGGCCAGGTGGTCAACGTGATCGGCATTTCCGTCGGCACCGGGCTGGCCTCTGTGTGTGACACCCTCATGTCCCAGGTAAACGGACACTTTGCCCCATCATCATCCTTTTACCACCAAGGTCCACCCCCCGCCCGTCGCCCTCTTCCAATAGATGACACCCAGAAGGAACCATTTTATGCCCTGGTCCTCAATTTTGTACCCATCCGTCTTATGAACATAAGAACCTAAGAACAGCCATCATGCTGGATCAGGCCAATGGCCCATCTAGTCCAGCTTCCTGGATCTCACAGTGGCCCCACCAGATGCGTTTGGGAGCGCATGAGACTAGATCTCTGTCCCCCGATACCATTCCCCTGCCTCTGGCCCTTGAAGGACCCCGGTTTTAAACCTGGAGATGACACATATCTCCATCATGGTTTGTCACCTGATGATGGACTTGTCCTCCAGGTATCTGTCCCATCCCCTTTTGAAGGCATCCAGGCCAGGTGCCATCCCCACCTCCTGTGGCAGGGAGTTCCACAGATTAACAACTGGATAATTTTTTTTCTTTTATCTGTTCTTACTCTCCCAGCCCTCAATTTGAGTGGATGTCCCCCTAGTTCTGGTATTTCGTGAGAGGGAGAAGAGCTTCCCTCTCTCCACTTGACTCGTGCCCTGCATTACTTTGTACGTCTCAATCCTATCCCACCTCAGGCGCCTTTTTTTCCAGACTAAAGAGCCCCAAATGTTTTAGCCTTTCCTCATAAGGGAGGTGCCCCCAGCCCAGGAATTGTTTTATGAACCTGCTCTTAATTAACGCCGCATCCCTGCTTATTTAACCCATTGGTTCCAAGTGGCGGTGCAGTTTCTTGGGAGCTGTAGTTCTCCGGGAGGCACCCGGGGAAACGCTTTGAAGGCGCAGCTTTTTAAACACGCCACCGCTTGCTTCCTGTTTGAAAACCCCGGGATTTAGCCTTCCGTTATAGACCAGCAGCTCCTCGCGAGATTTTAAGGCAGAGATTGTTTCTTAATCCAGAAATGTCAGGAAGGAGAGATAGACAGATTAGCCAGTTCCTCTGGTTTTTAAGGGCTGGATGCTTCATTCTCTCTCTCTTCCCCCCCCTTTCTGGTCCAGACCTATGGCAGTAAAAACGTGAAGCGTGTCGGCACCATCCTCCAGCGAGGAATCCTCATCCTACTCCTTTTCTGTTTCCCCTGCTGGGCCATCTTTCTCAACACCGAGCGGATCCTGTTACTCTGCAGACAAGATCCCGAAGTTTCCAGGTCGGCGAAAGGGGGGGGGCTGGTCATCCACGAATCTGGGGGGCGGCGGCGGCGGCGGCCTGAGATTCTCCCCTCTGGTTTTTGGAAAAGGGACCTCGTTTTGAAAAAGAGCCTCCCCGGCCAGGAGCACTCTATCTCCCGAGACTCGAGAACCAGAGAGGTCAAGCGTTTTGAGATTTTTCCGGACCGAATCGGCGTCTGGTCTCATTTTACCGTACAGCCCCAAACCGTGTCTGTTTGGGGTTGCTGGAGGGTATTTTTTTGGGGGAGGGGTATGTCCCATGAAAAGCCATCCCTTTAAATTTAAGGCTGGGGTTGAACCCAACGGAGATTAGGAGGAAAATTTCCCTGGAAAAGAATTGGAGCGGGGTGGGGGAAGAGGTTTTGTGTCGGCCGAAGGAAAGAAGAGACCGGGTGGCCCCAGCGACGCTGGCCAGAGATTCGGAAAGTGGCCACGTTAGATGCCACCGGTGTGGGGCCACCACTGTTTGCTCCTGAGGGCATGGCTGAATCCAACAAGTTGGGATTGGAGCCGGCTTCAGCAAAACAGGGATGGGGAGGGGGGTGACCTTTCTCAAACCCTTGCCAGATGAGGGTCCCAAACCAGGAGGCCCGCCTGCCTCACAAGGGCATTGTCCTGTTTTCGAACCCGTGTGTTATTCAGGGACAGGCTAGATGACCTCGCGGGACCCCTCCTGATGGGTCTGATTTCAGTTCCTCCTCCTTCGCCTCTCCTTGGAAGACCTCATTCTGTGTTGCATCTTTTTTTGCAGGTTAACCCAGGTTTACGTCATGATATTTATTCCAGCTCTCCCGGTAAGTTTCTCTCTGTTTTCCCAAATTTTTTAAATTTTTTCCTCCTAGGATTCTCCCCACCCCCATTTTCTTCGTTATTTCTCTAATGGTCTCCTGCATAACACCTTTTATTTTCGCCTTCTTCCACTGATTTCAAGAGGTATTCTGGCTCCTTTTTTTTATTCCCCTAATACCCCGGCGAGGTAGACCAGGAGGATTCTGCGGTATATTTTTTATCTGCTGATTCTCTTATCCGCAGTCTGAAAATATTTTTTAAAATTAAAAGAAAAATCCTAGGAGGACTTGTTTCTAAAGGTGAAAGTGTCGGAACTGGGGGGTGCCAGAGACCATGCTATGTATAAATGTTTCCGATCACAATGTCATTTGTTATTATCAGAGGTTTTCAGTATCCATGGGGGGACCCCGATTTCCCGCCTATATGGAAGTGCGCTATAATTAAATGGGCTCCTACTTCCCCCCTCCTCTCTATAGGCAGCGTTTATCTACCAGTTGCAGACGCGATACTTACAAAGCCAGGTATGCTGTGCGTTTCCTCGCACGAGGGGACGGTTGTGACCGTGATGCTCCGGGTTGTGGTCCGAATTGTAACTCGAACTCGGCTCTGACCTTCAAACCCCCCCCACCACCACCACCACCACCTCCCTTGCCCTGTCTTTCAGGCCATCCTCTTGCCCCAGGTGGTCACGGGGGTGGCGGCCAACGTCTTCAACATCATCATGAACACCGTCTTCCTTTACACCTTTGAGCTGGGCGTGGTGTAAGTTTCTCTTTATTTCTTCCGCTGAATGTCTCTCCCCCTCCCCCTTTTAATGCCAATTTTAAAAACTCACCAAGCGTCAGTCAGGTTCCTAGTCCTCATGATCGCGGGAGGATCCCCAGCAGAGCTGCGGAAGCTCTTTGGCAAATGTTACAAGATTAAAAACTAATAATTAAAAACTTATATCGTGTTGCGATTTCTCTCTCTCTCTCTCTCTCTCTCTCTCTCTCTTTCTCTCTTTTTTCTGGCTCTGCTGCAGAGGTTCAGCCTGGGCTAACACGCTGTCCCAGAATTTACAAGCCCTTCTCCTCTTCCTCTACGTGTGGTGGAAGAAAATCCACACGGAGACCTGGGGAGGTAAGTTGAAAATCCTTCTCCGTTCGTTTCCGTGGCCGTGTTTCGAATTTATGGTTGAATTCCTGGAGCTCAGGCATTCACGGAGCAGAATAGTTTCAAGTTCCACACGAGGGGAGCATCCCCCCCCTTTTTTTTCATCAACTGGCACTTACCATCTCAGTAACTCGCTTTGGACCTATAGTAATTGTCAGAAGAAAAAAGTTTCATTACTTACAGATCAAACAGCAAACGGACACACGGGACTGCTTTCGGCCCCTGATGTCAACAGATAGCTTCCAACAGAGGGAGGGGCGAGGCATTGAGCAGAGAGGCGGGCCCCTCTTTGAATGCACAGGCAAGGGAGGAACGATTGGTTAATGCCGGATAGATTGGCAGCCACCCCAGCCCAGAAAAAAAATGTGAGGTGGCCAAACCTCCCACTCCATTTTACGGGCCTTGGGTTCGGATGGGGTTTCTGGATCGTTGGGCAGCACGGTGTAGTGGTTAAAGTGTTGAGCTGGGGTGGGTGCGGGAGAGACCCAGGTCCCTCACTGAGCCGCCAGGCTTCCCCCGGGGTGCCTTTGGGAGGGCAGCTGTCGCGTTGGCCTTGTTCTACCCTGCTGGGCTGTTGTGCCAGGCGAGTAAGGAGGGAGCTCAAAGCAAGTGCTAGATCTAAATTTTTGTTTGCTCGTTAAGGAAGAAAGGGGGGGGAGGGTTTTGAGAAGGCAGCAAGACAGATCCGAAGGAAAGAAGAGTCTTTTAATTAAAGCGCCCGCAGACGAAAGCCCGGCCCAGGGAATGTTCTGAAATCCGGCACCGGTGGTTTTCGGCAGGTTGGACCCGGGACTGCTTGCAGGACTGGGGCTCCTTCATGCGCCTGGCAGTCCCGAGCATGTTGATGATGTGCATCGAGTGGTGGACGTTTGAGATCGGAAGCTTCTTGGCCGGTGAGAGGGCGTTTCCCACGTAATGGGGCGCATGTTCCTCTTATCCGCGGTTTTCAACATCCACGGGAGGGCTGGGACCGATCCCTCGTGGAGACCGTGGTCCGGTGTGGTTTATTTATCTGTTTACGCACACTCTTGTTTGTTCTTTTGGATTTCGCCTTCGGGATGGGGTCGCCCTGCCGTTAGCCGGAGGGAGGCGGCGGGATCAGGCGGCCGATTTGGGAGGGGCAGCCACGGCAGGGCCTCCCAGGAGACCCCCCTGGGATGTTCACCTTGTGTATTTCTGCTCATCCAGGATCTTTGGGCTTTACGCTCTCATAATGAGCGTAGCTGTTAATACCTGTTAATTCTTAATTCTTTCCTTCCACCCCTCTTGACTAATTTTTTTTTCTCTCTGTCCTGAATAAGGCATGATCAGCGTGGTGGAACTTGGGGCCCAATCCATCATCTATGAACTGGCGACGATCGCTTACCTGGTACGGATTTTGCGTTGCTACGCGGGACTTTTTGAGGTTGTTCCAACGCAAGCAAAAAAAGCATGGAAGGGATCAGTTACGAACATACCTGGGAGCGGTTTCTCCTGTTACCGAGAACTTGTGAAAATTAGACTGGTTACCGGTAACCTGCAAAGAGTTATTTTTGCCGGACCACCAAGTGGTGTAAAGAAATTTGGTTCTGAAAACAAACGAATGGGGCTGGAACTACTTTGGGCAGAGTGTAATGTGTAAAGGTTCTAAGTTTACTTTTTAAAGTTACCTTGCCAAGGCGGGTTTAAGTTATTTTTACACTCCCAGCAGGTTTGAGATTGCGTGGGTCTGTTCGTTTTAAGTCCCAGAAGGCAGAGGTCATTAAATGAGTTCTTTTTCAAACATAGGGCAACTGTGAATTACTTTTCTGAACAGTCAACTAGGAAATGGCAGGGAATTTGTGTTTTCAAAGTAATTGCATAAGCTCGAAATAAAACTTGGTTAGGTACAGCTTTCAACAGAAATGGCAGAAGGGAAGGCTAAGAGGGAAAAATGTAATTGAGCCTCTGCCCGCAAGGAGATTACACTTGGTTGTTGAAAAAGCTCTCAATTCTAGGAATATAAGACGAGGACTTCTGAAATCCAGGTTCGGTTTCTTGCTAAGCTGTGAAATTCTCTGGGCGTCTTTAGCCCATGGAGTCGGACTCCTCCTGTCCTACCTTACAGGGTTGTTGTGGGATAAAAACAGGAAGGAGGCGGGCCTTGTAGGAGATGGATCTTGGCCTACTAAGCAATAGAAAGACAAGTTATATAAACACAACCCTTAATAACCAAACGTTGAGCCCAGAGGAATCCGGAACTACGCTTTACTCCCAGCTCTTCTTAGTTACGGATGAATTAACTAATTTTTTTCTGTGTCCTCCAGCTGCCGCAAGGGATGAGCGTAGCGTCCAGTGTCCGAGTGGGCAATGCTTTGGGGGCGGGAGATGCTGCTCAAGCCAAGCAGTCCTGTATTACGGGGCTCCTCTGCACCGGTGCGTATGTCTCTTTAAGAACATGCAGGTCCAGGGGTGGGGGGGGAGTGGGCGGAGCTTGTCCAGCCACTGGCAATCCTTAAAGGGGCCACGTCGCGGAAAAGCGAAATGAGATTCTAGTCCTCATTGTGGTCATTTCTCTTGGCTCGTTTCTTTTTCTTTTTTTTTTTTCTGCCAGGGGCCTTTGCGGTGGTATTTTCCTGCCTCCTGGCTGCCGTGAAGGACGTGGTCGCTTACATTTTCACCAGCGACAGGTCCGTGATTCTCACTCCTCCCCCATTTCTGATGTTTTTCTTTCTTTCACTACATATCCCATGGTCCTTAGCTTCGGATTCTTCTTCTAGGCAGAGCTTTCCATGTTTTTTTAAAAAAAATTGTCTTTAACAATCTTTTCTTTCCTTCTTGCTAATGATGGGACCTCCTTGTACACGGGGTCGGTATCCGGTGATTTATTTATCTGCGGACTGAAACTCTTTAAAAGAAAAATCCCAGAAATATATGTTTCTAAAGATGACATTGCCAGAACTGGCCACTAGGAGGCGCCAGAGACCAAGCTATGTATTAAAATAAGTGTTTGCTGTAATCTGTATTTTCCAGCATGGGTGGAGGGGGCGCTTGTAACCATTTCCTCCATGCATATGAAGGTCCTTCTGTATTTTCCTCACCTTTTCCCCCTTCTCTTCTCTGTTTTCCCCCCCAACAGAGAAATCGTCGCTTTGGTTTCCAAGGTGATGATGATTTTCGCTCCTTTCCATCTGTTTGATGCGATGGCGGTACGTCCCGAGCGGTTTCGGTTCCGTGACTCGCTGGGGTTTTACAGCACTGTGTCGCTGTTCCTCTGAGCCTCCCAAAATCCAAGCGTCTTTTAAAAATACATGGCGTTGTGATTAAACAGAGCAAGGTTCTAGTCCTCATGGCGCCAAACGCAGTGTGGCTGAAACGGGACCTTGCAGTGTTTTTATTTGTTTGTTTCTGCGTGTAGATAGCACTACACAGAGCTTAGGAAAGTGATTGCTCTGACTACTTTACCCATAATCTCCTGGTCGCTGAAGATTGCATTGACCTTTCTCTCCCCCACCCCCGTCCCCATAACACCCCTGTGAGGGAGGCCACGCTGAGCCAAAGATGGGCCCAGAGTCTTTCCACCTAGACGTTCACTGTTGAGCAGCCTTAGTCAAAAGCTCTAACTGCTATCCCTCACAGCCGATCTTTTTCTCCATCCCTACCCCCTGAACACAGGCCACATGCGGTGGGGTCCTGCGAGGCGCTGGGAGGCAGAAGATCGGGGCCCTGGCCAACGCCATTGGATACTACGCCATCGGGCTGCCCATCGGGATCTCTCTCATGTTTGCCTACGACCTCGGGGTCATGGGTGAGTGTCCCGACGCTCAAAAAAATCCCCTGCTTCCTTCCTGTGGACTACGGAAACCAGAACTCCCCTGGGATCAAACAGCTCGAGACTGTATAGGGGAATACCTCTGCCAACCCCTGGAAATACAGTAAGGGCCCCTTTATCCGCAGTATCCGTTATCCGCTGATTCAATTACGCATGGCCTGGAAATATTAAAAGGAACAGCGAAGTTAACAGAACAGGCCACTAGGGGGAAGCAGAGACCATGCTAGGTAGAGAGGTTACGCTAATTCACATTTTTCAACCAAAGTGGTTTTGCCGTCCAGGGCAGGCGGCTGTGTGGGGTGTGCCACGAGGGCTTTGCCCGTGGCCTTCTGAAGCAAACCCGAGGGGGTGTCGACTCTCGCAGGGCGTTGATTTTCTGTACAGGTAAATTTCAAGCCATTCCCCCTAACAACCCCGGACTTCACTTTCAGGGCTTTGGACCGGCTTGATCGTCTGCATCTCCTTGCAAGCCTTCTCCTTCCTGATTGTCGTCTTGAGCACAGATTGGAAGAAATCGGCAGAGGAAGTGAGCGTATTTTGAGTACCATTTCGGGTTTTGTTTTTTTTTTAAATAGGGGATTCCCCCCCACACACACACCCTACCCCACCCAGGGCCGAGAAGAAAAATCCAGGATCCTTTGGTGGGGGAAAAGATCTCAGGATTCTGACCCACAGGGATCTGGATTGCCCCTCGCTTGGCACAGGCGTTTGGAAAGAACAGGCTCGGATCTTGAACACGTTCCCTTTTCCAAACGGCCGGTGCCACGCAGAAACAAACGGCGTGCAGCAACCGGCTGCCTTTGGGAAATCGGGTTTTGAAGGCGCCGTTGGGTCGTGAAAAATGACGCGTCGTTCTCCTGAAAACCGTGACGCCCCAGCGTTGACGAGCGAGGGGGGATTACAAAAGGAGGTTGGAGGGGAATATGGTTATTTTGGGGACCCTGCGCCTCGATTGTTGGTGTGGACAGATCTTCCTGGGGGACGCCTGCATCAAGCGTTGAGGGGTTTTGCTGGGCCGCGGTGATCCTAAAACCCTCGCCCGGCGGTGTGGAGCCTTTCGCCAGCGTCTGCTGAAACACAATCGTCTTTTTTTTTTCCCTCTCCCGTTAACTTTTAGGCCCAGATCCGTGCCGGGTTGATACCCAGCCTCCGAACCGTGGCCGGCGCGGAAGAAAACGCGACGGACAAACCCGTCCCGTTAGGTACCTTTTGACGGAGAAACTTAACGGGATTCGGGCCATCAGTTGGAAGGCACTTAAAGGGGTGGATGTCTTGTAAAGATTAAATAAAGGGCGTTTCCCAAACCCCCTCAACTCATTATTAAATGAGAATCTGACCAGGGCTTTATAAAAGCACAATAGGATCCCCCAATATCTGCGGAATCGGCGTCTCCGTGGACTGAAAACAGGGAACGAAAGATTCCAGGAATAAATACTTAGAAAGCTGAAGTTAATCAGATTCAATGCCCCGGGTTTGAGGTCCTCCCCAACCTAAACACTTTCTCCTCTCTGGTCCCGCAGGCGATTTTGTGACCGAACCCGGGGTTCCCAATGGAGATGTGTTTGGCGGTGTAGACCACCGAAGCGAGTTCGTTCCGGAGCACTCGTTGATCCTGCCGGACGAGCTTCCGCAGACGGAGGTTTTGTCCGGGAAAGAGCTAGCCGTCCGGCGCGGCCTCGCTCTGGCGTCGGCCATCAGCGTCTTGGTCATCGGGATCGCCGTCCGGCTCCTTCTTCCGAATGGATAGAAACTGTTTGGGACCTGAAGCGGCGAAAAGATGGACGAACCAGCAGACGGCCGAGTCTCCACCGAAGGGTTTCCCCGAAATCTCCTCTGTTGGCCGACCGACACTTCTTTTATGCGGAGTTTGGCACCGTCTCCAGACCCGCCTGGGTGGCCGGTGGATCTGGGGCCCGGATCCGTCCGCTCACGGAAATGCGCCGAAATTTGCTTTGATTAAAAGTTTTGAAGAAGTAATCAAACATAGCAAGCGGATTGCTGAGTATTATCGGCAGGAATCTGGCGGTATTGTAAGGCACCTCTATTGGCCGAAACAGTATCCGCAGATTAATTTATCAGCTGCCTAGAAATCCTAAATAAATAACTTTCACCTTAACCATTTTTATATTAGCAAATAAAATAACGGCAGGTCAGTTCTAGGCAAAAGAGGCAAACCAAAAGCTGCCTTGCAGAAAACAGTGCCTTATGCGATTCGTAGATTATTATTTTTCAAACAGTGTTTTTTTGGTAATTCTGTGTTTTGTGATGGTTTGTTTTTTTTTTTAACTAATAAATGTTTTCAGAAATATGAATAGCGGACGTAGCTATTTGCTTTTCGCCTCCTTAACAGCTGCTTTGTCACCACGCACATTTATAATATTAATTGCAGGTTCGTTAACTGCAGCAGGTGGCCTCCCTGGTTCCAATCTGCCTTTGCAGGGGAGAGAAGGAATGGTTTGGCAGGTCCCTTGACCGGGGCAGTTTGAGGGTCGGTCAAGATGGTATAACCAGATAACCCTTGAACCTTGTCCGGTTCCTGTAATCTGAGCTGCAATCTTGGCTCTAACAGGGCGAAAGGCATGTTCCCAGCAGAAATATATTAGTCTGAATGATTCCTCTTGTGATCCTATGGTTTGAAGAGGCTTGGTTTAAACTTAGGACCCATTGGGATCCATTAGCCTTACAAAACACCCCCTCTTGGAGATGGAATTTGACGCCATCAAGCCATTTTGTTCCCTTGAAGCTCAAGTATTTCTGTGACATAAGAGTCCTTGAGGCAGGGTGAGTACATGTGGTTGGCCAAGGGGGACACAAATGTCCAATTTTGCTGTTTGTGTGTGTGTGTGTGTGTGTGTGTGTGTTCTGGATTTTAGTTCAGGTTTTCAGCACAGAACCTACCTGAGGTGGAGCAACAACCTCAAAATGGGTTTATGTGTCCTAAATAGCTCCTTTAATGTTTGGAATAAAACCTGGAGCAGACACCCATTTAGGTATCCATAGTGAGAGACACCCTCGCGTGCTGGTTTTATATATGTTAGCAATGCTACATGGTGACTGAACACCTAATTTTTGATTTTGAGGTGCACTGTTGGATTGTGGCTCCTAAATATATGTATATTTCTGATTGAGGATCCCTCACCCACTCCCTAAAATCTGCCCAAGATGGCTGAAAATAAAGTGAGAACAAATACTTTAAAAGTTTTTTTAAATGCTGGTGAGCTACCTGTGGTCTGCCAGGGCATTTTGGCAGCCTCAGGCCTACCCCAAAAACCCTCCCTTTAAAAAGACCTGCGAAATGCAGGAAAATAACCCAAGCTTTGCCAGTGTTCAACGCAGAAGTAAGTAAAGGAGGTAAAAAATTTGAATTAAAAGGAAAATAAAATATATATCCAAGATTGTAATCCCCCTGTAATGCTTTCTTTGGCCACTAGATGTCACTGAAGTCGCACCCACAATCCAGCGATGGCTTCTGAAAGCAAATTCATATTTATTAGTCTGTCAATACAGATATTTCTTCTTATGTTATATTTATTCCGGAGGTCCCTGGCTGTATTAATGCACCAGTCCTGGACAAAAAAAAAGACACTGGGTTTTTCCTGCTGTGTGTGGTTCTTTGGAGCAGATGAAATGAAGCTTATTTGAAAAAAAGGGCATCACCAGCTGACCAGGAACCTAATGATATTTATAAACAAACACGTTTTATTTCTGCTTGCCTCGGCCGCTTTCCCCAAAAGAAGCGGCTGGGTGGGGAAAAAAATTTAAATGCACAAGGCAATTGTTTCCCCCCCCCCTTTGAAGTGCTTCTCAAGGAGAGTCTTGGCAGAGGGAGAAACGCAAGGAGTGTCCTAATAATTGTGAGATACACATGTTGTTGTTGTTTTTCGGGGAAAGGCAAGGAGGCTGAACATCTGGAGGTGGATGGAAATCGCCCGAAATACCTGGCCAGAGCGTGCAGAAGGGGAAAAACAAAACAAAACTAGAGAACTAAATCCATCAGAGGATCGTCAGACCACGTGGGGAGATCCAGTGAGTAAGTCCTGTTACGTTTTCACGCCAGAAGGGAAGGGCCCGGGGTTAGCACTCTGTGTGTGTCTGTGTGTGTTTGTGTCTGTGTGTGTGTGTCTGTGTGTGAACGCTAGGAACCTGACCTCAAGGAGGCTGCCTGATCAGGAGGGGAAAAGATGGTGCCCCCTAAAGAGATGTCAATGCGCAGAGGCGCTCTGTGTATGCTCAGAGGGCTGGCTCCCCACTACTACCACCACCACCACCACCACCACCAAGCTCTGGAGGAAGGAAGAAAGAGAGGTAAGAACATAAGAACATAAGACCTTTGTACATGCTCAGGAGGCCCATCTTTCTGACCTGAGAGCCATAAACAATGAGAGGGAACAGCTGTTTATCTGATGGCATCCATGGAGGATATTATTATGGGGTGTTGTTGTTTTTAACAGAACCACCCGCCCACCGGGCACCTGGCTTTCTGTGCCGTCCAGTTGAGCCGGGATCCAACCAGGCTGTGATCCAGCAGCACCTTGGGAAGGAGTGAGTCGAGGGTGGGTGGGGGTGGGGGAGTATGGGCTTTGGAGTACAAAAAAGGCCAGCCCGCCAATGCGATCTGCATCTTAGGCTGGGAGCCTTGGGGATGGTCTGCTGGGGAGTGTGGGCTTTGGAGTCCCGGAAGGCAGCCAGAAGCCCCAAAGCGTTTGGATTCTAAGGCTGGGAGCCTTGGGGAAGAGTATCTGGAGGGGAGTATGGGCTTTGGCAGTCCAAAAAAAAAAAAAGTCCAAAGAGCCCTAAGGGTTGGAAGCCTTTGGAAGGCATGTCCTGGGAGGGTGTGGGCTTGGTGGTGGTGGTGGTGGTGGTGGTGGTGGTGTCCAAAACCCAATAAGCAGGCATGTTTACAAGCCCTGGGTGTAGGGGATCATGGGCCGTGGAGTCCAGAAATCAAGGTTGTGTCGAGGAGGTTAGAAAGAAAGAAAGAAAGAATGAAAGAAAGAAAGAAAGAAAGAAAGAAAGAAAGAAAAGAGTTTCCAAGCCCTGGGTGGGTGGGGGATCATGGGCCTTGGAGTCCAGAAACCAGGATGGGCCCCTTCAAGATCGCGGTGGAGAGGTTAGAAAAAAAAAAGAAAGAAAAATGAATGAATGAAGAAAGAAAGAAAGAAAAGAAAGAAAGAAAGAGAGTTTCCAAGCCGTGGGTGTGTGGGTGGGGTGGGGGATCATGGGCCGTGGAATCCAGAAACCAGGACGGGCCCCTTCAAGATCGCGGTGGAGAGGTTAGAAAAGAAAGAAAGAAAGAAAGAATGAATGAATGAATGAATGAATGAAGAAAGAAAGAATGAATGAGTTTCCAAGCCCTGGGGGTGTGGGTGTGGGTGGAGGATCATGGGCCGTGGTGTCCAGAAACCAGGACGAGCCCCTTCAAGGTGGCGGTGGAGAGGTTAGAAAAGAAAGAAAGAATGAATGAATGAATGAAGAGAGAAAGAATTAGAAAGAACGGCTCCGTCCAGATCCGGCCTCCGGGATCCTCCCCGGGTTTTCCCTCCTTCCCTCCCTCCCTGGAGTGGGCGTGGCCCCGGGTGGGCGTGTCCAGAGGAGGCGGGCGCGGGCGCGGGAAAGTGGGCGGCGCGGGAGGGAAGGCAAGGCAGGCCGGCCAGGGAGAGGCGAGGCGAGGCGAGGCGAGAGAGGCTTCCCGAAGGGCCCGCCTTGCCTGCTTCGGGGGCCGGGTGGGGGGTCGCTTGGCTACTCCCTCCCTGGGGCTGGGGCTGGGGCTGGGGCTGGGGGGCCGATGGCGGCCTCTCCGGCGCTGGCCGAGCTGCTGGGGGAAGCCCTGGTGGCCCCGGACGGCTCGCCCGTGCCCGCCGCCTCTTTGCCCGCCCGCGGCGTCGCCCTGGTTGGGCTTTACTTCGGATCCTGCACCGCCGGAGCAGCCTGCTCCTCCACCACTTCTTCTTCCTTCTTCCTCCTCCTCCTCCTCCTCGGGGGCTCCCTTCACGGCCAGCCTGGCCTCCTTTTACGCCCGATTCCAGCCGAGCCGGACCGAAAACAGCGGCGGAGGCGGATCTGGATCCGGATCCGGAGCCACTCCGGAGCGACAGCCGCAGCAGCAGCGCCTGGAGATCGTCTTCGTCTCGGCCGAGCAGGACCCGCAGCGGTGGCAGGAGGCCACGCGGTCCATGCCCTGGCTGGCCCTGCCTTTCGCCGACAAGCGCCGCAAGGTGAGAGAGAGAGAGAGAGAGCACGTGTGGACGCGCGGGACACGCGTCTCTGGGTTTGGGGAGGCGGAGGGGGGGAGAGAGAAAGTCCGGATCGGGCCCTTTTCCAGGGGCAAAGGAGGAAGAGGAGGAGGGGGATCGGGCCCCTCTCGACCCATACACACGAACAACCAACCCCCCCCCACCCCTTTTTCCAAGGCTGGGCCTCGGGCGGCATGGGGAGCTGGGGCGGCAGGAGGTGGGTCGGGAGGGACTTTCCTCCTTCTCTCCCCCCCCCTGCTTGAAATCCCGGGAAAGACGCAGGATCGGGCCCATTCCTTTCCCCCCCCCAATACAAATGAGTCGTATGGACCCACGTGTGTGTGTGTGTGTATTTTAACATTTTAATATCCGATTTTTGTGTAAAAGAAGCTGTAAAATAATGCTCCCTTCTGAGGTCAGATTTTCAAGCCCCTTTTGGGCCCTGGAGGGGGTTTTTACACCGGAGGGGACAAAAAGCCGTGTGTGTGTGTGTGTGTGTGTGTGTGTGTGTGTGTGTGTGTGTGTGTGTGTGTGTGTGTGTGTGTGTGTGTGTGTGTGTGTGTGTGTGTGTAGTGGTACCTTGTATAAAGGAATTAATTCGTTCCAAATGAAATTATGTTAAGCAAATTTTATACTGTATACATTTGTGTGTGTGTGTGTGTGTGTGTGTGTGTGTGTGTGTGTGTGTGTGTGTGTGTGTGTGTGTGTGTGTGTGTGTGTGTGTGTGTGTGTGTGTAGTGGTACCCTGTATAAAGGAATCAATTCCTTCCCAATGAAATGATGATAAGCCCATTTTCTTTTATATACTGTATAAATTTCCCATAGGAATGCATTGAAAACCGAGAAATCCCTGATCGTGACCGTTTTTACGTTGGACCGATTTGCCCCCATAGACGATTCTGTTAGGCAATGTTTTTTCCTTTATCTCCAGAATTTTTTTAATGTGCTACAGATTTTATGTTATACAAACCATTTGTTATACGAGGGTCCGCTTGGACATATATTTAAAAATCTAGACGCAAAGGATGGGGACGATGGTTTTTCCAGTTGGGTTTCCAAAAAAAAAAAAAAAAAAAAACCCCAAAAGAAAGCTGAAAAGTGGGTGCAGGTCAGCTTCCGGGACCAACAGGAAGCTTCATTGCAAGGCTCTTTTTTTTGGAAGGGAAAGAACCATCCTGTTGATCTCCGAAGCTCACATAAAGCAGGTACCAAGCCAAGCGCGGTTTTAATCTTAGCAATTTTCAGAGGGATCCCTCACCAAAGTGTTGCATAGACACGGAGGGTAGGGGAAAAAAGGGAGGGAAATCAGAATATTTGGACATCTTGAACCCTTTGGGGGCATTTAAATTGGAAAACTTCCTCACGCCCTGACCCCAAGGAAGGACGATGGGTAGCCGAGTCCCTCGAAAACAACAGGCCTTGCTTCTGAGGACGGTTTCTTAGGTTTTGTTTTAATTGTTTATGGTGTCCAGAAGGGTTTAATTCATGCAGTGAAAAAAACAAGAATCGGGAAAAAGTGCGTTATTAATTGTTTTGAGGCTTAATTCATGGTAAGACAAGAATCGGGGAAAGGGCGTTAGATTTGAGGCTTAGAGAAGCCTGTGAAATGTTGTGGAACATTGTTATGGTTTTTTTAAAAATATAAAACGAATCCTCGGTTTGGGATTGAAAAGGCCCTGAGCCTCTGTGCGAAATCTACCCCTGTGGAAGGACCCAATCCCTTTCAGACCGCTTAATCCAGATTAAACTCTGTATTTTTGCCCCAGACAGATTAATCCGGATTAAATCCCGATTTGGCTTCCTCCCTGGTTAAATAATGGATTAAAGGGGCTGTCGTTAAAACCCGTTCTGTGCACCATGGTAAACCGGTGTCATATCAACCCCACCACCACCAATTCCCTTTTTTCTTCTTTTTTCGGTCCGTTATTCCCAATTTTCCCGTTTATTTTTTTGCTGATGGGGAAATTAGCAGTCTTTCAGGTCACACAAGACTTCTTCCAGGGTTCTGCCGTGAGTGACCGAGGGAACGCAGACCCTTCCGTTGTGAAATGGCTAAATTCACGTTTTAATTGAAGACATTAAATTAAAAATTAAGTTAAAAATCCATTCTGGTCGTTCCCTGGTGCCCAAAGGGGGGGGAAGACTACCGTTCCCATCATCCCCTGAGAATTCTGGGCTGGGGTGGAATGGGATTTGTAGTTCCTCCCAGCTCCACAGCCTCTCTGGCTCGGGGTGAGGAATCAGAAATTGACAACGGAACCCTAATTTTGGAGGGTTCCCCCCCTCCTTTGCTCAGTAGAGGAACGATGCTGTTGAATAATATTTTTTAAAAATGAATTTATATTTCAACCAGTCATAAATCAACTTACTTTCCTGGTAGGGTCTTTGAAAGGTCTCTCTTCCCCTGGTGTATTTCCCCGGTGTGAGTTGCTTTGTTTATATCTGGACAAATGTATCTAAAAAAATTATACAAAATATTTGTAGGGGTTTAGCCGTTCCTCACCCCCATGTATCAAAATCAGAAAATTAGAAATTAAAGTGGGCGTTTGGATCATTCCTAGGAGGGGAATACCTCTGGAAACCTGCCATTTTATCATTTTATAATGCCTGAAATTCAATATATATACACTGCATATATATATTTCTTAGGGACATAAAATCTGTTCTAGGGAAAGGAAGGGAATTTATACAAAAACCATTGTCATGAATTATTTTCCTGCTTCGACCCCACATCCTAAAACCCCAGTCTTCTCTGCAAACGCCTTTGCATGTTAATTAAGGTGGGACTGAGGGTTTTCGTTTATCAGAATGTCTTGTTTTTGACATGAAGTATTGATTTTTTTTTCGTTTCGAACCTGGCGGCGTGCTCTATTGTGGGTGAGGGAGAGATATATGGGTGCATTTTAAATTTCTCTCTCTCTCACACACACACACACGGTCGACGGCAGAATAATTGCTGTTGAATTTTCCGGAAACAAAAGAGGGAGAACTAGAGATTGGAAACAAAGCAAAACCCAAGGCAGGCTTAAAAACACAATGCCGGAATGAAGGACCGGCTTAAGTCCGAAGCTTGTGCATTTGGTATAATTTCCAGCATTAGATTTGTAGTATTTTAGCCGCCTGTTCAAGGTCTTGTTTCAGGAATTGTGCAAAAGAATCAAGCAGCTTCCCTCTCATCTTTTTGGGGGATGGGGGTACTACAGCACCCAGAATCCCCATAAAGCTGGGAGCTGTGGGGTTGCCTTATTGGGGTGTTCGACCCGGAGACCCGCTTAGACTGTCCGGATGGGAAAGCCTGGGCCGCCCCTTGAAGGTGGGACAGGGGGATTTTACCGCCTCTTGACGTCTTCGTGGCCTCTTGGCCTCGGGCGGCGAAAAGCCTTGGGCCGCGCGACACCTTTCCTTGCGGGATAAAGACTCGTTAAATAGCCCGCCTCCTGGATAACGCAACTCAAGGTGGGCCTTTGATCAGGCGGGCTGTTAATTGCTGCGCTTCGGAAAAGCCACCCGTGATCACGGGGGAGTCCCAAGTCATCGGGTTTAGGCGGCTTGTTTACCCTCCCGGCAAAACAAAAATTTGCTTCCGAACAAGCTCAGAATTTCCTTTTTTTTTTTTGCTTTAAATTACAGATCTATAAACTCGGCTAAGACTGGGCCGATCCAATTGACCGGTTCTTCGCCCCAGTATTGATTCGATGCTTCGGTTCCGTCTCTGCCGACCGGACAAATTTGATCGGAATCAGTCCGGACTTAATTTGTGACACAGGGTGTACTGCCTGCTCTGGACTCAAAACTCGTGCTGTTTTTTTCTTGGGTTGTGTGATTTAATCCGCCTGATATAACAAACTCAATTCTGCGCCTGTGCCGCATATTATATGTGAAATGGAAACCCATCCATACCCCTCTCGAGGGCAAACGAGTCGGTGAAATTGAATTACCGGCCGCTGAATTTTTTTAGTCTGGTTCGCTTTTGGCCTGTATATATGGATTTTTGGAATGGAAATCTGATGGTTTTAAGATTGCACTGGTATGATCGAGGAAGCAAGAGTTATTTAGCGGTTTCGGCATGGGTTCGCCGGCCTTAGAATTGACCCGCGGAATTGATGGCATTGACGTTCTGTTGTTTTGGTGGTTTCTGTGTGTTTCCTTTTAAATCGGCCTGCGCAGGTAGAGTCGTAGAGATCATAAATAGGTAGAGGAATCAGCGTTAGGAGGAAGCGTTTTTCTGTCTCCGTGGCGAGTCCCGGCAAGACATTTTGTGGAGAAGAGCAAAGAAAATGCGAAATGACTTCACGTTTCTGCCTAAAGGAGGAAATTAAATTATGTTTAAATCAGAATGACGCTGTTCCTAAATACTGGAGGGGTTTAATGGGCCTGATTTCGGCATGAACCGTCTGGATTCTTCCAAAATAATATTAATAATAATTATAATACAGTGGATTCTTTTATTTATTTATTTTTTTCTGAAATGACCACAAGCTTTGGAGCCCCGTAAAGCCGCCGCAGGGGTCATAGAACTGTGTCAGCCTTCAAAGCTACACAGGCCTCTTGGTTCTGTCTGTGGCATCCGACAGCCTTTTGTGGAGGTTGGCCTGAGAATAATTTGCCTCTCACCTCTCCTGACATTGGAAATTGAGAAGGAGACCTGTGTAGTTCAAAAGCTTGCATGCCGTATGGCTGATTTGTAATGTTAGGCGAGAGTCCGCACGCGCCCCGTTCATCCCCGCACACCGGAATATCTCAGATTTCGGGTTTTCTGACCTGGAGGTGCTGCTGCGACCAAGTGGCCGAACCTAGTGGGACGATGACGGGAAGGTTGGAGGCGGTACCGTCTAGTGGTTAGAGTCTTGGGTGCTTTGAAACACTCATGAGTCTGTCTCTCTCTCTTTCTCTCTGTGTGCTTTTTTTTAAAAAAATCCAGATGTTGCCCAGATGTTGTTCCAATGGGCCAAAAACATAAAAATAAAGGAGTGTGTTTAAAAATAAATGACAGCGCTTATAAAGTATTAGTGGCACCCAGGGCTGGGTTATTAATTCCTTAATCCTAAAAAAAAGCGAGGTGTGAGCTGTTATCACGGCCTTCTCCTGTGCGTTCTGCAAGTTTTAGAGTCTCAGAGCACACACACACACACAGACACCCGTTGGCGTGCTTTCGGTGATTCGCTCGCCGCTTAAAAGGAGAATAAAACCCATCATTTGTTTTTGCTCATCAGTGGCTTTTTAGAGGTTGATTGCCTTTAAAAAAAAATCCAGGAGTGGTTTAAACTGGCAAATGGTGTACCTTGCGCCTCGCGCCAGCCCTGCGAGGCGGGATAAGGCTTAATTGGGGATGACACGCCGAGTTTTATGGCCGGTGCTGGGTGGAAGGGGCCAGAACCTGAATGCCTCGGATTTTCTTAATTCCCAATTTCCCGAATCGCTCTGGCCCTCAGAATAAAATTTAAAAAGCGTTGGTGTGCGTTCGCCCGGTGATCTTTCTCGGTGGACCTAGGCGACTAGACGCAGCAGCGGATCGACAACCGCGGCTTTTCTTACCACTTGACTTTACGGAAGTTGAGCTTCCGGCCATGTGTAAGGAGATAATAAATAAAATCGATCCATCTTGGAACTGATCAGGGTTTTGGGGGGGGGGGATCTCCCGTTAAGTGCCTTAATTATTATTACTTGGATGATTGTGGGTGTCTCAATCCCTCCCGTTTTGCTTCTGTTGCCTCTTGGTTTGAGGTTGGCACCGGTGTTTGCTTTTCTGGCTTTCATATATTGATATATTGAGATATATATGTTTAAAGTGTCTAAAGAAACCCCAGGCGTCTGGCTTGTTCTCCTCCCGGGCAGGGGCGTTAGAAAATTCCAAGCATTTCACACCAACCGGGGCGGCCCAGGATTAAAATTCCTGAGCAGCTCAGTTCACAAACGTCTTTATTTTGATTTAATTTCCTTTCATCCTTTTGTTGTCGTTGCATGGCCTGGCAGAGGAATCCAAGGCTGTCAAAAATCTGTGTAGTCTTGAGTGTGTCTGTGTGGTGTGTCCCTCTGCGTGCATTTT
This sequence comes from Phrynocephalus forsythii, assembly GCA_029282475.1. Lineage (NCBI taxonomy): Eukaryota > Metazoa > Chordata > Lepidosauria > Squamata > Agamidae > Phrynocephalus > Phrynocephalus forsythii. The sequence goes on from JAPFRF010000017.1 coordinate 1,840,962, forward strand.
AAGTATGCCTAAATATGCATTTGTGTGTGTTCGGACAAGCTTGAAATGTTCCTTTATATCATCACAATCCCCATAATCCTGGTGCTGGCTGGGGAGGGTGGGAGATTGATTCCAGGCCTTCCCGTGGATAACAAAAACCGTGGATAAAGTGAACTCCTCCCAAAAAAACTTGCTGTTTTATGACAGTAGCTTGCTTTACGGCTGCTGTTTTGTGACAGTAGCTTGCTTCGCGGCGGCTGAACTGTTTATTTTTCCCTCTGCCCAACCGTGCGTGATAACTGAATCAGTGGTTAATGAATCTGTGGATACGGAGGTGCTACTGTATCTGGCTTTTTTTGGGGGGATCCTGAATGCCTGTTCGAGTTTCATGTATTCAAGCGACCTGCATCCTCTAATTCCAGAACGGATTCCCACTGTTTTGTAACCCCTTGCGAGGTGGGTGGGTGTTGTTTTTTAAAGTCAAATCTCTGTTCTGTTTTTTTGTTATTAAATTTCTGCTGTTTCTGATATAACCTGCCCCGTTTGCGGGTCGGGGGGTCCACCCCACGCCACTTTGGGGTGGTCATCCGCCCGGGCGTTGGCTTCCGTCCGAATCCTGGCCGGGCAGGCAGCTTGTTTGTACAGATGGTGGCGGCGATCAGAAAACAGTACATTTTGCAGAAAATGCTGACCTGGGATTTTTTGTGTCGGATTTTGGAAAGGGGTTTGGTCCCATCCGATGCATTCCCTCCATAGCCTGGCGTCTCCAGGGGTTTCCGGGTGGCCCGTACGGGGCTAGATCCCTCGTTGTACATCCAGAACGTGTCTCAAACGAAGAACCGGAGCCCTGGGTCGCATCGCAGCCCCATGTTGCCGCCTCTTTATGCGGGCGGAACAACAATGCCCATCGCTCCCTGGGCTGGAGAGAGGGCGGGATGTCTCTGCGTAAAACCTACCGATGGGGCAGCGTATTTGAAGGTATCGGATCAACCCGCGGAAGAGAAACAAGATTTGGGCGTGGGGTGGATAGATTTTGCTTGTGAGCTGCAGCTATGGAATGATGATAAACATTCAAACTGCTCAGAAGCAGTGGGGGAAGAGTCGTGGGATTTAGGATTAGAGGGGAGGCAAGATCTGGAAATAACCTTCCCCGTTTGGACTCGCCTGCGGCGGGCGTTCATATTTTCGGGGGAACGGTGATCCCCGGGTTTCACCGCAACCGCTTGCCAGCTTAAGACCCCCCCCCCCAAATGTCTTGCCCACGCTTGTCTTCGGGCGGCGTCGGTCCCGGTGACGTCAGGGGTTTTTCCCGTGGCCAGAAATATCCGTGCCCTGAAGCCACCGCGGTATTTGAAGAGGAGTGAGTGGTTTCAAAATGGTTTCCCTGGCTCCCACCCCACCCACTCCCTAAGCGAAAAAAATATATAAATAAAAATAAATCTGAATTCCTCCCTTTCGTTGCATGGCTCATCGTGGCCCGGCTGGCGCAGTGTGGCGCGTAGGATCTCACACGCCTGCCTGTTTTGCGTTCGTCGTTTTAAACAGCGTCCCCCCGCCGGG